>OY998136.1:7206565-7752886 GCA_963921915.1 Hyposoter dolosus | reverse complement strand
AAGAAAATTCTTAAAATGTTGTATGTTTTTGCATGAAGTATTATCGTGTAAAAATTTCACTACCGTTAGGGAGCCCGTTATTGAACAATTAACATTAATAAATTAAATGTAGTCAAATGTAGTCTTATGGAAACTGGTATAACTTTGCGATAAGTTTTTATTTTTGACCTCTCAATTTTTGAATATCTATAATATACTGAAAGCAATGGAAACAAAACGAAGTTTGTTGATAAATATTTTTTATATTTGTTTAAAAAATTGTTCTTAACAAAATGTTAATTTTTTAATAACGAGCTTCCGTTGTAAAAATTTTTACACGACTTCTTAAACACTTCATACAAAAACATACTAAATTTTTAGAATTTTCTTATCATTTTTTATTTCAACCCTTAAGGTGGTTGAAGTAATGATGACAGAATTCTCCAAATTTGACATGTTTTTACATGAAGTATTTAGGAGGTCGTGTACAAATTTAACGACGACCAAGAAGCTATTTATTAAACAATTAACATTAAAAAGTTTCATAGGTACTCAACATCGTTAAGTCCAAAAAATGGACCAATAAGACCGATTGAATATTATGAAAATTATAATAGTTTTGGCTTCGCTTTTTCAGCCATAATTATCATCATTTTTCCAATACAATTGGCTCGTCAGGTGAATCACCTTAATACTGAATGTCCCTCCAACATGCACGAAAGGAAAAGAATCTAGTTGTAGAACATCTCTCCTTATTACTTGTCTCAGAAGTTTTCTTATAACTTATTTAATCTTGTGCGATTCTGTTGGACGACACGAGATTTAGTTGCACAGCTTGGAATGCTGGTAGCTCGGGGATGATCAGCAGCGATTACTGTCGCGTTACGAAGCTTTTTCAAAGAGTGCTGCGTGTCCATTCTCTGGTCTTTCTCCTCTCGTGTCAATCTCGCTTGCTCGGCGGTCTTTGCACACGCTGGACGCAAGCCGATGAACAACATTCAAGGAAGAACATCTATGGCCACACCGCAAGAGCTAGAGATTCTTATTACCAGTAAAAGACTCAAAGCCGCGTTGCTGGTGCTTGGCACGATGTGTGATGCCACACCGAAGAAACGACGACGGAGAGAGTAATAACGATCGGAGAATAAAATGGGAGCGAGGATCGACTGGAGTAAATTATATATAAGAGAGGATAGTCAGGAGTCTTTATACGAAGGAGCCTCTTATTCTCGCGCGCGCGAATTGCAAGGGGCATCAGAGTCAACGCGGCAAAGGGGACGATCAAATGGAAAGAGAAGAGAAGGAGGAGGACTAATGACCAGGCGAATATAACGGCCAACGTGGATATACCGCTTTAGAAACAATTTTCCTGTCTAAGTCCTTGCTCCTTAAACACACGTTACATTAGAAGTAAACGCCTCTGCGTCAACTTGCTCTCCGTCGTCTTTCAGTCTCCATCTATTTTTCCTTCTCTCGTGCGAAAGGCCCAAATGTCGCGAAATTGATCGATCAATCACGCCGGTTGACTGATTCCCTTAAGAGTGCGTAAGTAACGTAATAATTCCGTAGCTGGTGCAGAACATTTTTCCGACAGTAGTTTATTACCTGTTGGTGATTATTTCATGTTTTCTCATACCCAACGGCTGATGGGAGAGAACGTTTGTCGTCGACATGGAAATCGTCATTCTCGATCTGTCCTTCTTCGTCGTAAAGAAAACGTCGTTCTCGAGCCACTCGATTTTTCACATGTATCTCCTGCTTGGGTGACAATCTCGATATCTGGGAGTGTAATTGACGTTATCGGTTTGAGTCTTTCGAGAAAATCGGTTAGCATTGTGTGCAGGACACGAAATTGCTCGGTCGATCGGAGCAGTTGTCGTGGCTCCAACGGTCTCCGCGACTTTTACCGATCCCGTATCGTGTGTCGCCATAGCAGCAGCAGCAGCAGCAGCAGCAGCAGCCTGTCTCACTACTACGCCACTGACAATGTGAAAAAAAGGAAAAAAAAGGATTCCAAGACGCGTTTGGATACAGCCCAAGCTACGAGGGAACTGGGGTCAGATCTCTATCTCCGTGAGAATCGACGCGGGTCCCTTTTCTGACTCCTGGGACTTGTGCGATCAAATGGAAAAGTAACCAACTCGTGGTTCAATTTTATCAACAACTTTCCGGAGAGCTGTGTCAATAAAAAATCGATCGTAGATTGGTGTTAATTATGGAGGAAACTTTGGATGAAAAAAAATTAAAATGTGATTGAATGAAAAGATTTTTTAACGCAATCGAAGGGAACATTTTTAACCCTAGAACGGTAACCTTTTTTTCACCTATTCCGGTAACCGGGGGTCATACATGACCCCAATTTTGAAAAATTCATATCTCCGGTAAAATTTAGCGAAATAAAGGGTTCGACTTGGGCTCATTCTTCTCGTTTTTTATTGCAGGATCATGTGAGCCTCGGACAATTTTGCTTGAAGTCAAAAAACTAGTCAAAAATGCGGTAAAAGGATAAAAAACGGGAGAACGAAGGGAGGAAGGGCACGGGATTTAACATCGCCTGGAGTTGTTTCTGACCCCAGGTTACCATTCAAGGGTTAATGATTACTTTATCGAGCTCAACGAAAATGCGACGGATTTGACTTTTTCATTGGACACGGCGTTGCCCAATAACTCATGGGAAATGATGTTACGACATTCTAGACTCGCACATCATCCCTCGCAGTTTTCTCCCCAAGTTTCCGTTGCGTTGGTTGAGTATTAACGACACTCGGTAGATCGTAAGTTTGTCAACTATAGAGGAAAAGGGGTTGTTGGAGAGTCTCGTTGGTTGTTCGAAAAAACGACCCTCTCATGCTATAAGAAAAATACGGTTAACGGGGTGGGCTCTGTTCTGGCAAAGGCTTGGAGCGAGTTAATTGCATGAATTTTTAACGTCCAGACGTCTTAATCGGCGTAAGCCCGATGATGGAAAATGGCCGAGTGAAAATACCAGCCAACTTGCAAGCAGGGTAGCTGTTCCGCGATTAAGCATCTTTGTTGAGACGAAGAAAAAAGTTGAAAAAAATGCATGAGAACAGGGGGTTGGCTTATTAATTATTATTGCCATCCCAAGGAAGATGAAAAAATTCCGCGGATATACATAACAATAATAATATCGTAAAGGGTTATGGAGAATGTTCGAGAGAACGAGGGAGAGCGTCAACGAAATTATGTCAATGCGTTCTAATTGTTATTTTTTATGGCATACTGTAGGGCGTTTTATTTTATCAACCCAATTAATAAATCTGCTCGAGTCTCGTTTTCTTATTTTTTTCTTTCATGGAAATTTAAAAAAATAACTTTCCATTAAAAAAAACCGTGATGAAAACTAGTGTCACCTTTTTTACTGTAGTTTTCTTCCTTCTTTTTTTGTCTCTCAACTTTTGAGTATTGCAAGACTGCAATGAAAATAGTCAGCGAATGAGTCAACAATCCTTAAGGACGATAATAAACAAAATTTCGAAAAAATGTTACGACCGATTTTTTTGAAAAACTACATACAGCTTCTTCGATGTTACATAAAAGTCTATGCAAAGTTTGACGAGGCTCCACCATTTAGAAATCGAAATATTTAATGTTGAAAATTGGAACTTTCAACACACGTTCTTGTGAGAAATTACTGAAAATTAAGATTTTTATAAATAAATGTCTCGAAAAATGTGCAAATTAAAAAGAATTCTATCGATAGAAAATTTAGCATACAACGTTCTTAAGTATAACGCTGAAGCCCTTCGAAGGATCGGTGGATTGTCAACACGAACGGAACTATTTTGCCCGATGAATCCGTACATGTAGAAAAAATGAAGACGAAATCGCACACGTGCGAGGCCCGCATATGCCGAGAAGACTGTTGCGTGATAGAGGTTTCACGCAAATCCTGGTTAAACCTTCTGACCGAAGACAGCAATGAGCCTGCCACGGGGTAGTAGTTTGTTATCCAAGCGCACACACGAGGACATAGGACATCACAGCTTGTGTGACACGACCCGTATAAATCGCGTTTTCTGCAAACTCGAGAGATCTCGTTTTCTCAGTGTCCTGTACATATGAATGTGTATGTGTGTGTTTCCCGCAGTCGAGGATTTAATGGACGTTGATTCATCGACGTCAACTCTTCTCGATGTCACTGTTACGAACAGGAAGAAAGAGAACGCGGGAGAAAAATCCGGCACATGATAAACGCGTTGCGACTGTTTCTTCGTGCTGCAAACCAGAGCGTCGCAATGTTCCATGTAACGGTTGTTCCTGACCATGTCTACCCTTTTTGTAAGACTAAAAATATACGGAGAGCTGCGATAATATGTTACAAGCGTCGATTTTGTCATAGCCCAGGATCAACGCTTGTGACTGTCAAATTAACGAGAATCCTGTTAAGGATGTTGAGTACCAAATCGCAAATGATAAGAAAATTCTGAAAATTTAGTATGTTTTTGTATAAAGTATTTGAGAGATCGTGTCAAAATTTCACGACCATTAGGAAGCTCGTTATTGATCAATTGACATTAAGAAATTAAATATAGTCAAATGTAGTCTCATGGAAACTGGTATAACTTTGCGATAAGTTTTTTTTACATCTCAATCTTTTAATATCTACAATATTCTGAAAGCAATGGAAACAAACCAAAGTTTATTGATAAACGTTTTTTGTATTTGTTTGAAAAATTGTTCTCAACAAAATGTTAATTTTTTAATAACGAGCTTCCTGATCGTCATAAAATTTTTACACGACTTCTTAAATACTTCATACAAAAACATACTAAATTTTCAGAATTTTCTTATCATTTTTTATTTCAACCATTAAGGTGGTTAGAGTAATGATGAAAGAATTCTTAAAATTTGGCATGTTTTTACATGAAGTATTCAGGAGGTCGTGTACAAATTTCACGACGATTAAAAAGCTATTTATTGAACAATTAACATTAACAAGTTTCATAGGCACTCAACATCCTTAACGACTATCTCATATGACAATATCGTTCACTAGACATCAGAGAACTTTGCCCATCGCTCAGAGCATCAAGGACTTTCGTGGATAGACAGAGTGCGACTGAAAAGTTGACACATTTGCAACGACATCGTGTCTGCGTTACAAGAGCAAGCATAAAGCGTATGTCATCGTCTGAGGAAGTATGGAGACAGCAAGAAACGAAAGGTCCTTGAGACAATGTGTCTCTTTCAGAAAAAAATAGGCACTCACGTTCTGCATGGTCATATATATCCGGCTTGGCGACAACGCGACAATGTCGAGCCTCTTGTGCAGCCAACTACAGATCGTAACTCGAGGAATGTGTACCAGAAACTTTGGCCGAGGGGACATTCCCAGGGACAAGAGTTCTCAGTGCGATTCACTCTGCCACCTTTTTCATTCCCTTTCTCCTTCACGTACTCCGTGAGTCCAATTCCCTGCGACACGTTCCTAGCCATGACCTCGTTGTAAACGAAGGTCAGTTGATCGACAACGATGATCGATTATCTTCTCTGTCACTCCGATCAAAGTTCCTTGAACCAAGTGACAATCACTAATGGCCTTTGCTTCTCGCATTGCTTTCCATGACAACTAACAAAAGAACGCGAGCAAAAAAGAAAGATGGATTCCATTATTGATTATCGTGTTCCAGTGTGTCCTCCAGCTCGACGAGTTGTTTGCTTATTACTTCCGATATTCTAAGAGTATCCCAGCAGCGCTTTCCAATTTCGTCTTGGTTCGTTAATCTCTGGGAGAGTCGTCATTTGTCTCTCTGTTTTGGGCTTCGCTCCTCGGAGGATGAACAAGGACTCGACCAGAGCTCTCTCTTTCATTCTGTAGCCGGGACACAGGCATAAACGTACACAATCGAACGACTGGGGCGAAAAATAATCGACGGTAGTGACAAACGCGACTGCCTCGATAGAGCAGAGCTTCGCGCGATTTCGGAATCGCTGCGTCATTCCGTCTGAGTTATTCCATTAGCAAATGGTCGTCGATGAGATCCGAGAAAAAACAATCAAAAAGATTCCTTTTTTGCTTAATTTCGCTGTTTGATCCGAATTTGAAAAAATTATCACGCGCGGATACTGTTCGTCCTGGTGTCAAAAATGGGCAGTCCCGATTCTGTGAACGTATAGTGAATGAAAAAGATTCGTCAGGCATAAAGGAATCATGTACGCACGGTTCAGAAATCGCTGCTTGTCAAAGGGAAAGAAAGATTGCCAGCTGCGTGTGCATATGTGTTGGTTGACTCGGTCCGATATCTTGGTTGGCTGAACTATCGTCGAGCGTGCGAGCGATTAAATCTCCACGGTCGAATGTCACCTCACGGCATGCGTACCTCGCGAAGAACTCTTGACAGGAGGTCGCCGGATGCCGTGGGTCCTCCACGCCCCCGCTGGCCCCCCGTGGTGCTTGACGGTGGCCTTCTCGCCTTCTTCATCTTTCGCTTCATTCGCTTCCCTCTCTGCCATTCCTTTCAGTCCCTCTCTCTAATTCTTTCTGCTTCTTAAACTTCTTCCTATATTCCTACTCTCTCTTGTTCTTCACCTGAAGTACATCCCGGCGCAGCGTTGCGCATGAATCACCACGTCCACCGAGTCTTGTCGCCCGCTTGGAAGGTGACAGCTGTCAAGTTGCTTTCACAGTATATACGACGGGGCAGGACCCTCTGCTCGTATATACACGTGGAAGCACACGTGCATTCCTATGTATAAAACCGTATACCTAGTTCGGTAACTGCTTTTAGTCCTCGTTGTAGGTGGAGAAGCACACACCTTCTTGTGAAATCGTAGTACGCGTTCTTGCGGGCAGCAGCTCCTACATCTTCAGCAGTCTCGACCAAAGATACCATGCCCGTACGTATATCTGCGTGTAGGGAAAAAGAACACGGGATTCCGTACGAGTCAAGAACGAGAGTTAGATCTCGTGAAATTCCAGCTTCTTCTTTCTCGCTTCTTCTCTCTTCTATATTTTCGTTACCAGCTTCTCGGGCCACGTGAGATCAGGAAAACGAGAGAGATACGGGTGCTGTAATACTGCACGCTTGGAAAGTTCGTTTAGCGCTGTCGAGGCTTCAACTCTATCCTATGGGGATTTGATACACCATTAACCCTATAACGGTAATAACCTGGAGTCGAAAATGACCCCAGGCGACTTTAAATCCCGCGCCCTTTCTCCCTTCGTTCTCTCGTTTTTTATCGTTTTACCGCATTTTCGACTCATTTTTTAACTTCAAGCTAAATTGCACCAGGCTCACGTGATCCTGCATTAAAAAACGAAAAGAACGAGCCCAAGTCGAACCCTTTTCGTTAAATTTTACCGGAGATATGAATTTTTCAAAATTGGGGTCATGTATGACCCCAGGTTACCGGAATAGGTAAAAAGAAAAACAACGTTACCGTTCTAGGGTTAATTGCAACCAAGAAAGAATGGAAAAGACCGGTAAAAGTTGGCGCGTGTTGATAAAGAGATTGAGAGGACGTAGAACGGCCTTTCTAAAACGGACGATGTACATAGAGAACGAAACGAATCAGAGTACGTGATTAAAATACACCAAGGAGTTGGTCAGTGCAACTTTAGTCCTTTCGGAGGTTTCCTGTCTAATATCTCGTTATATATTCTCCGTTACGAATACAATAGCAGTGACCAAGGCCTCCCCGCGAGTACAGAGTCTCGTAATGCTTCTTTCGTGCGATGACTGGTTGCGATTGTCGTGTCACCACGAGACACGATGACCTCTGGTTAAAAGCGCATCCAGCCTCCGCGCTGAAACTTAGCACAGAACTAGAAAGTTGAATCTCCCGAGTGGCAGAGCTAGCCACAAACCAGGGAACAAGCAAGTTAGCAAGAACTCGTCGTCACGTCATCATGAGAAACACAGGAAGAGATTCTACTCGACGCGGATCTTATGCGGAGCATTGGGCCGTGACCTTGCATGCCCTCGTGATGACCAACAAGCAAGTGGCTCTCGTATAGACCTCTCGCTGATGATAACGCTCAACGGTCATGCAAGCCAACCACAGCTGATGACACTTTAATGCCGTGACCGTTTTTTCCACCTGGCTAAATTCCACCAAGACGTCTCTTGTTTTCTCATTTTCGTTCATCTTCTCACGTGGATATGCAAGAACTTGGTAACGGTTTGTTACGCAAGCATTTTTTACTGGAGACAATAGTCGATCGATCTCAATGACCCAAACATTTTCCAACCGTCCACGAACGATGCGTTATCATGACATTAACATTTTCTCCTCCAACCATCGGCTCCCTGCTCTCTCTCTCTCTCACTTTTCTTGCCAATATGTGGCATGGACTTGACTACGTGATCCTACAACACTATTTTCGGCCGAGGTTTCCTAATACAAAACTGACTTCAAAATAGTCATTTCATTATTTTAGAAATATAATCCGTGACTAATCGATATTTTTATATGATTTTATTGATAAAAATACGTTTAACAAGTCAATTTTGACTAGCGTTGTACATTGTAGAACGAGGCATTTGACAACGTACGAAAAAAACAGCTGACGCCGTGGTCGGTTATGGGTTATGTTGTGGGTTTATTTTTTAATATTTCAATTGATTTTTAATGGAAAAGTCCAAAAACTAAAATACGTATATATTCCTGGGTATCTAGGGAATACATCGATCTGTTTTTCATTATGGAATCTTGGGAATAACCATTGGAAAAAATGAAAAACTTTTGCCTATTCTATGCTGGTGGAGATAAGTGTCCAAAAACACTGGAGATTCAATAATTAATTATTGCCAAACTAGATGGTGGATAATATCAAAATTTGGCACATCGATTCAGTGCATGTTTGTTCACGCCTACAAAAACGTTTAACCCTTTTTCTTGGATCACTCAAAATCATCAATCATCCTTAACACTCGCGATAATCCAACGTCGTAAAATATCTTTTCCGACAACTTGGACACTCAATTAGGAATCACGAAAGTCTCTCGAGACTGAAATATTTTGCATCGATTAACCAATCACATCAATGTCGATTATTGCATCATGAACATTTTCTGTTATCCGTACTGTTGGGGCACACATTTCTAAATCTATTATGAAGCCAAGCATAACACGAATAGTGTATATATTTGTCAGCAGTGCATGGAGACAAGAAGTCTATTGATGACGGTACGTATTAAATGTACATAGACGTATTAATATACGAGACAGATGTGATCTACGATCTGACATTTAGAAATCTTTCTCTCGGTAACCTAAATTTCTACTCAGATACGGAGCAATAATGGGTGATTCTTGAGCAACAAAATATCGCACTTGAATTCCCTCCCAGGGCAAAAGGATCGAGCATAGCGTATCAAAAAGAGGGAGACGGATAGAAGCAGGGCTATCCGGCATTCTCGAGGATCTGGAGTCACGATCGAAGCGCGAGAATAACTCGAACAAAACGAGCAAAGATCGAAGGATGACCCGAGTACCGAACACGGCCGCATCGATCGCGAGAAAACATGAGAGACGAGGCATCATTGTTGAACCGCGACGACGACGACAACGACGACGACCAGACGATCATCGAGAACACAGAGAAAGTTTATCCTTTCGGCACGGATCCAACACTCCTGCGGCTCTCCTCTCCTTCCCAATGAAATCCCATTTTACCTTTTTGTATATAATATTCGCGATCGCTTTTAAAGTCCCGGACGTGAGATCTTGTCGAAGAACAGCGGGAGACAAATCGCGGATTTTGCGATCAGGGCTTCTGCATGCTGAGATATTGCCCGCGATCGTTTCATCTCCGGAGAGAATCGAGATTGCAACATTTTGCTAAACATTTTATACAAATGCTTCCGCCTTCCTTTTCATCGTTTTATTACCTACGAAATATGATTAACGCCTCTCGAGGATTCCGCTTTTTCAATCCAACTAAATTTCGAGTAATTTATTATCCGGTAGTAAAAACGATGCTCCAAGAAATCTAGAGACTCGGTAGAGTCTCGGGACAAGTACACTCAACAGCGTCGTCGGTTGGCCCGAGACTCGGCCGAGTATTATCTCTGAACAAAGCAAATTCGGTGGTAAGGATAAGCATTTTATTTAATTACGGAGCCCAGAAGCAATGTAATGATCTGAAAATTGAACTGGAGACTAATTACGTTGCTACCCGTCGATTGAGCCATAAATCATCACGTTTGATGCCGTAATTGCTGAGAAAAAACTTTGCAAATGCAAAATTATGCAAAAAAGCGCAGTGTGTGTGCGTGTATGTATATGCGCGCAGACGACACAATCAAAGGGCTCTTGATGCCCATCAAGACCGATTTCCATGAAATTCAATCTTCGATGACGGAAGCGACGAGTTTCTATTACCGCCGTGAAGTTAGCTGCTCAACTTTCGGTTTTCCACTTTTTTATCTTTAGACTCGGCAGAGTCTCAGCGAAAGTCAATATTCTACTTTATCAACATTGACGTTTTAATTTAGTCAAAAGATTTATAAAACAAATGTATTTTTCCGGATTATTTTCCCATAAAGGGGATTTGCCATGATTATTCATTTTCAAGTCAAAAGCCTCGATAAGCTCATTTCATTTCCATTGCCATTGACAAGCCCATACATATGAGAGCTCGCAAGAGCTGTTATATATGAAAACGATCGAACGGAAAAACGAAGGCGAACGCACGTAGCCTCGCTGCTTGGCTATAAGGTGACACGGTGTACCGTAAATTTTCTCGTGTGCGTTGCTCGTGGGAACGTGACACTTTCACGGCGCTTATCTAATTTATCCAAAAGCCTGAGGCGCATTTGACTGGCATCTGCGCCACACACGGACCATTCGCACTCTGAATACTCACATTAGAAGCGATGTGTCTATATAAACATATTCAACGAAAAAGAAACGTTTTAAAAGTCATAGACTCGTCAAAAATCGACGAGAAAACACATTGGGCGAATGGAAGTGAAAAGGGGATGGAGAACGAGACGGAAATGCTGAGAGAGTAATCGATGCACTCAGGTACATCGTTGCATCGTTCACATAATCCCTGCAATAGGAATAGGACGATAAAAAATAAAACATACAAATTTTAATCCACTTCATTAAGTGAAAATCGTCGAGACTCCGCTCGAGACTCATCACGCGTATGCTGCACTTTCTCCAGTTCTCGAAACGCTCAGTTACCTTGTCCATAATGATCGTATTACGTAAATAAAGAAATCGAGACGACTCGCATGGAAAAATATCACTTACTCTAGGAATTTTTAACTTTGGTAACGAATTGACACACTCTGGGAAAAAAAGACATTTATTTACTGTGAGCCTGTTGAATATTTGAAAAAATAAAATCAAAATAATGAAACAAAAGACAAAGCACTCAATAAAGATTCGATTGTCACTCTCAATTTTCATTTTTTGCCTATTGCTCGTCCCAACAACCAGGAGCGACAAATGTACTGTAAATATGACGGAAATTTTGAAATTAACAAAAAATATTTAGTTTACCGTGTTCAAAAAAATATCGACGTTTTTTTAACGAAATTTCATCTCTGATGCTGGTTTATAGCAAAAAAGTAAGACTCATCAACTGCAGATTCGATTTGGTAGTAGATTCGACGGTCACGTTTGAGCCAATCGGTCAAGTTGATGGTCAATAATTTTTATTATTATTCTTAAGACTTCTTAAGATAAAAGTTAGAGCCTGTAGGTATCGAATGCAAGTTGAAACGGTGACTGGTGACAACGATGTTCGGAAAGATGGCTAAGTGTCATCTGAGAATTTGAGATATGCAAATATGAGGCTCAAACTATATATTCACAATAAATGTCCTGTGTGCATGAGCATGAGACAAGAAAAGAGCTCTTTCACTTAGCGGCTCATCAGAAGCAGCTAATCTTAATTCGCTTATCGGATTACCCAACGAGAGACTCTGAGGTGTTTTGCGCTGCGCTTTCGATCTTGCAGCGGAGGACTTGGCTCGGCAGGTTCCTTCTCGCACCTCACGATGGAGATGTTTTGCGCCCGAAAGATAATCCGTCGGGTATGGTAATTCGAGAGTAGCAAAGCGCCGGAACACCGCCACAGATATAGCGGTGAACGTACGTGTACGAGAGGATGAGATAGATCTGTCGAAGAACGGAGCCCATGCAAAGAGAAAGAGAGAAAGTGAAGAGTGAGGGTGACAGTTAAGATGCATAAGTGGCCCTTAACGGGCTCCCAAATGTTTCGTGTCCACCTAAAGAAACTATTGCCATTTTAGGCGAGACGGTTTGCTCCAAAGTACCAAAAACAATCAATAAAAAAAATCACGATGTAAAATTGTCCCAAATCGCAAATGATAAGAAAATTCTGAAAATTTGGTATGTTTTCGTATGAAGTATTTAAAAGATCGTGTCAAAATTTCACGACCATAAGGAAGCTCGTTACTGAACAATTAACATTAATAAAGTTAATTTAGTCAAATGTAGTTTTATGGAATCTGGTATAACCTTTCGATAAGTTTTGTTTTTGACCTCTCAATTTTTTAATGTCTACAATATACCGAAAGCAACGGAAACAAAACAAAGTTTATTCATAAATATTTTTTATATTTTTGTTTAAAAAATTGTTTTTAACGAAATGTTTATATTTTAATAACGAGCTTTTTAATCATCGTTAAATTTTTACACGACCTCTTAGATACTTCGTACAAAAACATACTAAATTTTCGGAATTTTCTTATCATTTTTTATTTCAACCCTTAAGGTGGTTTAGGTAAGAATTTTCAAATTTGGCATGTTTTTGCATGAAGTATTCAGGAGGTCGTGTACAAATTTCACGACGATTAAGAAGCTATTTATTGAGCAACTAACATTAACAAGTTTCGTAGGTACTCAACATCCTCAATGGACCGAACATTCATTGTTATTTGTTACAGAATCGAGTATATGAATGTTAAGAAAAAAATATCGTCCACCTGGACAGAGTGGCTGGTCTTAACGTATCAAAGCTTTGAGACCACCAAGGAAGGCGCAGTGACACGAAAAAAGGGATAAAAATAGACAGGTGGAAAAAAAGGTTGTCGAGGATCGCGAAGAAATGATGAGAGAGCTCTCGCTTAGCGTCACTGCTTCAGTCTCTTCTTTCTCGCGTGTGTCCCTCGAAGACGAGAACACTTCGCATTTCACATTATCGTTATACACCGCGATGTGCTCCAAGTACAGCAAAACATATTGGTCGCAAAGCAACATACACACAGATACACTGATACAGGCACACACGTAGAGGAGAAAATAGGAGACAGAGAGAAATATGTTTCGCCTTGGTGAACGGTACCGTACGTTTTTTCTTCTTCTTCTTGCGTTCAACCGAGAGATATTATTATATTTAAGTGGGATACATAAGATGAAAGAGAGAGAGAGAGAAAGCCAGTGCCAGAGTTTGTACATAGCAAGAGGGTAAAGAGGTTGTTGACCATCCGGCATCGCGCATTCACCGCTGCGATAGCGGAAGATGTGCGTTTGATAGGACTCTCCCTCCCGCCTTGTACAACTTTTAGATGTTGGCTTATTTTACTGAGGAGCGGTCGCAACTAATTCAGCCTCACACCCTTTTTCAGCCAGACGACTTTCGAGTATTTCAATTTCCCCAGAAATCACTTCTTCAAATTTTCCAACGCGACGATGCAATCGTAATTCGCTTTTTTA
Source organism: Hyposoter dolosus (assembly GCA_963921915.1). Lineage (NCBI taxonomy): Eukaryota > Metazoa > Arthropoda > Insecta > Hymenoptera > Ichneumonidae > Hyposoter > Hyposoter dolosus. The sequence goes on along the minus strand of OY998136.1, from coordinate 7,739,245 downwards.
TTTTTTAAGCTTAGACGTTTCTTGTTCTTTCCCTACTTTCAATTTTTATTCATTAATACTCATTCATTAAAAACTAGACAGAAAATACGAATTTAGAGCGGTTGGGCGATTTTTTAAAAAACTTGGATTTTTGTGAAATCTGAAAAATCATAATATTTAAACCGCTTAACCGATATTTTCCAAATTCAATACCAACCTTCCCATTATGATACTCTATTTATAAAAACAAAATTAGTAATGAATCTTAAAATTTGCGAAAGTTAGAGCCTCGACACTCTTTTTTTGAAAATTTCAAAATGCCGTAGAAATCGTATTTTTCTAGCAATTGCAACAAAATTCTCATAGAATGAAGACTTTATATAGATTAACATCTGCGCAAAACGGGAGCCCTGTAGCTCAAATCGTTCTCGAGTTATGAACGTTTGAATTTTACAGTCCCAGAATAAACACACACACATCGGGACATTTTTTCTCGATACGATTTTTCGATATTTTGGAACATTTTAAGCACATTGACATTGAAAACTGGAAAAAAAAAATGTTTCACGATTTGAAATCGCAATTTAGTGCGATATCGGAAATTTTTTCTTATGCTGCATTCCATTCATTGCAACATCCTCGACACCGAGGCCAGGAAGAAGAATGAATGGTACAGAGAACAAGGAAATTTTCTGGTCATACACTGCTCTGGCACCGAAGATCCAATGCTATGCTCGCTCAAAGAGTCTCTCTCTCTCTCTTTCTCGCTCTTTTTCTCTTTCTTTCATATTCGCGGGCTCCATTTGAGATTAGATCTGTATATACTCACATACTCATGTGTGTGTATGAATGCTATACGACGACAAAAAAATTGGATATGCAGATAGCACTAGACACGAAACATCATTCGAAAACGCCTTCGTACACGATTTATCTCTAACAAACGTGATTACATCAACGGTAATATCAATAAATTATAGATCTTTTTCTTCGTTATTTCGCGATAGTGCCACGAGAAATATTCCAATCGTATGTGTCATTTGTTATTCCGACTAATTTATGCGTTGCTTCAGCAGAACGTGTTCGAATTTTTTGACTTACAAAATCCAAGGGAAATGACGAAATTTTCTCGACCAATCGTTATCTACGCGGTCGACGATATTCCAGTCATTCGCTCGGACAAAACATTCGGACCGATAAGTGAGAATTTACCTTGCGAAGAACGTTGATACACGCTGGACGCTCACAACTATTTATCGAAGGATTGTCTCATCAAGAATCATCTCGATTCGTCGTCAATGCGTTCTATCGATATTTCAGAGACAATTTCTCAAAATCCAAAATTATAAGAAAATGCAACAGAAAAAATAAAATTTTTGAAGTTTCTAGATGATAATACCCCCTCAAATTTTTTTTCATCATAAAACAAGCCACAGAGACATGCAGTATCGTTTTTTGTCCTCGAAGGCGGGACCATAATTTCAATTAATTAATTTTAAATTAATTAAAATTTTGAATTAAATAATAGTTAAAAAATAAATAAATAAAATAATAATAAAAAATCAAATATAAATAAATAAATAAATAAATAAAAATTCAAAAAGGCTGTTAATTAATTTCAAAAAATCGATTATTTCAACGAGTCCGTGGAGAAACTGGTCGCGTGTGGTTCACACTTTCTTAAATCAGTGCAAACGAAAATTGCGTCACGCCTCGTATGCGAAGCGAGTTGTAGCACGGTGCGGAGTGTTAAAGAGTCCGCATGCTGGCAGGTATCATAATGCTTCAATGGCACGGACGTGGAGACGATGGAAGAAAAGCAAAACTTGCCTTCGGGCAAGCACGAAAAGATCGCGTATAGAGCATGTTTATCAAAATCGACCCCAAATCATTTGGATGATGTTTGGACTGAAGTTTGGACGAAAACATGCGAAAGAAATGAAACTGTGAGCGAGCAAAGAGAGAAAAGCGAAACAGTAAAAATCGGTTGTTTCTTCATTTTAACGATTTCCCGGTACGCGCGCGCGGTAGCATAAAGTTGTGACATTTAAATTGAGAACGCCCCGTTGCGGAGTGTACGAACGAAGATCGTTAAGTTTGCATCGAAGCCCGACTTAATTGTCAAGAGATAATTGGATAGTTGCGTGGTTACAGAAATATCGCGGTCGCGACGTTTTTCCCTACGAGGCTCGAGGAGAGTCTCGTGTGTTACATGGAGCCGTCCTCGGCTCAACGGCGATGTCACTTAACGGGTCCGATGCAACGATACGTGTGCGCGCTCGGAGGGAACATTTTCTTTCTTTCTTTATCTGTCCATCTACGTCTCTCTTTCCCTGGGCAACTCAACGACGTACATTCGCCATATGCAGGAATGTGTATGTCTCGGGACAACCGGGCAAACGATACGCGAGCTGTGCGCGCATCTCACCAACTATAATTATAAAGAGTCCCGCGCGCAAGAGAACGAAGCCCAAGACGAACTAGCCTTTTCTACCGCTGCTCTTCTTAAGGTGTTTCCTCCTGTCCATTATACCCGCTCACAGGCATTACGGAATACACCGCCAAATGCAACAGCTGCTTCCACCTGCCGAGGTGACACTGTGCTCTCAGCCTGGCCACGTCTAACCGTATTCCTGGAGCGAGGGACACATACTTATAGGGAAATAGCATCATGCCACGGAACGTTTTACGGATATAAACTTTTTTACACACAATTAAATTTATTCCATCAAAAACCAAAGCGCTGATCATTATTTTCCAAACCAACGACAAAATAATTATCCCTGGAACGGTAACCTGGGGTCAAGAACGACCTCAGGCGACTTTAAATCTCGCGCCCTTCGTTCTCTCGTTTTTTATCGTTTTACCGCATTTTTTGACTAATTTTTTGACTCCAAGCTGAATTGTCCCAGGCTCGCGCGATCCAGCATTAAGAAACGAAAAGAATGAGCCCAAGTTGAACTCTTTTCGTTCAATTTTAACGGAGATATGACTTTTTCAAAATTGGGGTCATTTGTGACCCCATAGGTTTGCGCAATAGGTAAATAAAAATAAGATTACCGTTCTAGGGTTAAAATTCATATGAAAATTTCGATGAGCCCACAACAACGTTTCGACTCGTCACGTTAAAGAATCATAAATACAGAATGTCAAAAAACGTCCTGATTTTTAAGTCAATTACGCGCAATCAACGTCCGAATAAGTTTGAAAATTCAAAGCCGACGATGCTGGCCCGAAAACCACCCTGAGAAACAAAAATCGATCCCCATGCGTTTTTCTCAACGATAAGGAACATCGATCCAATCCACAAATTCTTCAGGTTCACCATATCGATCCTAGCTCTCTCGAAGGAATTCCCACTTCCATGATATGTTCCAAACTGCGGATTGTGCAAACCGATCAATAAAATTGCATTTGGCTCTAAAATTAATACGACAATTGATCATAATTACTATTGTAAACAAGCAGCTGTCCTGTACCAACTAGAGTTATAACCCATCACTTTCGTTGGTGTGTGTATATATTCTCGATACGTTGATAAATTGCCGCGCGTATAGGATCGGCACAATTCGTGACTTAACTTTCGATAGAAAATTAACGATGCCCGTTCGCGAAGCACGAACTTCTAAAGTGTACATATTTACAGACAACATGTCTATCTGTAATATTGAAGAAATAACTTGTCCCTCGTTGTTATTACATGTGTTGGTCGATAAATCGCAACGTCGATTCGCATTAGGGGAATCAGCATTCCTCAGGGAAGAAACCAAGTGGGAGAAGAAGAAGAAAAAAGTGCATTGTAAATATACTTTATCGCGTAATAGCGCAGTCACATACGCGAACGTGCAACCCAAGAGCTTACGGTAAAATCTCTGTAAATCCACTGGATTTACATATAAATGGTGTCGCGAAAGTCAAGCCTTAGGGAATGCGAATGTGCCTTGTTAGAAAAGGGAGTGATGCACAAATTGAGGAGAGAGCGAAGCGCAGGGATCCGACGATATTTCGTGACCATCTAAACAGGTGGAAAAAAAATTACCACCGAAGAAAACAATTTGCAAATTTCAATTTGCAGCGTTTTTTGTATTTTCATTTAAATTATATAATTTTGACAACTTTTCTAGAATGTAAAGAGGAAGTACAAACTTGTATACAATATCTTACAAAATTTGCATAAATTAGAGCGGTTAGACGATTTTTCAAAAAACTCAGATTTTCGTAAAATTCGAAAAATCATCAAATTTAAACCGTTTAACCGATATTTCCCAAATTCAATACCAACCTTCCTATTATGATACTCTATTTATATAATAAAAAAATACTGATAAATCTTAAAATTTGCGAAAGTTAGAGAGTCGACACTCTTTTTTTGAAAATTTCAAAATGCCGTAGAATTCGTATTTTTCTAGCAATTCCAACAAAATTCTCAGAGAATGAAAAGCTTGTATGGATTAACATCTGTGAAAAACGGGAGCCCTGCCGCTCAAACCGTTCTCGAGTTATGAACGTTTGAATTTTACAGTTCCAGAACATACACACACACACATCCGGACATTTTTTCTAGATATCATTTTTTGATGTCTTGGGACATATCGAGCAGATTGACATTGAAAAGTGGCAGAAAAAAATTTCATCGTCACATAGCTTCCTCTATGAGGAAGCAAAAATAAAAAGTCTTTTTTTTCTTCAGAACCTTGCGGACAAGTTTCGTTAGACAGAGTTTTTGGGACACTCTGTAGTTAAAAAGATGGCTAGAGGTTTCACGTACAGGAAGACCAATGCGTCGTTGTCCTAGTCACGGGCGCGCTCCTTTCGCCACACCCACGCCGAGGACATTCACGTAGCTCGGAATGATAAGGTTTCTCGTACGAACTCCGCGAGCCTCATCGTCGAGAAGAGTTCACGATATGAGAGCCAAGTCCTCGCACTCTTTTTCTGCGCAAAACTGCCGCGGAACTCCTTAAGGAGGTTTCTTTCGTCGCCACGACTCGCCCAGCTTTCTTCGTCCTCCTCGCTTCACTGCGAAAACTGTATCCTCTTCCACTTTGCGTACGACCTCTCGCGACCCACGTGTCTTCATAGATGTAACGTGTGTAGCAAGCTGCTCGTAAGTGAAGCTTGAAACTTAACCATTTTGCCCTCGCGCTACGAAATCACCGCGCCATGCGGGTTTCACGTTTCACAAATCCATTTAGCGACTTGGGTTCCGTCCCGAGATTCAAATCCTTGGACGGTAGGAAACTTTTCTTTCATCGAAAACATCAAAAATGAGTAAACATCGTGAGGAAATGAAATCAACGGATGATTCCATTGCTCAAGAGAATTTTTAACTATTTTTTTCTCTGCGGAATTGGAATCTCTAGAAAAAATGAAAGAAAACTTCGGAACCATACAAATTTGTTTATTCCAATTTTTGTACTGCCATTTTTCTTAGATTTTCTTCAAAAACTAACCAGAGAAATTTTTTTTTTTTTCATTTCCATTAAAAAAATAATTATTCTTCGCTCTGCAGAAATATCGAAAAGCTTTTTTTTGAGATTCCCTAATCTATGATTAATTTTGCTATTTTTTCTCTGAACACAATTATAAACTAAATCTTGCCGGTTCGTCGCGTGCCTGACGAAACTGTATGTTCATGCGTTTTTTTTTTTTTTTTTTTTTTTTAGACGGAAGTGAAACAATGTAATGCATAATATGTTGTAATGAATTGGCAGAAATGAGGCACAGAAGATAAAAGATATACTCACCTGTAATATACGTCGCTCGGTTATGCGCTCGGATATATATCGCGGGAGAAGGCGCATTAAGACGTCGGTTTGTGCACTCGTTAATTAATATCTACAGGCTTCACCACCGTTGGGTGGAGGTGAATTAAAATTCAAATGAAACAAGGGCAGAACGATCGCTCGTCACGGAATCGTCGGTAAAATATAATCGTGCGAGAGTATCTTTGAAAAAAAAAAAAGATAAATAAAAAAAAAACATGAGTACGGAATGGAGACGCATTCATTGACAACACACTTTTCACTAACGACGCGTTAATTACTTGATCATTACATCATCGTTAATTGACTGATTACGAGATCATTCATGACGCATGATTATTTTCACCCGCTGCCTTTAGACCTCGAAACGTCTCCGAACAATTGTTTCTCAGTACGGACACAAAATCCGGAAAAATAGGAATAAATGCTTTTGTAATATGAAATTATTTTCAAGCTTTAAATTGTTGTTTTTTGTTTTAAGATTATTCTTTTGGAAATATGAAATTATCACACCTGTAAACTCAATTATTATCCTCGCCGTGTTAACGCGATGGGTGGTCGCGATCCACCGAGTCATAATAAATCCACCGTCGTGCGACCACCGCGACAAAGCTTAATGTCAACGATCTAAGCGTGGCCAAAGCTTGTCACGGATTTCAACCCGAGAGATTTCTCTCTCGTGCTGAATTGATATTAAAATATCACTAAATGCGAGGATTCCACGAACTATAAACGCGAACGTCGAGAAAATTTCATTTTTTTGCTTCCTCATAAAGGAAGCTATGTGACAGTGAAATTTTTGTTTTTCAGTTTTCAATGTCAATGTGCTAATTTCCCAAAACATCGGTAAAACATATCTAGAAAAAATCTGGAATCATGAAATTTTGTCCAAGTTATGGACAAACGTGTTTCCTGCAATGTTATTTGAAAGTATCCAGAGGAACTCGAGAGATCAACGGGCCAAATACGAGCGGGTAACGCCTCATTCGCTTAATTTTCCAATAATGAAAAATACGCATATTTCAATATAATGTAAATGGTTTTTAATCGATACATAGGTTCGGCGTGACCAGTCGGACTGACCCGTTCATTAAGAGCTGCCCATAACTCACGAGAAATTCTTACCGACTTAATCCCTCAGCCCCTTCCAAGCGAAACTTTGTAACAAACTCTCGAATGTCCCAGCAGCACAGGCAGCAGTGAACATTCCGTTACACAGCCGCAGCCCCATGCACTCACTTTCGAGGCGAAGCGGCAAGCAGATTTAGAAAAATATGAGCGATCGTTAATTAAATCATATGGGCGCAAATCTAATGAGAAACGGTTATAGCGATATTTTAAACTTGCTGCACTTCGCCACATGCCGCATTTTCCCGAGTATCGTGAACATTTTCTCGACAGAAAATAAAGAAATGACTGCGTACACGTTGTTATTCATTAACGCGAGTATATACTGCGATGATTAAATTAGCACTCGTATATTTTATTCTCGAAATGGATGAATAAAATGGTGGATGGTCGGACATGCGGAATAAGCGTGGGAATGTCCGGGAGAATGGTAAATACTAAAAGAGCTGGTACGGCGAAAAAAAAGGGAGGAAAAATGTGCGGACTCGATGAAAGTCGATTGAAACTCACGCACTCGGAGGATACGCGAGAGAGTGTCGCCCGCTCCGGGGCACGCGGGTGGCCAAGCGTGAAAATCGTTGGCTTAACCTTTGCGTTAATATCTTTTGCGCTCACCTGGTTCCATATTATAGATGTATATACGCGCGAAAGACTCGCGAGTCAGGCCCGGAGCTGGATTAATGACGCGACGGGAAGGAGAGTGCGTGGGATCGGGCACCGTGGCCTCTGTCTTTTTGCTCATACTCTTCTCGTCGTTCGTACAAACTTCCTATGTATATGCATGTGTATAGAAAAGATTACATCCCAACTTAACTTGCCTTGATTAATCGAACATTCGATCATCCACCTTCAAACAGTGAAAAACCAAAATTTCTTGACTATCGCGTAGTTTCTATAGTTTTGCTTCCTCATGGAGGAAGCTATGTGACGGTGAATATTTTTTTTTACGAGATTTCAATGTCATTGCGCTTGGAATGTCCCAAAACATCGAAAAATCATGTCTAGAAAAAATGTCCGGATGTGTGTGTGTGTGTGTATGTTCTGCCACTGTAAAATTCAAATGTTCATAACTCGAGAACGGTTTGAGCTATAGGGCTCTCGTTTTGCACAGATGTGAATATATACGAGCTCTTCATTCGCTGAGAATTTTGTTGGAATTGCTAGAAAAATACGAATTCTACGGCATTTTGAAATTTTCAGAAAAAGGCTGTCGACGCTCTAACTTCCGCAAATTTTAAGATTTACTACTAATTTTTTTGTTTATCAATAGAGTATCTTAATAGGAAGGTTGATATTGAATTTGGGAAATATTGGTTGAACGGTTTAAATTGTATGATTTTTCGAATTTGATGAAAAACTGAGTTTTTTGAAAAATCGTCCAACCGCTCTAATTTCTGAAAATTTTGTAAACTATTGTGTACGAGTCTGTACTTCCTCTTTACTTTTTAGAAAAGTTGTCGAAATTATATAATTTATTAAATTATCGTTTTTAAATTATCGTCCATGGTGTGTATTTTTTCTTCGCTGCCTGGATGAACAAATAAAGAGAAACCGAGTACATTTTATGACTAAAAAGTAATTAATTAATGTGACTGCTCGGCTTGCGCATCAATCGATGAGTGAAAAGCAGTTTTTCCGAATGTCCATTGATGGTCAATCGCATTTCAACGTTCGTCCATGACTAATAATGAAAATAACGAGTCTATGGAAATAAAATTTGATTCAAAGGTTTGAGAAAAGTTTAGCATAGAATGTCCCATGGTGTGGGTTCCGTGGTGCGGAATAAGAAGGACCAAGAGACGTTTTCTTCGCTTCTGCTGATGGTGGTGATTGCGATCGGTAGTGGAGACGAGAGATCGCGGTGTGCAGGTACATATATGCAGCTTGGTGCATGGACCACTGTGTGTTTATGCGCGATGATACGGACTGGCTCGATCTCGATGTGGAAGTCCTCTAACGCGGGCGCAAGGATGAATCAATGTCCTGAGCAGCAGGCCAAGAGCACACGCGGGAATGAGATATGAAGGAAGCAGGAGAGAGTGAAAGGAAGAGGAGAATTTCTTATAGTTGACCGCAAGGCAAAAGACAAGGACGGCCAAGCACAGCAGCGTAGACAAAGCGAATGCTGTCAACTCCTCCCGAGCGAGCTGCCAGGACAACTGATCCTCGGACAGAAGTTGTGGGACAAGGATAACAAAGATAGACAGTCATCCTGGCGGAGTAGGATAAAAGTCCGCGAGCATGCGAATAACCAGATGACAATCTGCTCAAATTTATTTCCACAAACTATCGCTATTGACAGTTTTGCACATTTTTTTTAATCCTTTGTTAAAGAGATACGACGCAATCAGATGATTATCTCAGTATCTTTGAACAATGTAGATTGCGCGTGATATTGTCTGACATTTGAGCAACATTTTTCTTCACCACTTAATCCAAGTGATCGCGAGCCCGTGTAGAAATTACGAGTCGCCGATTTTTCGGTTCCGAATCCAGATTGAGAAATTTATCGAACAGTTTGCGATCGTGAACTGTACAACGGACACCAAATAAGCATTCGATAAAAATAAACACAAATTAAAACTTCGCCGCATTTGAATATTTCAACAAATCGTTCATTTCAGTCGGAATTTTTTTTTTCCATCGTGGATTTATTATTCAAAGTGAATTTAAGTGAGATACTTGCCAGGATCCCGACGTGGTAAAGAACACGAAATTGCTCACAATGTAACGATTACGTAGAATTTCCATCGAAGTTGGAAACAAGAGTCCACGATTGACTGAGATATCCATAGAAAATGATAGCACTTAATAATCATTAGATAGAGTTTTCGATATTACAATACGACGATAAATCACGCGAATTATATCATCGTGAATGAACGAATAGTAGAAAAAAAAAAAAGAAAAAAATGCACCAACTCTGTAGGTAAATGTGGGTTTTGAGCGTTTGTGGTTCAGCCGAGGGATTGGCCGTGATATTTATCCCTCACGATTTCATGAATACATAGTATGGAGTCTCTCGAGTGAGAACGAGCGATAAATATCGAACGATAACGATATTATCCATATAAGAGAGTAAAGCGAATGTTCTCCTAGCTTTTTCGATCTCTGGCTCATTCCGGCTCGCACGTTTCCCTTCGGATTTCTCGAGCCGGTCCAGTCTTGTGTACCATTGTCCAACGAGGACATCGAGAAACGAACCATTGTCTTTTTCATCCGCGTGCATGCTCACACATCGTACACGAGGAGAACGATGTGTGTAATAATGCTGGGAGCGTGTTAAACTCCACGTGCTTGGGCATGTTGCTTTCACCTTACGTCCAAACTCTGCGCGAGATCGCGTGTTTTCGCACTTACCATTATTACACCATACACTGTACTTTGACCATTCTTACCAATCCCTAATCCCTCATATCTCCTTCATTCATCATTACCAACGCAAATTTCCAAGAAAAACCAATTTATCGAGCAGATATTCAATTGTTTCATTTCTATCCTGCCAAAAAGGCTGCATATGAATATTAAGGTATTACTATCACAAAACGACTTTATTTAGGATTTAAAACTAACAGTTTTCTCGTAATATGGAGAAATATTTTCTGACGTTTACAATTTGAGATATTTAATTTCCAATTTTTAATTTGTCACGTTTCGTTAAAATCGAGTCGCAAAAAAAAATGTATTTAGGATTTTTTTTGCAGATAGCCAGAAAGAATGAATTTCGCAGTTTTGCGTGGCGAACCCATGAGCGTACAGAGTTTTTTTTTAATTTGAAAGCTTCCCAGAGTAGTTATTTGTTCTAATTCCGACAATGTCAAAGAAAGTGAATAAACATTGACGACAGCGATGAGGTATCGTCCCGAGGAAAGAGTATGAAAAAGCAAAAGCCTCGGAGAGGGTCGAGAGGGAGGGACAGAGCGAGGGATGCAGTTTTTGCACGTATGGTGTGAAGAATCTGAAGGAGAACATTGCGGCGAAGGTGTCGAGGTAAAAGGCGAAGTGCACCGCTGTGGTAATCAGTGAAGAAAATGAAAAGGAGAGAGAATAAGAGAAAGGAGAACTGCCGCTAAACATGCGCGGCGAGGAGTCGAGTCGCGCAAAAGCGTGTGCAAGGAAAACATGGATAAATGAGGAATAAAAATGGCGGCACTGAAAGCGCAGGAGAGCAGGTGAGAAAGAGGAAGGATTTAAAAATGGTAAAAAGTGATAGAAGCCCGGAATACCAGAGCGCTAGAAAGCAAGAATAAGAACAAGAGCAACAAGAAGTAGGAAGAAGGTAGAGAGATTCTCGAAATAGAGGAAAAAGCAAGAAAGAAAATAAAAAGATGCTCCGGGTTAACACCATCGGCGGAATCCAAAGTGCACCCTCGTGAGATTTTCTACGTGTGTGCTTACTCTGTGTCTTGCACCACTTTGTACACAAGTACTATTCCTTCGGTAAAGCGTTACTGCTGCTGGACACCGAGATCAGATCTCCTTTCATTTTTTATTTCGCCATCGAGCATCTCTCTTCTGCCTTGTTCTCAGGTTCTTTATACAATATTTTTCTCTCCTTTCTTCACGCTCTTTCTCCTCTCGTCTCGTTCGACCTTTTCCTCTCTTTCTACCTTTCCTCCTGTTTCCTCTTCTCTCTCTTCGTCGCTCTCGTTTCCTCTCTCGTATGTGGTCTGAATCGCGGTGTTTAAATCCGCAATTGGTACCCATGCCTCGCTAACACCGGTCTGCTGTGAGCTGAGCACGCACGCTCGCTGCACACTATATATCCCACTTTTCTCTATGGTTCACGAGACTCCTGCTGCTTCTTCTTTCGCTCGGAAACATCTCTTGCTCGCAGTCCAGAGATACTCACTGCATTCTGAATCTCTGTTAGATTCCTGCTCCGGACACCTGAGCCTGCGATGTGCATACATGTGCTTTCCTCTGGGTGCGATCGCATCCGCTATTCGAATTAGAAAAAGTATGTTTCAATGAGAATTAAACAAAAGATTCAATTGAGTTTCAACGATTACAATTACAAACATTCGTTCGAGCTCCTAGCCTCATTTTCCCTTATTTAGTTTTATATCGTGTTGGAGAAATGTTAGAACGGAGCAAAGATGCTGCGGACTTTTGTGGCGACGTTTCCATTCGTTAACGAAGAAATGTGTAACGTTCTTCGTTTACATTTGCCAAGCGTTGTTGCATTTGTAAGCGTTGTTGCAATCGCTGACATGGTTGGATCGTTATCCCAAAGGCCTACGGTCAAATGCAATTTGAACGCGATGGCATAACGAGCCCACTAAATTCCCGCTCTGCGGGAAACGTTAGAAAAGTCTTTCCTCTTCGCCTTCGTCTCTGTGTCTACCAGCGAATAAATATCCATGTATATAAACCGAAGTATGTAAATTTGAATATTTCACTAGCTCCTGTAACGCTTGCCACAGAGAAGTCTGGATAGAGAGTTCTAACATTTCGCAACGGGAGTCCTTTCGAGATTTCCTCATAATAATAAAATCCTTCGCGATCTCGGTGTCAAGAGAGGCTCTGCACAGAAATGTCAACTCCGATCGCTGCCAGGCGATAAGGACAAATTTTCTCATACACTCAGAGTCAAGCTTTACATATTTCTCGGTCAAGCGGACAACGATCCGGCAACGTACAAAATCTTGCATGTCCAAGTTGCGCTATCAGAGTTTGCTTCAAGGAATTCCGAGGTTAATTGGAACGTGAGATAAATTATATAGGAAGAATTCGCAGTGTCAAATTATTGGAGCATCTTTTTTCTTTCATTCCCGAATCCGCGTGAATTTTCTCGCGCACAATGTCTCGAGCAGAAAATCATTTCCTCGTTGCCATTAATTTGATGTAAAAAAAAAATTCTAGAGTGGTAAAAATTATCGAAATTTTGTGGAAAGTTTTCTGACTACGTGAGAGAATTAACCTTGGAACGCTATAACCTGGGGTCAAAAACGACCCCATGCGACTTTAAATCCCACGCCCTTTCTCTCACGATCCTGCATTGAAAAACGAAAAGAATGAGCCCAAGCTGAACCCTTTTCGTTAAATTTTACCGGAGATATGAATTTTTCATAATTGGGGTCATTTATGACCCCAGGTCACCGGAATAAGTAAAAAAAAATAAGGTTACCGTTCTATGGGCTTAAAAATCGATTGATAAGATTAGCTGACGAGGTGGTGAATATAACACGCAGTCACAGTGACTTTCGTTGCAGAGTTTACTCCTGAAACGCGAATTCCGCGGCGCACACCGAGAGAGGCAACCTCATGCTGCGCACAGGGTTCTCTCTATATACAAACCTCCTGCTAGATATTACGTAAGCTTAGAGCAGACCTAGTGATTGCGTTCACACGGTGACTCTTTGTGGGTGTTATGAAATGGATATCACGTTGCCCCCTTCTGCCACTATCTTGCTGTCTCTGCATACATATACACAAACGTCCATTTAAATTGACTTTGTGTCCACGAACAACGCCAATTCACAGACACTAAACATCAAGAGGTTTAAAAACGACGACGATGTGTACGTAGAGAAGGATATTCGTTGGTCATTGTTGTATTTTTTCTATATTGGATGAACCTGTTGGGTCTGTAGAGAGAGAAAATGATATAAAAATTTTCTATGACATCGTGATTCCCTGGTGCGTCTCTCGAAAGGATTCCAGCAAAAATACCTGGTAATTTTTCATTCATATTCTATCCAAAAAAGCGAAAACTTTGATAACATTTTCTGTCCAATTTTAGGTGAACAAAATTAGTATGTATTTGCTAGAATCTCTCGGAGGCACGTATTCGTCAATTTTAATGAAACTTTTTCGATTAATAAATCTCTTTAGCATGGGAACGATATGCAGAATTTTTTTGGGTTACGGTGTTATGTCCATATCGTCAGTTTTTCAGAATCCGCGTAATCATATATTCGATTATTGAATACACAGCGATTTTGTTCGAGAACTCTATTTTTTTATTCATTTTTTTATTTTTTATTTTCTATTCATAAAAAAATTGGATGGAACTCTCCAGAAGCAGGTTCCACGGACTTGTTTCTACATTTTCTCGTCCCCTCGTAATTCCTTTTTTTTCTTTTTTCGCGTTCTTTTAAACGGCAATTTTCTTGTCATCGGATCGTCACGGTTACGAAGAAATTAGTGTCGCATTGACATGTATGATGGTAATTGCACAAATGTATTCCAACACGCAGGAAACGAAATGCACACGACGCGACAGGTTGAACCATATAAAACGGCGTAAACGTCTACGCGCATCGCGTGGACATGTGTGCGACGGACTATGGCGATACCATGCCAACATTTTTTTGTATATCCCTCTCACCTTTCATGCAGCGTGTCACAGCGCACCCTCCACTATATATACACGCCAAACCGATATATGACAGGTGGGCCATTCGTCACTCCTCTTTCTGCTCGTTTTTTCGCACGCCAACTGAACGCAAACGTTTCGAGAAGAACGTGATAAGAACGAGTGCATGCACAAACTTTGCTGCAGAAAAAAACAATATCGAGCAGAATAAAACGGCCGTGACGATCAGTTCTGAAAAGACAAAAGTGGAGAAGCACCAACCAACGATATACAGCAGAGGAAAGTTTCTCTTTCCACGCGAAATTCGATTTGAATGGATAATCAATATTTTTCCTGGCATCAAAAATCCGATCGACTAAGCGTCTCGTGTCTCCGCTGGACCCGGAGAGTAGTTCGTCGAGGGAGCAGAATCGAGTGTGTTAAGGATTCGATATTAAAAAGAAAAGGATAAGGAAACACGAAAGACGGAGCAAGTTGAATCGGAGAAGGATGATGACACCTCGTTACTACACGCACGTACATACTTTTCGTTGTTGCAAGCAGGACGATGAGAGGAACGACTCACTCTCGAGAGATCGGGGTTGACGACGACAACAACGTCGGCGAATGAAGAAGCATTATGCATAAGAAAAAGTAGGAGAAGCAAAGGAACAAGACGAAGACTAAAGACGACGATGGTTGGACGTGGTGCACACGCGAGATTTTCTCAGCTCGGTCACGCACGGTCACGCACTCTCTCACGTATATATCCCCATACATCAAGTCACCCGCGAGTGGTTACATATAAATTGCGCGAGGATCACAGACCGAAGCGACCAAACGATGTACACAAGTCTTTTGCTATACCGAGTGTCCGAAATATCGCCCCTGAGATTAATCCTAGAACTCTAACCTGGGGTTAAAAACGACCCCTCGCGGGGCGTTTAAATTACGCGGCCCTTTCTCCCTTCGTTCTCCCGTTTTTTATCGTTTTACCGCATTTTCGACTAATTTTTTGACTTCAACAAAATTGCCCCAGACTCACGTGATCCGGGATTAAAAAACGGAAAAAATGAGACCAAGTTGAACCCTTTTCATTTCATTGACAACATTTTTGGGAATATATTTAAAAAAAAAAAATTAGTTGCGAACATATCCAATAAAATATCGATCGCTTCCAAAAAAAAAAATTTGTAGCTGTTCGAATCAAACTGTCCCTCTGAAACGAAAACCTGCCGATGATCGATTCGTCACAACTCCCAAAATGAATTTTCGACTCGAACGTGACACACGATGTTCACACAAACTTTCTCCCATCATCAGCTGATTTCCTGGGCAACGTGCGTCACGCGGGAATGAAAAATACAAATCTATAAAATCTTTCCTGCTTCCCCCTCATTTTCGTAACGACTCCTGGAACACCCTGTACATCGGAGAGCTTACTCCTGTAAAAAGGAGATTCATATTTTGCTCGGGAAAAGTAATTTCCATTGGACGTGCTCGCGACAGCCTCTCCGTGTGTCTCTCTCGGTTCCTCTCGTATGCATACATATAAATATTGATAACACGCAAATGCCTTTAAAGCCTAATACACTTCGATCGATGCAACGTGCGTCAGAGATAAACAAGATATTGAAGAATCCTCTCGAAGCGTTTCTGACCCAAGCTCACCTCAATTTTCTGATAAATCTATGTACCTACCGTGCATGCTATTAATGTTTGTCATTCACAATAATTTGTCGGGCATTCAGCGGATAACTCGCATGAAACGTTTTGCTAAAGCTTAATATATATTTATGTATGTACAGGCTGGCGTGATATCATATTGAAAAGATGGAATAAGATGGTAGCAATAAAGTGTATAAAGTGCGGCGCGCCCCGCTTGTGGAGCTATGGAAATAGAGAGAGGAGAGAGGTTCGGTGTACGGACTGCTCACGCGAGACTGTCTTCCGGGATCTCCTCGAGATTCTCACAGCATCTCACACTCTTCATCCATGAGAAATATATATCGGGCTTCTGGTACAGAAACAGCCTCGGATTCGCGAGAGTTTAACTATATCACGAGCTAGAGTGAGAAGAGCGTCGAAGAGAGACAGAGGAGAGTGCACTACGCGGCCTTCGAGGCCTTGGAATTATGCACTCCCGTGCAGAGACTTTCCATGTCCTTAGGACACGAGTTTCTGTCGAACCAGAAAATTCTATTAGAACAAAAAAAACACCTCGCAACGGCCCTTGAAGAAAAAGAAATTACTCTTCGAAAAAGTTGATTCGCCGTCGCGTCATTCGTCTAATTGTTATCGATGTAGAGTGCGGAACAGTTTTCTGGGTTAGAAGGTCACTTGCATGGTTCACCTGTTCGTTCACTGGCTTCATCCTGCCACAGCTGCTGCCTGCGTACCATTGGGTTTGGATGGCAACGATATGGATTTTATTGGTGATTTGAAAACCGCAAATTTAATTAGCGTCTATATATAAAGAATCCATTGATTCGGGACCTTTGATCTTAACCTTCAACGACCTTTCGACGGTAGTTTTATTTTTGAAACGATTGAAACATCGTACTGCATGAATTTCCACGTATGAAACTAACGAATCCTATAAATTTGTTGAGCTCGTTTTCTATGAGTTTCTCTGTAAGAAACACTACAGTAAAAACAAAATTTTGTTGGAAAAGATCGATACTTTGTTCGATACGTTCGACTAAACGTGTTTTTTTTTTATAAATCCCAAAAATGTTGTCATTGCAGCAACAAATATTATAGAAATTTGTCATTCCAATCGCAAATTTTACTGACAGTCTCGTTAGAAATCAAACATACTACAAAAATAATGAAAATTTTGTAATTAGCCAAAAATATTTAGTTTACCGCGTTCAACAAAATATCGACGTTTTTCAATGAAATTTCATTTCCGGTGTATGGAAACATTCCAACAAGTCCTTTCTGTTTCCTGGACTGTATCTTCCGGCCTGAAAATTGCAGACGCAGTTAATGGTCGATCGGGAATTGGTCGAAGCTTCGGAGCGATTTTGAAGATTGGTCAATTTCTGATAAAAGTGAGACGATGCACATTTTGCTCATGAAGATAAATCGCTGATAAGGTGTACGCGAATGACTCTATCGCATGGTGCAATCGCCGATGTGGTTTGCCGATGCCTGCATGATATCGCTGGTAAATCATCGATAAAGTAACCGGCATCGTGTGTGTACCATTTGTCCAATAAGTTGCAGCGTTTGCGATGGTCGCGTGGCTTGGAAGACTCTCGGAGTGTTTCCTGACTCGCGAAGCAGCTTCTGCAACTCTCGAGTCGAGATACAGCGAAGAATATAAGTTTCTGCGGCACAATCAGTTCCGTTAGTTCCCTTTTCGCTTTATTCTTTTTTCTCCGCGAAGGCTCGACTATACGGCAGAAGGCGAGGTGGGAAAAGGACGAGAGACGAAAGAGCTCGGGGCACCACCCAAGTCCTATTAATATGTATGATCGTTGGAGCAATCGAGGATAGAGAAGTAGATTCCTCGAGGGCATCAGCGCGCCGCATGGACAAAATAACAAAACAAGAGAAAAAATAATAAGGTGAAGAGGTGGAAGGAAAGAACGGGGCGACATGGTTACACGACGGTTTAACCTGCAACTTTCGCGTTCGGCATGGCAGATGTTGCACCGCTTCTTTCTCGCATATAAATCCACGAGAGGTCCCCCAATTAGTCGAAAACAGCCAATTACTTGTGCCGTTCCGGCTGTGCCCAAATAAAAGCCCTCCAACGATTTTCGATGGAAAATCATCGTATCCAAGGACTCGGCCCTTTACGGTTGACCATATATCAAAAGATGGAATCTCTTTTTATTTTCAGTGTCTAAACTCATTTTTTGTAGACAGTCTCGAGAACGGAGCCGAGAAAAAAAAAGATTTCTTCGATTTTCTTTTTTTTTTCTTAAAAATAATTATTTGTCGTTTTTTTTTCATAAATTCCTGAATTTCTCCAAAGAAAAGCCGGAAAGTTTTGCAGAGAGTGAAAAATATCGGAAAGGAACGAACAAATGGCGGCTCCGAGGCTGCGAAAAAAAAAAAAATAAGCGAAGAAACCACGTAAGGAAAACGAATGAACAAAAAAAACAAACTGGAAAAGGAAGAGTAAGAAATGAGAGAAACGGAAAGAATAAGAGGGAAGGAGGAGAGAGTTAAAACGTAGAGAAAGAGAGAGCGAGAAAGTACTTGATCGCGCGCGCCCGTCCACCTACACACGATATGTGTTGCGCACGGTAACGATATATTACTTGCGCGCCTCGTGACACCTCACCTGCCGGAGCTCCGCTTCCTTGTGGGTGGATCTTGGTGAACCGCTTGCGAGTGCTCTTGGACCTCGCGAAAAGCCCTCCGGCTTCTCTGCTCCTTTCCAGAGAGATCTGAACTGCCTATATACGTACGAATCTACCCTCGTGCTCTCTGAAGAAACAAGCAAAACATCAAGAGCTCTGCTCGCTCTCCAGAATTTCACTGACGCTTCTGCTTTGTTGCATCCTGACAAAGTATATGAGGAATACTCGTATGTGAGAGCATGCATGAAAGCTTCACATATTTTTACCATTTGCCATAGATCGCTCGCTCTCATAATTACTATTTTTTGTATTATCATTATGTTTCTCATTATTGGAGAATTTAGCCCATAATAAATATGGTGTTTTTAGAAAGCCCCAAAAGTTTCGAGAAAAATGTGTGGCAGCTCTGTGTCCACTGAATTTTCTAGCATAGTGGGCGAAAAAACCCTCGATCGATACAAAAATAACATTTCTAAAAGAATGAAACAAACAGCAAAAAAATGGACGGTTTTTGATTCAAAAACGAAAAAAAAATTTTTGTTGGAAAAGATTTGTTAGATACGTTCAACTTTTTTTTGTTTTTTCAATATTCTCAAAAATTTTGTTATTGCAGCAAGAAATATTCGAAAAGTCTCTTCGGAAAGCCAATTTTTGTCATCGCAATCGTAAATATTTGCCACAATGGTAATTGACCCTAGAACGGTAATCGCATTTTTTTTTACCTATTCCAGTAACCTGGGGTCATAAATGACCCCAATTTTTAAAAATTCCTATCTCCGGTAAAATTTAACGAAAAGGGTTCAACTTGGACTCATTTTTTTCGTTTTTGAACGCAGGATCACGTGAGCCTGGGGCAATTTTGCTTCAAGTCGAAAAATTAGTCAAAGATATGGTAAAAAGATAAAAAAAAAACAGGAAAACGAAGGGACAAAAACGAATGACATTAAATATCGGCAACAAAAACCTGATTGGTCAGACCAGACCTAATTGCAATCTCCACAAAAAGATAGTCATAAATCGAATATATTTACGCACGTGTTTTGTGATGAGATTGTGGAACTGAGTAAGATCGAGAACGGTCAGGAGACCCCGATCCATCTTTCCGGATCATCAGATATTTCAAATATATATACTTGAATAAAGAGAATGACGTATTTTTGCGATTGAAATACCGAGAAAGAGAGACAGAGAGAGAGAGAGTATCGAGGACATCGAATAATTCTCCTTCTCACGAGTTCCTAACGATCCGTGACAGATAGCCGTTGCCTGTGTATAAAGAAATACAACTCTGTGCATGTATTTATTTGTATGTATGCAACAACGAGGAAGTAAGTACAGTGTTTTGCATTCTTCGTACTTATTGAGCGTATCTCTCACGCGATATCGAATGGCGATCGATTCAAGCAGTCTTTATTCGACGATGAGCACAGCGAGATACACATTATGGCTATCATAATTCATAATTGTTAGGACGCCGGTACATAACGGTGAAATTTTCACCCGCACCACTGTGTGCGTAAATATAAAATTATTTACTTTTGCACATCAATATCGATCGATGAAATCGACTCGGGCTCATATTTGGTAAAATCAAAACAGAGCGGAAGCTTCCCCAATTTTTTCATTACCATCGCTGCAGTCACTATAAAAAATACGGATCTCCGTATAATTTTCGAATTTTATACTCTGGAGCAATCGAAACCCCATTGAAGTGACAAGATCTTCGCAGACCATGAAAATTTTGAGAAATTACATGATCGTGGAGGCCAAACTATAAAAACATAGAATTCTGCCATTGCTTATGAATTCGTATATAGTGAAAAAAAAGAAAATACGTTGATTCTTTGATGAAGCTCATTTTTCTTTCGATCCAAACGAGCGAGGATATTTATCGGGCGTTGGTGATTGCGTGAAAATCGAAATCGCATATGAGCATTTGCTGCTTATAAACATATATGAAAAGGCAAAGATATACGAAGGGGAAGGCGAAGTAGCTTTGGTCCCGGAGGTATGGGAACTCGGCGGCATTTAGCTCGGCAATCGGTAGGACACCTGTGACATTTCATTAAGTGTTCGCCGTTACCGGTTCGCGTTATGGCACGTCACCTACACCAATACAAGCATTTCTCCGTGCACACATGTACGTATTCGCATTTTCGCGCATGTATTAGCGAAAATTATACACCTGCAACATAAAACTACACACTCGGAGTCTCTCGAAGTGTGTTCCTTGGCACGCGGTATGGATTAAAGGAAGAACGTTAAAAAGACGCAGAGGAACGTGTAATAACGACTGCGGGCAGGTCTGTTGAGCACTCGGAGTAACAGCGGCGCAATAAGTGGATTCATTAAGGCGACTGTACGGAATCTCCGCATTTACATCGCCTCGCCACTCGCAAAGAGCTCGGTAGCAAACGAATACATATTTTATGCGCGACGAGTACATGTACATGTCGAGTCTGAATAAACAAAAGGGCCTGTCCAAACATCGTTTACCTTGCTACGTCGCTTACCTTCGGGCCCTTATTTTCGTCAATGAAACTTTACATCAGTTTCTTCGAGTAGTCGTGAATTACTATCTCGCGGAATTCCCCGAGCACTGAATCTGTTAATTTCTCAACAATTTTTTATCCTCTCGAGATACAAAAAACCTGATTCATCGGGTTTTTATCTTTCCCCAAAAATGACGATATCAATTCACGGCTGCATCGCAGATACTGTTCACGATCATTGTATACACTTTTTTCTCGATCGAAATGGAAAAATCCAAGTTTCATTTATAGTTACTCGAAAATATAAAGTCAGACTGATGCACACCCTTCATTTCCATTCTCCTATAAATGCGATACATTCAATGACGCACATCCTTTCGATACATGTGCGAACTGACAAGTCCACAGGTTCACGACTATAAAATAGTGGGTGCGATATCGAATGGAGTAAAGCAAAGACATACACACGTGAGCAGCAGTGGATTAAGCTCATACAGTTGATGAGCGTAGCTCACATGGGTGCTCGGGTTGTTGCACACACGCTGCAGTGGTAATACATCGTAGCATGTAGTCATACATGTCAGTGGTGCGGTATACACGCTTAGGTTACAGAGGAGTGTGTACAAGCGAATGTCGTACGGCTGTGGCGAGGTATATGCTGGACGGATCCTCGGACATTAGTCCGCGTCTGGGTGTACCGTGGGACGCATTTAACATCGGTAACGGGGCTAAAGAGTCGCGTTTCCAACAGGCTTAACCCTTTTTTTTCATACTCCAACGCCTGCTGCTGCTGCTGCTGCACTGGGAGCTCATGTCGCGAAGCAATCTGCATGTATGTGCGTTCGCAAACGGTGCGCATATGTACGGTGATGTATAAATATACCAAGTGTCCCATATCCGTAGATATAGAAACAAGGAACCGGCTGCCAGAGTTTCAAGCAAAAAGCTATCGAGACGCGATTCTCTATTAATTACAAATTGATAGCCGAGTGTATGTTAACATCGCATCCTCGTTGAGGGCTGCACGGCATTGTCCGCGTGCCAGCTCGTTCATTCCAATAAAAAAACAATCGACGGTTTCTTCGTCGTCGATCCTAAAAAATTGCCAGTTTTTCAGGATCTCGTGCAAAAAAACATCGTCCTCGTACTTTTCGTCTCGAAATATCCAACTGATTTTCCTTCCACCATTTCCATACGCAAGCTGAGGACACCCGGTACGTTTATAGTTACGATAGTTAAGTAGCGAAATAATAAAATCGGCGAACGGAGTCAGTGGCCTTAGCTGCTAGCAGCTCAGTGCACCGGCAATTAAAGATATTATCGCCGATGCGTGTCGCCACGGCTAGCGAGTACACCGAGAAAGAGACCAGTGGCTTATAAGTACTCTACTATGTACTAAACGTATATATAACGCTTGTAAGTTATACATGCATCTATACAGATATATATTTTACACATTAATGTACATATATAACGCATGTGCATTTATATATGGGTGGTGTAAGTACTCTGCTATTTGTGGTTATACAGTACACGCGTTACAGGATACTACGTACAGTTTCGACTTTGCTCGCATAGCTTTTAGCGCTAAGTCACGAGTATGACTCTCTCGGGATGTTCCACATTGTATATCTACTGCGTATAAACTTGTATAATAATTGGATAGTTTAATGCTAATAGAAAGAAATGCTGAGAAATCGCGTGGAGAAACACGCTGAAGAAAAATCTCTAATTTGGTCATTTACAAATAAACATTCTTTCGAGAGTCCAATGCAATTTCAAGTATCGTAGTGATTACGAGCTCCTTGTGATGCGTTTCGATTTCATGCTGAATTTAACATTTTAAAAGCGGAATCAAAAACGACTTCAGATAACTTTAAATCCTGCGTTCTTTCTCCCTTCGTTCTCCCGTTTTTTTATCCTTTTACCACATTTTTGACTATTTTTTTGGATCCGAGCTAAATTGCTCCAGGCTCACGTGATTGTGGATTTTAAAACGAAAAGGATGAGCCCAAGTTGAACCCTTTTCGTTAAATTTTACTGGAGATATGAATTTTCCAAAATTGGGGTCATTTATGGCCCCAGATTAAAGGAATACGTAAAAAAATGAGGTTCTAGGGTTAAACCAATAGAGAGGCTTCGAAACAATCACCGGAAGAACAGCCCGAACGAGTCATAATAAGTAAGAGATTAACAGAAAAAAAAGTTGAAAAATTGAACGAAAGGGACTAAAGAAAAATCGAGTGATGAGACGTGGTATTGATTTCTGTTCATAAAATCCTGGTGGATGTAAATAAATGTTACAAACTCACGCGTTTTGGGTGCCCGCTATTATCTGCTGCACACCCACGCACACGTGTGTATTTCTAAATCCCACAGGTAAGTAGATTCGCAGGTATAGCTACTGAGTATACGGAGGAAGCTGTGCAGAGCCTCCTGCAGACTCACTTCGTCCAAAAAAGTCACGAGTCGTCAAGAAGTCTCTCATGGATTGTGAGAAGGGCTTGAGTCGGCATAATGCGCCTGCTTCGCCGGATCTTGATGCTCTAGAGTCGCAGAAGGGCGCGATGCTCCTCAGAGTGGTAAGCCACGTCAGCCCTTCTGATGAACAACATCGCAATGTATCCGTGTATTCGTACAAAATAGACGGGAAGAGCCACGGCTGGCCGAACACCACAGCAGCATCCCGCAACATCAGATACTTCCACTTGATCGCATCGCGAGGATCGCCCCCTGTATGAGAGCGCGCCAGCAGGTCGTATAAAACGAGAGTTTCTCCTGGCCGATTTACAAGAGTCTCTCCCAGTCTACCGCCCTCGTGAATATGTACATATAGATCGTTTACAAGTTGCTCGCTGACGGGTTACGTCTCTTAGGAGCTTATGTGACGCCAATGCATTCGATCTGTTTATCCTCACACATATACTCTCGTATATACGTTGGCAATGTCCAACAAGATGAGAGCTAGTAGAATAAGCAACAACAGAGCTACCGGGTCAGACAAAAGATTTGATTCGATTTTTTTATTTTGCTTTGAAAACCCGTTAGGCAGCAGGGAAAAATTAAGATACAAAGATTATAATACATAAGTATAAAAGTAAGATACAAAGAAGAAAATAATATATAAGTAAAAAGATATGATACAAAGCAAAAGATTATATATAATAGATACTAAGATATGAAAAAGATATAAAAAATGGAAGAGAATAGAATATGGAAACCAGTGGTTAATGTGGTAAATTAATTGCATTAAGATGCAAAATTGGGAATATAAACAATATTCGAAATATTGGTAGTGATTAGTGATAATGAATTATTATTAAATAGAAATTAATAGTATATAATAAATTGAGATCTGTGAACGCACTCTAATTCAGTCGCAATTGTCAACAGAGAGTAGGTGTGCAAACAATTTTTGCATAAATGTTATTAGTGTCGACGCAGTTGTAATCTTGGACGGTAGCGCAAAAGAGAGAGAGAGAGATCGACGAGGACACAATCTCCACCACTTCGTGTCCTGCTCCTTGCATCGCGGAATACCAAAACATACGATATTATATTTGCATATGTCTGTATATATCCGAGCGCATATGTGGATCTGTGTATAGGCGCGGTGTGGGTGACGTCTCGAGCGTGCGAACGCTGTGACATATGCGCGGTGTCAAGCTTTCTTTAATGGGCTCCTCCAAGCGACCAGCACAACGAACTTGCCATCTGGGTGAAGTGAAAAAGATGTGAGAAACGCTTCTGTGATTTGTGGCCATTCGATTTCGTGCCAATTTGGAAGATCAAGTCTTACTTTTAAGGTAGTTTCCTGCGACGGGATTTATTTTGTATTTGCTCACGAAAAATTCATGTTATTATCATTGGAAGTACTTCTGTGAGATTTCTATTTGAAGTGCTGTTATTATTGTAAATTATTAATAGCGAAATTACTGTTTTTATTATTGAGCTTGTACGCGGACTTCCATTCATTTGCTACATGTATCGCCTTTTTTCTTGCTTTCTTCCTTGTCTCTCTCCTTCTGATTAGTCTTGATTTCCCCTGGAGCATCATTGCATCGTTGCTCCTCCAGTTTGCTTTATGGAATACAAGGACCGTATCCCATCCATGCGTGCTCGATATCTCCTCTAGGAAGACTTCATAAACGCTGGAGAAATCGCACCGTGCGTGAACAACTCTCGCATCAATGCTGTGCGAGCAAGATTGCTTTTATTACACAACTATTTATCGACCAATAAGTTATAAACGAAATTCCTCTAGTTTTTTCCAAGTGTTTCTGTTGTTCAAGAATATTCCGAGGGTTTGAACAGCAAACGGAACTGATACTAGTTTTAACTTTTCGATAAATAAATTACTATTCGTTTTCTGGTTCGGCTGACTTGGCAGCAGGTGCGAAGTTTCTTACGGAATCGGTGAATTCTCGTGCACACTTTGGTACAGACTTCCTGGACGTTCCGTTCTCTGGAAAAGTAGCTCCAATGTGAATGTGCGTGGAATTATTTTATACTCGGAATATCGTATCATGGCAAAGTCCGTTCACGGAGAAAAAGCCCGGACAAGTACATTTGTTTTATATATCTTTTGACTAAATTAAAACGTCAATGTTGGTAAAGTAATAGAAACTCGTCGCTTCTGTCATCGAAAATCGACTTTCATGAAAATCGGTCTTGATGGGCATCAAGAGCCCTTTGATTGTGTCGTCTGCACGCATATACATACGCGCACACACACTGCGCTTTTTGCATAATTTTGCCTGTGCAAAGTAATTTCTCAGCAATTACGGCATCAATCGTGATGATTTATGGATCAATCGACGGGGACCAACGTAATTAGTCTCCAGTTAAATTTTCAGATCATGACATTACTTCTGGGCTCCGTAATTAAAGAAAATGCTAATTCGTACCAATGAATTTGCTTTATTCAGAGATAATATACTCGGCCGAGTCTCGGGCCAGCAGACGACGCTGTCAAATGTACTTGTCCCGAGACTCTACCGAGTCTCTAGATCCTTGTCAGATTGTCGACGACTGATGCGATGTGGACCGAGAACCCTTTCAATCGAGACACAGACGTCGGTGGTGCAGGCACGTCAAAGTAAAAAGGCTCAATTCTCGAGAAACAAGAGCTCAGCTCCAACGGTAATAGCCCTTGCGTTATGTCAACCGTTGCAGACAACCGTTTATTACCGGTTCGCACAAAAAGAGGCTAAGAAACCGATTTTGCATAATGCAAGATAATCGGTCGGCTCAGCGTCGAAAAAAAAAAGGAGTAGCGAATGCACACGCGCGAGTCTCCAGCTCCTGAGCTCTTCTCGGTCTCCGTGGACAGATCCACAGCGGTACAGGGACGCTGTCGCGAGAGGGCGCTTCTCTGACAGGCCCGGGACAGGTGCGAAGAGACTCTCGCGTGGAGTCCTCACAATTTTTCTATCCCGCCTTCCCCCTTTTTGCTGTTATTCCTGTCTTCGTTTTTCTTAACCTGGCACTCTCGTTTTCTCATGTTCTTTTTGCTCTTCCTCACCACACGTTAATTCTCGTCTCGTTTCGTCTTCGTCAAGCACATCGCATTCCCGAGTAGCCGACGTGTAAATTAATAATCTTTAAGGCAGAAGAGAGCAAGGGAGCCAGCATGGGCTTCCCTCGTGGACCATGCACTCTCGCGATCTGCAGTCTCCCTCCGCCGAACCACTGTACACCGCCGCGGCTTCTCTCGCTCAAACGTAAGTAAACGCGAGCACGAGAGATGAGAGGCCTCGGGCGACGAATTAACTGGCGCACCAAGAAGATAAAGAGGAAGAGAAGAAAGATACACCCGATCCGGCTGGCCGATACGGATACACTTTCAGTTTATATGAAAATTGATGCCTCTATACGTACGTAGTCGGAATAATATCGAACAGGGTGCCACTCTTCAGCCTCCTCTTACACATAACTCATCCGCCTAATTTTCGCAGGCTTCGAGCATCAGTTAAAAATCAATTTCCGTAATGAATCGATCGATAAATGGGCCACGCGTCCCTTATCGATATCTCCAATTTTCTACCCGCAGTTTGAGTTGCTGCCGAAATAAACGATCTTGTCGAATACCTTCATATATAAACATCAAATCCAACTTTCTCCGAGACAGGAATCTGCATAAACGAACAGAAAAATTATACCACGTGATGAAATTTTATGCTCGCAAAAGTTTAACGAATTCTTCAATGATAACTGTCTTAACCGTAGAACGGTAACCTGGGGTCAGAAACGATCCCAGGCGACTTTAAATCCCGCGCCCTTTCTTCCTTCGTTCTCCCGTTTTTTATCGTTTTACTACATTTTTGACTAATTTTTTGACTTCAAGCAAAATTGCACCAAGCTCACGTGATCCTGCATTGAAAAATGAACAGAATGAGCCCAAGTTGAACACTTTTCGTCAAATTTTACCAGAAAGATGAATTTTTCACAATTGGGGTCATTTGTGACCCCAGGTTACCGGAATAGATGAAAAAAAATAAGGTTACCGTTCTAGGGTTAATTTCTACTAATTAAGACCAAACGTTCCGATAGCCAATGAACATTTTTGCATGTGAATGAAAAAAACGTGTTTAAAGTGGAAAATTTTAGAAAATCTCAAAAATTGTGTAATCGTATCCAAATTTTACTTTCCACCGTAGTCCTCAACATTTTTCGAATCCGCTCAAGAGAAAATGGGCCATTTCGTCACGACGTCCTAACAGGTCACGGGTCCAAAAAGAGAACACGACCGAGGAGCGTGGAGAAACGTACAAGGAGATACATCGTCAGAAGTGAATAGAGAGCAGAACCATGACAAGAGCGACAAAGCAAAAGAGTGACTAAGTGAGATCAAGAGGATGAAGAGAAAAAGAAGAAAAAGAGAAACAAGTGCCAGGAGAGATATTAAGAAGGATGAAAAGAGAGCAATAAGACAGAGCGGAGAACAAGGAGGAAGAAAATAAGAAAAATAAGAAGAGTGCTGTTTAGCCATTACGGCATTAAGACCGCAGCAAGAATACTAAGTGGCTCATCTTCTTGGCCAAGTAGAAGCGCCGCGCGCTGACTTTGATGGAAAAAGTGAACATTTTACACGCATCCACATATGCATATCTCGGCTTGCATGGACCATAAGGACCCAGACACATGATAAGCCGTCGAGCAATGGGGCTCAAACTTTTTCGCAACCGAATACGTACAGATATATAAAAAATATATAGTTATATCTACAGAGATAAATAAAAACTCAAGAGCAGGATAAAATACGTTAGGTGCAGGACGAACAGCAGGAGGCGGCTGGCACGTGAGTGCAACAACCATACAACATCACAAGAGGACCGTTCTCTGCCTTCTATCTTTCCGCATCGTGCTCATTCTGAGCTTTTTCAGCAGCCAACGGTTAAAAGAGCCAGGCGCGCGTATCCCGAAGACCTCAGCATCACTTCTTTTCTTCTTTTCCTCTTTTTCTTCCTCAATCCAGACTAACTCATCATCACACCGATTCTCTCACGTCCACAACACCCGATACTAAAATACCTATAGCTCCTATACATCTGCATTATAAATATCGTTGCTCTTGCAATCCTACGTGTCTGCTCCACCACCCACACACGTTCCAACACCCCACGAAGTTCACCTCGTGCACCCCCGTAACGAGGAGATAATGCATCTTCATTATACACTTTTTATCAGCCATTACATCTTCAGTTTCACGAGCGCATTCGGTAACTCGAGATAGAAAGAAAATCACCTTGAAAATTGGCGATTTTTATTATCATGTTTTTTAAGATAATTCTGTCGCCAAGCCTCAATCCAAGGGATTTCCAATTAGTTTTTTTCCTAGCTTCACTTAATATTTCAATAGTTATTTCTGTGAAACTCCAGGGTCGGTTATCAACCTAACTACAGAGACAAAAAAATGCAAATTGGGTATTTTTGCACAGAAATTCTGAGACGACATACAAAAACCCAACTTCCGGTCGCTATAAAAGTGTTTATAATAGTGGGACTCTTAAAAAAAATCCGATTTACTTTCTTGACATTTGTATGTAATCCAATGCGTTTAGAAAAAATTATGCTTTTCGAATTATTTTTTATGTAATATCAAGTTAAACTTGAACTTCCGTTCCGCTATTGGATGAATCTCGCCACGATAAAGAGACGTCATTTGAATTTCTACACATATTTCATTGTTCTGACAGATCGAAGTTCAAAAGCGTTGAGGTTACATTCGTCTGGTAGAGTAATAGAAAGAGATGGAGAAATAACCAGCGTTGCCTAATGTCAAATCTAGAAATATACTACGTGAATCGTCGGAATACATATTTTTCATTTTTCTAATTAGATGTGAACGTTCAATACATTATTTACACGGAGAAAATTTCAGTTATTGGAAATGATTTTTTTAGAATATGTTGAAAACGTCAATTATGCAAGTCTCAAGTATGATCAGTGGTATGACCAGTGTGAAGCGACGGGATTACCTGAACATTAATTACTAGGAAAACGATGAAAACAACTGTGACGAACTTTTCTCTTCATCGTGTAATTTTGTGCATTTGACTGAGTGCTGAGGGAAATGTGATTTTCAGGAATATTTGCAAATTTTCAAGTTTTGGTTTATTTAATTTTTGCATAAAATTATCTCTTGATCAATTTTTATCTCTCATTGCTTCTGCGATTATAAGAAACGACTCAGCTGTGCTGTGAACTCTGCGGAGAGCATTATTTGACAAGTATATGGAGCCTCGCTGCAGAGCATAAATATATATTCCAGAAAAGGATTGATTTAATGAGCCAGGGCTCGCTAAATCGTAGACTCGGGTCGCTCGGTTCTAATTCGTGCGATGACAACGTCTCGCTATTGCGAGCGCGAGGATCGTTCCAATGAAATCCGTTTAAGTAACAAATCTTTCGCAATGATCGAGAAACCCGAGGGAAATGTTAACCACGAGTACTTCTTTCCTTTGGCTCGAAAAATCTTCCACGAAAATCTTGCAACGTCAATTAGCTCGTGGATTTAGAAAAATCTCGAAATTTATTCAATTATATTTCGAAAGCACACAGACACACGTTGGTAATCGATCGAGAAAAAAGGAAAATATAAAAATTCACAAATTAAAGTTTTGACCTAATTTCAATTAAATAAAAAGTTAATTTTCTTCCAAAAGTTTTTCAAAAAGCCAGGATTAGAAAAATTACGAGAAGTCATCACGTTTGATTCGAAAAACTGATAAAGAAATTGATATCGACGTTTTTGAGGATAGATTCGTAATGAGTAAATGGAATTCAGCAAAATTAAAAATGGTCAGACACATGGGCCAATAGTATGGAATCGCTCACGTAGAGATCTGGATATAGATACGTGTGATTATGTATCTACGTATATATTAAGTTCTAGGGTACGTTAAATCGATTACACGCTACGTCTTAGTGGTATATAACTACGATTCTATACGCCGGTCCATCATTCACCTCCAAGGGTAATATATTCCTCCACAATCTCGGCACGCGGGGCATTTAGCTCGGGGGCTTCGCAAGCAGCATATACACAAATGTGCATATATAGCTAATTACCACGTGCGCACGAGTTTCCTATTCCTGTAATACTGTATCGGTGGGTCTGGGTACATTAGGCACGGTGTGATTTTTTTTTATTATCTCCACCTCGAAGCCGTTTGTATAAAGAGATTTCCGGTGGTACGTGACTGGGGATTATAAATTTTGTGGAAATCACACATACTGACAAGCCCGCGGCATTGCATTTCGTGTGTATTTCAACGCGCAAATCCAAACGACAGATCGTTCCGAACACTCGTTTTCTACGCTCGTTCTAGAAAATATGTTCCGAACTTTCGTTTTAATGCAAACGAAGATTTTATTGATATTTTCGTACGATTATAGCCACAGCGGAATGTGCGCAATGTTTTTCGCGCGTCAAAATTTTGGTTGGTTATTTTTCTCGTTGAGAGAAATGGAAGAATATGTTCGTGCGGTTTTCGTCTGCGGGGAATGAATATTTTCTATTTTTTTTGTCGATTAACCCTCTGAAACGGTAACCTTATTTTTTTTTACCTATTCCGGTAACCTGGGGTCATGAATGACCCCAATTTTGAAAAATTCATATCTCCGGCAAAATTTAACAAAAAGGGTTCAACTTGGGCTTATTCTTTTCAATTTTAATGCAGGATCACTTGATCCTGGAGCAATATTGCTTGGGTTCAAAAAATCAGTCAAAAATGTTGTAAAACAATAAAAAACGGGACAACGAAAGGAGAAAGGGCGTGGGATTTAAAGTCGTCTGAGGTCGTTTTTGACCCCAGGTCACCGTTCTACAGTTGATATTCTGCATTTCTAAAGGTGCGAACAAAACTTTTTTCTTATCTATCAGTGATCCACAAAAATTATGACAAGGCTTCCGGCGAGTCTACTGGACAATTTCGAGACAGGCCAGGGAGTTAAAAAAATGCTCGTAAGTTAAAAACGCATCGTAGTCGTACGTACATGTATCGAGGATGATCAATAGTGCCAATTATAAATCACTAATCGTATTGAACCTCAGGCTGAATACTTAACGAGTATTGAGAGGTGTATAAGGAAACACAGGCGGAGCAGATCGAGTGTCCACGCGTTAGCAATCGGATAGTAAATTGGATCTACTTGAATATAAAAAGAGAAAGAAAGAGCTGGTGATAGTTGGGTGTAG
This sequence comes from Hyposoter dolosus, assembly GCA_963921915.1. Taxonomy (NCBI): domain Eukaryota; kingdom Metazoa; phylum Arthropoda; class Insecta; order Hymenoptera; family Ichneumonidae; genus Hyposoter; species Hyposoter dolosus. The sequence continues at coordinate 7,707,560 of OY998136.1, read as the reverse complement.
GTAGATACACGAAGAGGTGCAGCAGCAGCAGCAGCAGTGAAATGCACTCGATAGAGAGAAGCAAAGTGCCAAGGATTCAGTTGATCTCTGGATGAACAAAAAGCAGAGGCAGAGTACAGGTGTTCTCCTCTCTCTCTCTCTCCCTCCCTCTCTCTCTCTCTCTCTCTCTTTCTTTCTCCATGATCCGTTTCTGTGGCTCTGTCGTCTCGGCGCTAAATTCCATGACGAGCTGAAGCAGAAAAGGACAAAGACTGCGATACGGTGTCGACGAGAAAAAGAGAAAAGTCCTCCTTGTAGTTCTCTTCCAGCTCTTTCTCATCTGGCGGGCAGCACACAAGTCAGGACACGGTTCCGATAGAGCTTGGCAAGCTCATGAGGCAAATCCACAAGAACCAACCGATGTAAGAGCAACCAGAGAGAGCTCTGTGTGCCAGTCAGCCCGAGAGAGTAGAATGAGCATTGCCGAGGCAGGCGTGCCCGATGGTTACGGCAATCACCGCACATGCTTCCATCCCAGCTCCCGAGAACGTGCACACAAACAAAAAAGTCTTCGCTGCTCTTATTAACGTCTATGTAACCCACACAAGTACATAACACATATTAATGCATGCATGTAGACGACGTATAGATACGTGTTGTGACGCTCGGACGTTGGCCACGCAGCGCACCAAGCTCTGCGCGCTCGCTACTCTACTATCCATTATTATGTCCAGCATATAAAATCCTCGAGTTCATATCCGCGTTGCTCCGCCATGAGAAGGCATAAGGAATACGGGGGCCATTTTGCCCTGGTGGCGAGGACGATGAGCGATCGTTAATCGTCCACCACGTGTACCGCGCGAGACTTCCGCTATATATTTCTCAATTCATCCGCTCTGTGCGCTGAAACATTGACGAGCCATCGAAAGATTGATCGCCTCTTACAGCTCTTCAAAGCACTTTTTTTAGGATCGTCACTAACTCGGATCGAATTAACTTTCCTTCGTGACTTAACAAAATGAATAAAAAATAACAAAAATAAAAATTTGCACCAAGTGAACACAGGGCAATTCTTGAAAAAGAAACAATTGGTCAAGTGATTTTTTGATTAATCGGACGATCGGCGTTGACTCAAATCGACCCCAGGCGACTTTAAATCCCGCGCCCTTTCTCCCTTCGTTCTCCCGTTTTTTATCGTTTTACCGCATTTTTGATTAATTTTTTGACTTTAAGCAAGATGGTCCCAGGCTCATGTGATTCTGCATCAAAAAAACGAAAAGAATGAGCCCAAGTTGAACCCTTTTCGATAAATTTTACCAGAGATATGAATTTTTCAAAATCCGGGTCATTTATGACCCCAGGTTACCGGAAGAGGTAAAAAAAAAGGTTACCGTTCTAGGGTTAAACGAAATTTTCTCAAAAACTGTTAAATTGACCAATTGCAATTAAATTATACCTCAAAGGCTGATTCCGAGTCACATCTTTTCTCACTTTCAATATATTACGACTCTTAGAATAAATTAGTCATTTCCATAACAGCAATACCTTGATTGTCAATTAGTTGTCAACGCAATAATCGTATGAATACCAAATTCTCCATAAATAAGAAGAAATTCCGGAAGCTTTTCGTTGAGGATTATAAATTCGAACTACATTCCTCATCAACAAATTTGCATGCGAATATTCGTATGAATAAATTATTCATGCACCCGCTCAATCCCACCATTTAATATTTCCGTTTGTGTGTGTGTGTGTCCGTGTGTTTGTGTAAAAGTGATTAAGTCGTAGTAACACTAGAGTGGGCAGCAAGGATTCACCTGACTCGTGTCAAACACGCACGCGCTGCTCGCACCCACACAATCATTGTCAACTGCATGGAAATACGTTTAAACGAATGTGCGAATACCCCCCCCCCCCCCCCCTTCCCGTCCACATATATCGATACCTCGCTGAGACGACGAATAAGTTCGAGCCTATTAGCTCAATGACCCAGGACCATGCTGGGCTTGATTCCAATTTTAACGACAACTGTAGGAAAACTAATCGACATCACAAAATTTCATAATCTGCATTTTGCTGCATTTAAATTAATCGAGCTGGATTAAGAATTTACCAAAACTAATGAAAAGCCACCCTGACATGTGGCAAGAAACAAAACAATCAATAAAAACGTTACACATGAACATCAGGGACGCGTGACAGTCACAGATTTTCCTTTCTGTCGTGCTCTCGCCCTCGTATATGCCGCGGTTTGGATCTCTATCGCACTCATCGGCGCACACTCGCGGGGGTTCTGCTTCAAGAGGCAATTTTGGAGTTTGCTGCAACCTCTGTTACAATCAGCTCTAGCCACAGACGAGTCATTCAGATCCATTGTACAGATGCAGAGCGATCTGCCACACCGATTCGAGCTACTCTCCTCCCCAACGTCAAGAATATGCCCTGGGCCATGGAGCCTCTGTGCAAGGATTACAATGGGAGTAATCGCTGCCCTGCTCGCAGCGATTCGAGAATCCGTCACTGACCGGTCCAGTGAACGAGACGTCCGTGGCTCATGTCCGTGTACACCTTGAACCTAACGTTACGTACCAATGCAGATCTCCATATATGCTTCGAATACGTGACACATGTGCGCCGCGAACCAAGCGTTCATTTACATAGCAACACGTACGTCATGCAACGTCTAAATATATACGCAGGCGGTTTATTCAGGAAGACTGTCGTATACCAGAAAACCTCGAATTCAGGACACTGTGACGTCAAAATAATAACAAAACAGAATAGCACTCATTTTAACCAATCCAGCAAAACTCATTCCTCCGATCATCAAAAGCTCTTTCAACATTATATATTTCAAAGAAATTTTCTCTGCAGTCATTTTGCAATATTTCCTAAACGCCAAGCAACGAAAAACGAAAATCCGCACTTTCCAAAACTGATGGGCCTCCCAACTACGGAAACCGACGTTCCCCGCGATACCTCGTTTCATGTTTGGAAAGAGCTGCACTCTCAACTACTTGAGAATCATTGGCACACGCAGGATCATGCACACACTCGTTTATTCGAGATACAAAACGACACCGTGGTAATAACGTATGTGAAAATAGCGTGCAGTCTGTACAACATAATATGAAACACACGTGTTGTGTTAGCAAGAATCGAAGCTGCGAGTAAGGCCCTCATTTATAAGTATACTTCCTAGACGCACGCAAAGAGTTGAGTAAAGTAGAGCTGCACAGTACGGAGGAAAAGAGAAACACAGAAAAGAGAAAGAGAATTATTTTGTATTTTACGTATAGGAACTAGTCCACCGACACGTTCCATCGTATTTATGGAATCGCTGACTACCCATTTATGAGTATATGTACGCATTCGTACTACATAAGCCTGGCACATATATCGTACAGGGCGAAGTGCTATTGCCAATATACTCATCGTCAGCCTACAGACTCGTATATCGACTAATACGTACACTGAAGATCTGTATTTCCTCGTGACCTCTATTAACGTAATACGGACCGATCTGCGCTGGATGAGCAAAGTTTTTCGGGGCCTGATCTGCATCGGGGAAAATACGCAGACTGGACAGACGTGGAGTACGCACAACGTTGAATATGCACGCAGTTACGATAACAGAGGTTTGTCTTGCGTATTCCTGGATCCTGGGTCTATTCATTAAAATCGAACGGGCAGCAGCCACTGGCAAACTCGATGGAAAAATTCGCTTCAATTCGAGCTAAAATGGAAAAATTTATTGTAAACTTTTTTTTCAACCCTAAAACAGTAACCTTATTTTTTGACCTATTCCGTTAACCTGAAAAATTCATATCTCCGGTAAAATTTAACGAAAAGGGTTCACTTGGGCTCATTCTTTTCGTTTTTTATTGCAGGATCACGTGAGTCTGGGAAATATTGTTTGAAGGCGAGAAATTAGTCGAAAATGCGGTAAAACGATAAAAAAGAGGAGAACGAAGGGAGAAAGGGCGCGGAATTTACAGGCACCTGGGGGTCGTTTTTGATCCTAGCAGGTTACCGTTCTATGGTTAATGGAGATTTTATTCAATTTTTTGGATACTGCGACAGAAGCCCGTTCGATTTCTCGCTGTTTACATGTCCATTGCTCTGCTGAAGCGATATATGAGTAAAACCTGAAATCACGATGGACCATTCGCTACACGTACGCTCTCCCGACTATTTGGACTGATAGGGCATAAGCCACATGTGTGTATGAACGCTTCCAGTCCGAGATTACCTCGGCAAAAGTGCTCTTGCACGCAAACGCATATTACATACTTACTGCGATCTCTTCCTCCCTCTCTCCCTCGCTTTCTTATTGCTCTCAATAGCCACACGTATGTAATGATGCCTCTAAGCGATTTCCGTCTCCAGCCTGCTCGCCAAACATCGCATACGTAATAATTTCACGAGAAACGCGCGTACGCGCATGCACGAAGGAGATCGAACACGCGCCCTCTTCAACCTGCTGCTCATGTAAATATTACACACGAGGTGTGTATTCAATCCTGTCACCACAAATAAAACGTCCAATTTTGACATCAACGAAACTCTTGACTCTCCACGCAAGTCTGCGCTTCACGCTCCAGTGGCTCGAAGACCAAGCCCTAATTTGGACTCTTCATTGTAATTTGGCACTTGTCCGCAATTTAGCATAGACGTGCATCGTTTGTTGGTTCCAAAGATTTTTATGGACGTTGTATGCTAAATTTTCTATCGATAGAATTCCTTCAAATTTGCACCACACAAAGAGAATGCAGTTTTAAGAGGTTTCGCCATGTAGAAGTACGAGATATTTATTTATAAAAATCACAATTTTCAATAGTTTCTCATAAGTGTTAAAAGTTCCAATTTTCAACATTAAATATTTTGATTTCTAAATAGTGAAGTCTCTTAAAACTTTGCATACACTTTTATGAAACATTAAAGAAGCTTTATTTAGTTTTTCAAAAAAATCGGTCGGAATTTTTTTTTTTAATTTTGTTGGATTTAGAGTATGTTGTTCCTTAGTCAATTTGTAAGAAATTTTTTGAATGATCTTAGGCTCGCAAACCATTTTTTACGTAAAAAAAACTGAAAACAAAAATTTAGATCCGACCGTCGCGATACAACGTCCTTAAAGAGTCATTTTTTAAAAATTTGTCAAGCGAATCATGACGAAAAATATTTTCCATGACATTGAACATTTTTCTTGGATATATACAGTGTAAATATTCAATTCAGGATATGAAGAAAAATAATAATTGCTTCTCGATGCACGCGGGTGCATTTGAGCCGCATTCATTTTCGCGATATATGCTACAGCAGCATCAAGACGTGTGAGACGAGATGGAGAAAAATGGAAGAGGGAGCGAGAAGCGGGGACTCGTAAATCGGCGTGTCGGATGTACTTTGCTGCGGTGTGAATTCGATCTCGTCGTTGGTACGTGCAAGCATATATGCGTTTCTACCAGCAGCAGCATCACCCTCTGACTCGTTACGAAGTACATCTATAGCAGCTTTATTCAGGCGCATACGATTTGTATTTTGTCAGAGTGTGTGCCGGTGTAGCTGGTGCGGCAAAACGAACGAGAATCCTTCATTCTTATACTCACTTTTTCCTGCTCATTCGTGACTTCTCATTCGCCACAAATTCAAGCAGGACGAGGAATTCCGGAAGACGCGATCCCGAGCCTCGTCGTAGCCTGTAAATAGCGATATTACGAATTTGCAATGATCCACACTGGATCCAGTCTTTTAAATGCGCAGGGGAACAAATAATCTTGAAATATCGCGAACATCAATTCAGAAAATCATCAAATTTAAACTGTTCAACCCCATGACCCCAATTTTGAAAAATTCATATCTCCGGTAAAATTTAACGAAAAGGGTTCAACCTGGGCTCATTCTTTTCGTTTTTTAATGCAGGATCACGTGAGCCTAGGTAAATTTTGCTTGAAGTCAAAAAATTAGTCAAAACTGCGGTAAAACGATAAAAAAAAAAAAGGGAGAACGAAAGGAGAAACGGCGTGGGATTTAAAGTCACCTGGGGTCGTTCTGGACCCCAGGTTACCATACTAGGATTAACGGAAATATAAACTTGAGACCTCTGAGAAACGGTTCGACGTTTCTGTAAGGCGAACGAAAAAAAACTGAAGCGAGGGAATCGGTAGAGAAATAAAAAATGATTATACCATCGAAATGCACGAGATAGCCGAGAGCTTTACCGCAACGAATTGGCTCAGCGACTCATTATTATCATCATACGAAGTAAGTTGATGGCAAATTCATTTAGATGAAATGACTTAATTTTGCCTATCATTGAGGATAATCCATTGATTGGTCCTTGTCGTGATGACCCGGGACAAAAATTGCACACTCGGAGGGAGATCGAAGCGCGATGAGAATTCGAAGGCGATCGAGGATGATCCAGCGACGAGAAATCGGCGGAAAGGTAGAGAGACAAGGAAAGGAGAGCTCTTGAGTGAAGTGATCTCACTACGTATATAAGCAAACGCCTCAGGATCCCGACAAATAATAAAGAGAGTCGAAGACGTCTCATTAGGGCGTGAGATAAGGCTGATTCGTAGCCCGCGGCCGCTGACAGCCGCCGATCGCTTCCTCTCCCTCTTCTTCCTCCTCCTCCTCCTCCTCCTCCTCCTCCTCCTTCTCCTCCTCTTCTCTTTATCTTCGTTCTGCTCTTCATATTTTTCCTTTTCGTATGCTTCTCGTCCGGGCTCGTGCCCGCCTCGCTCTCCCGCCGTCTCGTCCCCGTCTATTCCATTCATCCGATCCTGTACGCACCGCATCCACTATCGACGAAGCTTTTTCGATTGCGCTCGGATTATGCGACGTGGATTTCGTTCAACGACATCCACGAATCCCCCATCACATTTCTCCATTACAAACCGAGTTCGCTTACGAATTGATAAACCTCTCGAACCTCGCGACAGCATCCAACAAATTTAAGGTAATCCTGTCGCTTCACACAGATCATACTTGAGACTTGCATAATTGACATTTTTGAAATATGCTAAAAAAATAATTTTTAATAACTGAAATTTTCCACGTGTAAATAATGTATTGAACGTTCACATCTAATTAGAAAAATGACAAATATTTATTCCAACGATTCACGTAGTATTTCTAGATTTGACATTAAACAACGTTGGTTATTTCTCCAATTCTTTCTACTACTCAACCAGATGAGTTTAACCACAATGCTTTTGAACGTCGATCTGTCAAAACAATGAAATATGTGTAGAAATTGAAATGACGTCTCTTTATCGTGGCGAGATTCATCCAATACCGGAACGGAGGTTCAAATTAACTTGATATTACATAAAAAATAAGTCGATAAGCATAATTTTTTCTAAATGCATTGGATTACTACAAATGTCAAGTATGTGAATCAGATTTTTGATAAGAGTCTGACGGATTCCTACTATTATAGACACTTTTATACCGACCGGAAGTTGGGTTTTTGTATGTCGTCTCAGAATTCCTTTGCAAAACTACCCAATTTGCATTTTTTTTTCTCTGTAATTAGATCGATAACCGACCCTGAATTTTCACAGAAATAACTATCGAAATATTTAGTGCAGCTAGGAAAAAAAAATTGGAAATCCCTTGGATTGAGGCCTGGCGACAGGATTACCTTAAAAGGCTCAAAAAGAAATTTCAACTTTTCACACTGAAATTTCCATACGATATGGTCCGCTGTAAAAATTTTTTTTTCGTTCGGAATGTCCCTGCTAGAAAGATAATAAATTTTCATTCGCCATGCAGAATGCAATCATTCATCTACAAGTTTCAGTAAATTTAATCCACGAGATGACAGAGCTGATAAAACTAGCGAGGAATACAACTCGGTTGAATTCTAGAAAGGATAAAACTGACTACACTCTGCACCAGCCTCTCGCCTTAACGAGCAATTTCGTCATTTTTACTACGACGAGTAATTAATCGAGAGGCTCGCAAGAGTTACGCCAACTGGTGACACACCGGTCGGTCTTATCTGTGAATTATTATCGCCTCCTACTATATTGCTGTGTACGATTTTACTGCGCGTACCTCGCGCGACATAGTGTGTTCAGCTTAAATGTTAAAATATTTACGAGCGCGTTTACGTTTTCGAAAATTTACGAGTCGTCCATCTTTTTTTCAAACTAATGAGTATTAAAGTGACAAATAAACATGCAGCTCATTCAGCACATTTTTGTCCACACAAAAATCAAGTTGCAAGGGTCACGATGAATAATTTTTGACAAAAATGAAAAATTATCATTCGCACGGACCAATGCTCCGTAGAATAATAAAAACTCGATGCCAAAATTTTCCTAAAATTTCATAATTGTCGAAATTTTTTTTTGTTTTCATTTTGACAAAATTTATAAACGGATCAGAATGAAAAACTTTATGGAAAGCGTCATAAAATGTGTTACTTTTGTTACGAGTTTTCCAGAAATGAAAATATGTTCGTTTACATCGCATGAATTCCTGAATTTTGCAATAATCTTCTTATTTCGCTCGCGTCGAGGCAAATCTACGCGAGATAATCTAAATTCGCTCCATAAATAAGTGAAGAAAAAAAAAAATGATAAATCCATGTCACCCGGAGATTTTTCCCGCGTTAGTGCACACAGTTCTATCGCCGGTGTCTGACTGCAACATTCCCACGAGCTGTCACTACTCGAGCAAGCGTTAGTGCATGCGACGACCACAACTAACAGATCAGACGACTCTGAAAAACCTTTCGCCATTCCTGCGCATTAGACGACGTTGCAGCGTTTGCGCAAAGAAAAAAAAAGAAATAATAATAATAATAATAATAATGCACAAATTATTAATATAAAGAACGCTTTTCTAGTCGTATTCGTCGTCACTGTCTCTGAGTCGTGTGCGACCGCGCGTCGAGAGATCGTTCAATTACCTAGTCACGTCAGATTGCATCCTTAAAACCGATAAACTCAATAGTTGAGAGAGCCCGTCGCGAGACCCAGCCGGGCCCACTGCCTTACCTTTCTCTAATATCTTTTCCATCCACAGGGTGTACCGATACGAACCCACATACCATTGGCACTACAAAGACACACTGGGTCATTTTGACCCGGACTTTAGCATTAATTATATTTTCTCGAGACGAGGGATTTTTTCAATCTACAAATAAATTCACTCGTCCCGATGAATAGTTTTTTTTTTTTTAAATTCGTCGAAAATTTTGTGAAAAATTATTATTTTAAATTTATAAAATTTATAAAATTTTATGACTTATAATAAATCTTAAAAATTTGTAAAAAAGTATTTTTTTTTCAGTGCATTCTCGGTTTAAAATCTCGAAAGTATTAAAAACTGTGAAAATCTTTCAATTAGCGATTGAATTTGATCATTTCACGTCTCATGGCATGGACAAATGTCCAAGAAGCCCAGAAGCGAACGTCTCAGATCGATCAAGTATCCTCTGGGTCAAATTGACCCAGTGTGTCAACGAAATGGCCAAATTTCAGTTTGTCAACGAGAATCAAAAGTATCGAAAAACTTATTGCCTCTTTTTTATATTTAAAAAAAAAAAATACTTTTGAGCTCTCTTTCGATCGCAACACCCTGTAGACGTGCTGGCAATCGTCAAGAATCATGCAAACATTCGTTATAGATAGTTACTCGTAATAGGTACTATATCTCGATATGCATTTATGTGACCATGTGATATGGGTTTTCCGGAGTTGCACAGGCTACGCGAAGAGTCGCGCGATATCGCGAGTAATTTTGTAATCGGGCATGTGCATTAGGGTGCAAGATTTCCAACCACCGGAGAGTCTCGATTATGTATTTTATATGGGATATTAATATGGTTGGCAAGATCGAGGTGAAGATTTTTGAGGGATAAGTTTCGAAATATTTTCCCACTGGATTCATAGCCAACTTAATGGAAATGTTTATTTTTTCGCCTTTTCTGCAACGTGTTTGCAAAAATAGTTCGAAAAATCTTTCACGAGCACATTTTCATGAAAACTCGTATAATTTTATTCATTTTCCAATTAACCTTGTTGACTCCACCTCTTTTAATTACCATGCAGTTTCAGTTTGATTGGTTTACAACCTCAGCCTTAAGTATTCTAATAAAACGTTGAATTTTGCATGCACGCTGGCTCACATGCTCAAATGTAATCACGCGATAAATAATTGGAGTGAAAATACTGATGAGTCAACTCCAAGTACAGATTTCACTTTCTTCGATCCATAAGGCGCAGAAATCCGCTTATTTACGCATTTTTCATTATTTTTATCGATACCATTTGAAATTTTTTTTTCTCAAAGTCATCAAAAAAATTTGTAGCATAAACAATTTGTTTTTTATTCGTCGAAGAAAGTATTTAACTTTCTCTGATCTTTTCCGGATTCCCCACCTCGTGACTTTTTTTTTATTCCAATCAGCAAAAAACGCGAGGCGGGAAACTCGAGTCTCCTCGTTTGTTTAGCACGAAATCGTTGCGTCATTTCGTTTCTACGAACCAATTAAATGGCTCGAACCGTTTGAACCTACAAATGAAAAATAATAACAAAAGTGTATGTATGCACAAAAAGAGGAAATATGTGATTACACGACCACGCAATAACGTGCCTTTTAATCGAATCAATACAAACGTACGTTTCCTTATGACATAAATTTCATACAATATTGTGACGTGATTCACGAAACGATAATCGCAACTCTTTCTCACTGTCGCGAGATACCGAGGGCTCTTGTGAACGAGGTCTTATGTGTCCGCCTCGGTGTGTGCTTTTGTGCATTGCCAAGCAGAACATGCGCGCGAGTCAACGGGCTCCCAGAACTGCACCGACGCTCCGATGCACTTCGCTCCAACGGTTCCATGAATATTCATGCATTTTTCTCTGCTCTCTTTTGCCTTATTCCCTCCCACCGAGTTAATACAAAGTCGATGCAGCCGCGAACGGTATACACGTATAAATAAAGCTCACGAATATATAGACATCAATCTTGTAATAAAAACCACTCCTTCACACTTTGGTCTCGAAGTTTGGCATAATCGACTCGGGTGAAACGTTGCGCCCATATACGAACATGCGTGTCTCAATAAAATCTGTCATTTGCCCAGGAAATTAAAACTTAGAGACTCAAAATAATGACGCACGATTGAAATTTAGTCGCGAGTAATAATAATCGTAATATTTAGAATTAGGAATTAATATCCAGACCGGAACATCATTTCCATTTCGAAAAACTAATAAACAAAAACATGACGTCCATTTTTTTGGAATCTGTGTGAAAAAAATATCTTCGAGGCTCGATGCTGGGTAACGAGGGAACTTTATGAGCGACGCTGGTCAATGACTGTACAGCGATTCCTCTAGCACTGAATCCATAACGATTGCACCGTATAAGTGAAACTTTGTGTTCACACTTGTGCATACTATACGGCGTACAATTAGCGTGCGTTGCTCTCAATTTGTCACACATCGAGGCATTATGCTATATTTTGTTTAATAAAGCAGGAACATTACGTATGAAGCAAAAGAGAGGAAATGGAAGGGCGCGATAAAGGATGGGAACACTATTAAGGATTCATGATTTTTTTCTCCCTTAACCGTCATTCGCGCGAGAAACACTACGATGCGTAGTTACGCAGCTCTATTATTATTATTACACCATGAAGCGATCGAAGGAATACCGTGGGACAACGGGTCACGGAGAGAATGGAAATTAAAAAATTATCGTTACGGAACAACATTAGACCGTGACCTTGTCATGTGGATGTGAATTACCACAAAATAGAAACAAAAACAATCGTCAACCTTGGAACGGTAACCTGTGGTCAAAAACGACCCCAGGCGACTATAAATTCCGCGCCCTTTTTCCCTTCGTTCTCTCGTTTTTTATCGTTTTACCGGATTTTTGACTAATTTTTTTACTTTAAGCAAAATTGTCCCAGGCTCACGCGATCCTGCATCAAAAAACGAAAAAAATGAGCCCAAGTTGAACCCTCTTGGTTAAATTTTACCGGAGATATGAATTTTTCAAAATTGGGGTAATTTATGACCGCAGGTTAACGGAATAGGTTAAAAAATAAATAAAGTTACCGTTCTAGGGTTTTGATTTTTCATCAAAATTCATATGTTCGTCCTCTGATTTTATTCTCGATCGATCACCGTTTGATTTTTATCCCACAACTCCTCGCAATGATTAACCGACATTAGTGTATGTATTAATCAGCCAATTATAAATATTTAATAAACATAATTATGCACATCGGAAGGAGTTCTCTCGGTTTCTCGCGTAGTTTTCTCGGTTGACGTTGTGATTATAATTATTGCACGAAGTGAAACTGGTGCCTGGAGATTGAAAGAAAAAAACTATATATATTGATAATTTTTAATGTTTGATCTAATCTGTTTGGAATTGATATTTTTTCGCTCTCGTAGCAAGATCGGGTCACCGCAAAAAATGCTGCAACTTCCTCGAGCTGGCAAGTCAGAAACGGACGTGGTGAGTACGTTGTTTTGTTTGTTTTGGAATGTTGTCTCTTGGTTCATTCGAATTTGACGTTTCCCTGCATAAATCTGATGATTTCAGCAGAATATCTTACTCGATCACTATTTTTTTCTTAAGAAAACGTTAAAAAATCTGGCGAACATGGCGTAACTCTCGCGCTATACTCGCATGTAAAATGGTCGTGATCACAAACTGCCTGTTGGGCTCATTCAGAGAAGGGACACCATATCATGAGAAAAGATTCTCATATCGTCAGAGAGACACGAAAGAGAGAAAGAAAAAAGAAAAAGAGAAAGAGAGAGAGAGAAATTCCACTGCCTCTTTCATGCAAATGTCTCCTCTGCTTACAATCTTATCGCGTCCTGATGTCGTATGCTCTGCCGGTGCTTTCTTATCGGTAAATGTCCTACACTACACGTACCGATTCCTTTTGCTCTTCCGCTTTCTGGCTGCGCCCACTACCGGGTCATTTACGCGACAATCTTTCGCTAAGAGAAGGCGCGACACTCCTTTACCACGCAATGATAATATTTAATGTCTTCTGTCTCGCAAAACGTTGAATATTTTATTGAATTTTTATTATCGAGCATGTCGGCTTTATATTTTACAACCGGAGAGTATATTTTTATCGTAATCGAAAATTAACTCGCTATTTAGCTCCAAACAGTGTGCACTCGTTCTTTTTTTTTTTTTTTATAATTCTGTTCAGTATTTTCAGTATTCTTCGATAATTGGAAAATTTTCAAAATTGATTTGCTCAAAGATCCTGTCTAGTTCGTGATTTTGGCGATGCCGATCGCAACGCGGTTGTGAGGCGCCGGAGGGATCGTTTGAGGAGAAATATCGAGAGATTGTCGAGCGGTAAAAAGGACGCGTTTTACACGCGAGAATCTCTCATTCTCGTATTTTTAGTCTCGCGCGACGGTTTCTTGCGTATCTTGGTCCCGTCGTACAAACTGCAAGCTCTGCCTCCTTTTCTCTCTTGGTGCGCAGCAGCATCATCGCGGCGTTAGTCCTCTCTCCGCTGCTGTATAGGCCACACGATATCGTCGTCAAGCGGCGAACAGAGCGAGGCCTGGGCCAAAGATACCAGCTCGAGGTCTAACACGACTTTGGCTTTCCGCGCGATGGGACACACGAGCTCTCCGGAAGATTCTCTCCTCGTGCATGCTCCATGAGAGCCGCAGGAGCAAAGGAGAAGTCGACGAAGAAGAAGAAGAGCAGAGGTGCGTGTCCTCGCGGACACGGCTTGCCCATTAGGTGGACCCCGAGCTCCATCAGATTAGATTCCGTTTCGTTTCACGCTCCATTCCGTTTCGTATAAACTATGCTGCACTATACAATACTCACTCTTTCGCTGCCTCGCTCTCTCTCGCTCTCTCCCTTTCCGCCCTTCACCATACACGCTGCAATGGTGGAGTAATGTTGCAAAGGATGCTATAGGGTAACAATACCATATCAAATGCTGTCTCAACCGACGAGAAGCTGCAGCGACCGTTTTTAGATGTTACATAAAAGTTTCAACGGCGTTTGACCACTCGCGACGAAATCAACGACAGTCCTGGCGCAATTGACGTTTGATTACTTGGATGTTGAGTCACAAATCGCAAATCATAAGAAAATTCTGAAAATTTGGTATGTTTTCGTATGAAGTATTGAAGAGATCGTGTTAAAATTTCGGGGGGATTAAGAAGCTCGTTATTGAACAATTAACATTAATAAATTAAATGTAGTCAAATGTAGTCTTATGGAAACTGGTATAACCTTCCGATAAGTTTTTTTTTTTACCAGTTAATTTTTGAATATCTACAATATACTGAAAGCAACTGAAACAAAACGAAGTTTATTGATAAATATTTTTTGTATTTGTTTAAATAATTATTCTTAACGAAATGTTAATTTTTTAATAACGAGCTTCCTAATCGTCGTGAAATTTTGACACGACCTCTTAAATACTTCATACAAAAACATACTAAATTTTCAGAATTTTCTTATCATTTTTTTATTTTAACTCTTAAGGTGGTTAAAATAATGATGATGGAATTCTTAAAATTTGGTATGTTTTTACATGAAGTATTCACGAGGTCATATACGAATTTCACGATGATTAGAAAGCTATTTATTGAACAATTAACATTAAAAAATTTCATAGGTACTCAAAATCTTTGAAGCGATGGCATTGCTCATTGAAACTGAATCCTCGAATCAATCATGCAATTTCAGGCTTTCCCTCGCAAGACAAATTTCCGAAAATCTTGAGAAGCAAAAAATTGACAAAAAAAGCTTCGTCGTGTCGTTCTAAGGAACTTCAGTGTCGTCCTCGCGAATCGAATTAATTTTCCACTTGGTATTTTATTGAAATTCATGTGAATGAGGACCGAGAAAGCAAGAGAGTGTTTTCCTGAATCTCCTTTGATGGAAAAACAAACTCGTGTTTTATATACACGCGGCGTATACACGAGTCACTTTTTCGATCCTTTTTCTACATCTCCTACGTGTACAGGGTCTTTCCTCTTCTTTCTTCACTGCTGTTTCGCTGTAGCTGGCAGTCGCCGCGTGTACAGCAGAGCAAACCGTATAAGTAACGCGCGTAGAGCCGCGCGAGACGACAAGGAGCCACACGTGACACAGCACACAGTCGCGTTCCCCGACACTACGGAGCAAATAGTCGCCAAGTGTCCCGAAGACAGAAACCGATATATCACAGCAAAAAGCCAATTGAATTTATTCTCCTAACGAGATTGTGCATACTTAACCATGCGAGAAGAAAGAGCGGTAAATATCACACCCCAAAAAAAATCTCCTCGCGTTCCAGGTACTCGATCAAAAAATGTCCACGCGTTTAGAATTTATTTACATTATTTGATCAATGTTTATTCGCATTATTATTATTTACCTTGTAGGTAATTCTCGATCTTTTGTGATACGAGAGAAAGATTTTGTTTCTAACTTTTATTTTCTCCAATTACGAATGCATCATTTCAACAATTTGGTCTGTCTGCCTCGTCAAGCAGATCGACTGATTCACTGCTGATCAGGATTTCTTTCGTACGGCGACGAAAAATGCGGAAATCGAAATAATTCATGATTTTTTCGTGCTCGTGGCACGGAGCGAACTTGGAGATTTTCGAGAGCCTCGTAAAAGCTCGGAGCGAGCAGAATAAATGGTGAAGAGTGCGAGGGAAGGAAAAGCAGGACGAACAATGAGAACTGGAGCTGCACGCGAGACTGCCGGTGGCCGGTTGTCCGGGCATTATCTCCTTGGCCCTTTAGCCACCTAAGCGCACTATACCGTACATTTTTCTTTTCTCTTGCTCACCCGCAGTGAATGTTCCTGCGGACAGCCTCCCTTAATCCTCTCGAAGGGAGTGCAGCAGCAAATTGTCTAGTTTCGCGGCGGATCCTCGTGTGTCTTTGGATGATGAATATCGAGAGAGCTTGCGACGACAATCATCGCGACCCTGCTTGGCTATATATCTGTCCATATACATAGCATCAAGATCGCAGCCGCATGAGCCAATTACACTGGACATACGCATGCTAAGACTTTCGTGACTTCTTTCACGATTTATTTCACACTCTCATGCTGCCAATGCTCTTGCGAATACCGACCATTTCTTTATTTTCAACTCGATTCTTTCATTTCATATTTTTCTGTGCCTATAAGGATCTTGATCCTCGAGCTGCATGCTCTCGTCCTGCAATGGCCGCTCGCACTGCATGCACGTGCATCCATTCGAGAGAGTCAAATTAATGGAATCAAATGGATTGCGAGGAGCTGCCGTGTTTGTAGGAACGCGATACGACGGATTGATCGTCATGATCAATCTGGGTCAATCTGACCCGAGGCGTTTTTCAATTTTTTCCAGTAGTAACTTATCCATATTTTATGGGCATTCGTAGCCATTAAATTCCAAACAATCAGTGACAAAAAATCTTTGGGGTCAAAACGACCCAGTATGTACTCGAAGGGATAAAATGATGTAAGCAACATTCAGTGTGAACTTGGACATACTCACGGCATGTTTTCAAGCTCGGCTGAGCGGTCACCCAACCAAGTAGTAACCTTGGTCCATAGGCTCCTCGATCTGTAGTCTCGTCTCCGCAAAAATCGATCAACCGTGCACGCATCGCTGCATGGTCAATCGTGAATGATATATTTTGTATATAAAGTATCCTCGGAGCGTATATAAACGTGTATATGTATTTACACGTTTGCTAAAGTCACGTAGGTATAATTTTCTACGTACCTCAGGATCCCTCGTAGCTCAGAGATAATGCGTTAATAATATACCATATAAATCGTCCTATCAGACGAATAAGTCACGAGGAATGTTCTTTCGTCGCGCGCGGGCTCGTTTGCGGAAGTTGTTTCAAATTGTTAGGGAAGACTGCACCGAGAGATCGCCAAGATTGCGTATTTTATATGCGTATGGGTTATAACATGTATCCACACACAGGGTCTTTCAGGCCAAATCGAAGCAAAAATCGTTTTCATGATTTCAATTTTTTTTTTTTTTTCCATCGGGACAATTAACAATTACGTCCACAAGACAAATTGCTACAGGTCTCCGTAACGATTTTTCATCGGGAAGAGATTCCTTCCATATGGAATTCATGATTTTCGATCCTTTTGATAAAATCAATTTGCACCGTTTTTTTGAGTCGATTATCAATCCGAGGTCAATTAAGGACGTTGTATGGCGACGGTTAAATCTAAATTTTTGTTTTCAGTTTTTCTTACATGCAAAATAGTTCGCGAGCCTAAGTTCATTAATAAAAATTGTTACAAATTGACTAAAGAACAACGTGTACTCTAAATTCGAGATTGTCCGAGGTAATCTGTATTTTTTATACAATAAACAAAATTTCTAAAAAATTTTACGACCGATTTTTTTGAAAAAATAAATAAAGCTTCTTCGATGTTACGTAAAAGTGTTAGCAAAGTTTTAAGAGGCTTCATCATTTAGAAATCGAAATATTTAATGTTGAAAATTGGAACTTTTAACACACACGCTCTTATGAGAAACTACTGAAAATTGTGATTTTTATAAATAAATATCTTGATTTCTACATGGTGAAACCTCTTAAAATTGCGCGAGCTATCAAAATTTGGCATACAACGTCCTTAAGGATCAGGAACCTTTTACCCTGTACTTTTGAGACGATAATCCAGAGCTGCGGTCCAAGGGTCTGGAATACCCTATGGATGAACATATACACTGGACAGAAATGTATTGTAAAAATCTCGTGAAGAGAGGATACGAGGAAATGGGTGTTTCTCGAGGTTGGATACCGGTGCGAGGAGCACACACGTGGGCATAAGAGTCATTTGGTGTCGTGTCGCGCGGTCATTACCGTAACCAGTTATCACACACAGTGTATAAGAACGTTAACGCTTATCACGTGAGAGCCAACACCTCAGCGAGCTCCGTAAGAAAATCGTGAGCTCGCGCCCTTTTTTCGTCCTGCCGCACGGAGTACGACAAGTAAAAAATAAATAATGGGCAAACAAAAATAAGGCGCTGCTCCGAGGAGAAAAGAAAAGCAGATACGGTCTCGATCTTTGTGAGCCTTGAGGGGATTCTGGAAACAGTTAAATAGCCACGCGATACGAGCAAGAATCCAGCACATGCGAGCAGCAAATCCTTTCCGACTCTCGAAAATCTCGTCCCTATTTTTTTTCTCCCCGGCATCAAGTTCGTCCTTCCCGATCGGAGTTTTCCATCCTATGTCAAGCAGGCGATGTCTTTGCATTTCGATTCTAAACTGTACACTCGGGCAAGGATGAGAAATTTGAAAAAAGGGCACAATCAAGAAAAAGTATTTTCGTTTCATCATTAAAATCTCATCGCTAGGCAACTTCGCTCTTTACAATCTCTCAAACTCCACGAAAACAAGCTCCTCCCAAGTTCTCTCTACAGATGCAATCCTCTATTGAAAAGTTGTACGAAAAAATCTGCACATCAGTTTCCCTCAGTCGCGTTATGTGCACCATCCTTCGCTTTCTCGTCTCGTCATTCCAACCGGAAAACTTTTACTTCATCCCCTAGAATACGTGCTTTATAAACCCCTCTCAATTAATTCGACATCCGGAAACTCGGACGCGCTAAAGTCACGGAAGCAATAGGAAGCGAGAGTCATCCTTTCAATCAGGATCAGTAACAATTACCGAAAAAAAAACCATGCCAATGCCATACATGGTGTCTTTCCATTAGCCACCGGCGACCCAAAACTAATTACTAATTACTACGTTATTCCACTCTTGATGTAGGTTTTTGCTTGAAATAGAAAAAATTGAACAGAAAGTACTGACAGTCCGAAGAGACGCGACGAAAATCCTGCGAGCTTTGTAACAGAAAAGTCCTGAAGCATTTTCCTCCCACAAACTCGCATTTCCTACAGTGCACGATTGAGCACAAATACATATTCTGTTTGCGACTATCAGGACTTGGTCCTTAATGAATCCTTATCAGGTGCGAATCTTGCCAGTAAATGTCCTTGCCGGTAAATGTCCTTATGGCGTTACTTCAATCTGATCTGGACTTCATACGTGTTCTAGGCCTTCCATCGACCATACGAACCTGAGAACGAAAGTCAACTTTGTACAGACTGCAAGCGATTCTCGAGACACCGTATACGTGCACTCGAAACTTTGAGGTTTTTCCTAGTTATTTGAGAGAGAAAGAGAGAGAGAGAGAGAGAGAGAGAGAGAGAGATAAAAGAGAATTTGCGAGAAGGGCAGTATCAGGAACATCAACGTGCACGGAGGCAGCTAACGTCGTTCTCATCTGCGATCCTACGTTCGTAGGTACAGATATATATTTTGATTGTATATAGAGATGAGATAGCCAACTCCGAGAGATAGCTACCTCGGAGGTATTTGATATTGACTTCTCGAGGCACGGCTACAGCTTTGAAGTCCTCTCTATCTCTTTCCTGAAATACACCGTGTTATTTCTGCCCGCACAGCCCTGTGTGACCACCCTTAGCCGAGCCCCTTGTGCCTTGCACCCTCTCGCCCCCCTTTTCAGTTCCTCATCACCAACACCGCGAGGCCACTCCCTCCCACGTTTAATTAAAAAGGTTCGTACCTCCTGCTGGCCTTCTCAGACACACAGATATCCGTGCAACGATGTATTTATTTTAGACGCAGCATCGTCCTGCGCAATATCTTCGTATATACGCGAATAGCCAACGTTTCTCAATCAGCAATTATTAAAAATTATACACTCAATAGTTTCTGAAGCATTTGACAAAATTCCAAAACACCCGAGTCACGTGCACAGTGATGAAAAATCGGATGGGAAAATTAAACTGATAAAAATGAATCAAAATTATATATTAGATACGATACATTTTATGTTAACTTTTGATTTTGTTCAATTTTTGAGAACCCAACTTTCGAAACGTAATACCTGATTGCGCTTCTATGGGCAATAGCAACGAGATAAACATGATTTTCTATTTAATGATAAATTGGAGAAAATCTTGAACCAAAACAATCATGGTCTGGCTGTCGAATGTTTACGAAGACCTCGTTACTCGTTTTATGGTAAATTTGACTCTCTTTCAACAATGGTTCAGTTTTTTTTCCGCTTTCAAGACTTTCGACAATGATATATAGAGCAGAATTTTCCGACTTGAAAAAAGTAAATTCACTCCAGCAGGAAACAAGATTTTACGCATGCAGTTGATTTGACCGACGATATGAATTCCAACCGTTTTGTTGTCGATTACTACACTTTCTGAGGGACTTTGTAATTATCAAAAAAAGCAGTGTTTTCACGTGAAGTTTGTAACGTTGGCAAAAATGAAAAGGAATGGAAAGAATATACGAAATAATGTTTGTTTTCGAGTTGTAACGTTTGACGTCAGCAGAGCGAGTATAAAATGAGGAAAAAAAATCGATGGAAGCTGGATGCAGGGTTTACATGTGGCTCGATCTTTTACTTGGTGCTCCTCATTTTTATTTGTTTAAATGAATTAATATACAAACATAATATGATATTATTTGGATTATGCATGATTCGCCGCGGGAAATGGCAAGATTCGGCCGCGAATAGGCGACGAGGCTTTTTCCAACAATAGCAATTATCCACGAGAGACTTCATTACCCATTCGCCCCGAGCGCAGTTCCTCTATTCTTTATTTATGAACAAGCTCATTATTTCTGTGCAGGTAAGCATATGAAAAATTTTCCAAGCTTCTCTCTCTCTCTCTCTCTCTCTCTTTTTCTCTCCTTCGCCATTTCATTTTTTCGCTCTTTTCCTATCTTTTTACCTTTTACTTCTCGTCCTACACGCGAACCAACTAGAATCTCTCTTCCATGCCGCCCGCCTCGACACCACACCCGCCCCTTTTCACGGAAATACACTGAGAACACTCCTCGCTAGCAATTTTTTTCCATTTACTTTGTGCACTCTTGCTTTCTTTTCTCTATTCTCCTTTCCTTTCTTTTCATTGTATTTTTATTTTCATTTTTTTTTTATATTTACCATTGTTTTCCATGAATTAGCTGCCCTGTGCCCTCAAACGATTCGGTCAGTTGCTTCGGCAGCAGTTTATTTCCGTAATCGTTCCGCATTACTTCCTCCGCAGAAAACGTTGATTTCTGAATTACATATGCGTACGATTAACAAATAAATAATTCATCCATCAAAACTTCCATTTTCATCTCGAAGCGAGTCCCTTTTATTCTCAAATCTCTTCTCATCGTCAGAACTCGAGTTAAATGGTAAATTAACAAGCAGTCAAAAGGAAAACTGCGCTAAGCCGAGCCCACAGCTCGCTAATCAATAAGTGGGTCACGTTTTTTCCAAGTTTTTAATATTTTCGAAAAACCAAAAATCACAAGTATGATGGAAAGACGCTGGAAATGGTTGGGGTAAAAAAATAAATTTGCTTGAAAATTAACAATCTTGAAGAGGAAAAAAAATAGTTTCGTCGTGTTTTAGAAACATTTTGGGGAGCGCTCGGAATTTGGGTCATTCGCACGTATCTGACATGGACTGTTACCCTTGACATCGCTACACGTGGTTATAACGCACGATTCAGAGGGAAGAATGTTCAAAGGGTGCTACCGCCAGTTCTCCACGATGTTGCGTATATACGTATCCAGAGAGGCATTTAGATCGGTGATGATAAAAGCAAAAATGTCGTACTCGCTTAGTCGGAAATCCAAGGATCTCGAAATTTGACGATTATGAAATAAAAAAAGCTGACATTGTCCTTGAAACTGTTTTGTACCGCATAACGAAATATTTATGAATGGGGAAAAGCAATTATTTGCGAGTTCTTTGAAAAGGAATTCACGGGCAGTTGGCATTTTCTTTTTCGCAGGGTTTCTTCCAAGTTTTCGAGAAATTTTTCTCGGAAAATCCGGGAGCACCAAACTAATTGAAAACGTGAAACAGTCTCAAGAATTTTGAGTGGAATTATATTTTTTTTCGTGTTTATAATCTTGACGGAAAAATAAGGGTAAATTTTTTCTCTGTGTTTTGCGGCCGGTGAATTCGCGTCTTTGGGGAATACTTTAATCTTCACGAACGAGAGGAGCGCGGAAAGCCGCTTCTTCCACTCTTTCCACTTGCGGAGAGTGAAGGAGCGAGAAAACACGTTGACTGTGTCCTTTTCTATATATTCCTCGGCACCGCGCTCTCTCGTGACCCTCGCTCCTCAGTTCCTCTCTCAATGCAGCCCTTCCTCTTCATCTCTGTCTCATCCCTCTTTTGCGAGCTAGTTTCCCCGTTTTCCGGGCAGAGAAAGAGAAACGGAAAGAACAAGCAAGAGCAGGTTTCTCAACGCACCGTTACGAAAGGCTGTTCATAATCCGTACAAACAAAGTGAGCCAACAGGCCCGGAGGCTCTGCAGGAAAGGGCGACAGACTTAAACGAGATTATCAAACGATTAAAAGAATTCGCTTCATCCGGCATTCCTCTCTTCCTGTCTCTGCTGTGCGGTGTCTCATCTATGCGGAGTTTTTCTTCTTGCCACTAATTCGACGGGGCCGATGATACGAGTCGAAAAACTCGGGATAATGGGGGTCAGCCAAAAATCAAGTTTTTATTATTTTTATTGTCGTTAAGTGGTCGCATGGGGTTAATTTTACCCCAGCTGCTTTTGACCGACGATACGTAATAGAAATTTTGAGAAAATGGGACTTATGACACTCTCTATCGGTAGTTTGGACCTTCTAGTAAGGAGCCTTGTCGTTATTATTTGAAAAGGTCCGTTAGTTCAGTTTTGGAAGTCGTAGGAAGCTGACGGTGTAAAACCTTGGGTATATTTTTTGGAACGGTCGCTGATTTAACCAATCCCACCTGAAAGCATACTATTTCAGACTTTTTTTTTCAAGTAAAAATTACAATTTCTGCATCATTTTTTTGTAAAAAAAAGTCATTTTTGCAGAATTTTTTTTTTTTCGACATTTTTTTCATGTTCAAAATTGCACGAATTAAATACAAACATCATGGTAGTTAGTCAAGGGTTAAAAGTACATTGTAGGATTTTTATTTTATTTTATTTTCACGATTTTTCAACTATTCATCGTCTTCCAAAGTGAGTGGGGTTGATAACACCCCCAATGACTATTACGTTACAATCTGGAGGTGTGACTATTAAGAGTAAAAAAAAGTGACAACGTCCGGTAATTCCACCTCATCAGCGATATACTTTCAAGAGCATGCCGTTGGTTGACTCTCATTACCCCGAACTGCCGGTTATTCTCAGATTGCGAACCGCATAGAAATGAAAGGGGAAGAAACGCGTAGAAACTGCGAGGGAAATCAGAGATTAGTCAGTCGCGGCAGTGACGTCTGATTTATTCTTCTTTGTACGTCAATGGAATCGTTGCCAGTATCAAAGAACCTGATACATTTTTAATTGCTTCAAATATCGCTCAGGCCTTCCAGCCCCGAACGGAAGATCCTTCTTAATTAAATGTCATAGTATCGCCTGAGGGAAATTTTCTTCAAGATATTTGCTGCACCATTCAGTTTACCGTGGATAGAGATCCGAGTGGAAAACTTGATAAATAAAAATCTTGATTTAAATATTCACCAAAGCGTATAACAAGTAAAGTAAAATCGAGAAAATTAATATTTTTCCTTTCCACAACAAAATGATTGAATTTTCATTAAAAAAAAAAGTTTTAATACGAATCAGAATAAATTTATTTTTTCGGTTCTTTCATTTTGATAAATCCATTTTTTCGAGATCGAGACAAATTCGAACGCCACGAGCCTTTTCTTCAGATGAAACGGTCCTGACCTTTCGTACAATACCGGAAGTGTCGTCACGGATGTTAAAGAACAAGAGCTAGTCGAAAATAAAGGCAACGACGTTCAATAATCGACGATCTGCTCCCAAAGGCAAGTGCGAGGGTGCGAGAGATAAGTGGTCCTGTGTTCTCAAGGATCTGCCAGAAGAAAAGGCGTCGAGGGGAGAATACATGGTCGAGGGCAAGGAAAAGAGTCACGAAACGGGCACGCAGTCGGAAAATTTTTATTGAATCGCGGAGTAGGTGATTTCTTATTCCGATCGTGGGATTCTTACTCGCGCGATACTAGAGACACGGTAATAGAATTCTCCGGATGAGAGAAAGTAAGGAAATGGGAAAACGATGCGAGAGGAAACGAGAGGGAAAAATATAGAGAAACAGGAACGTATAGGAATATTGAAATATTCGAGCAACGCACAATCATGGACTAGCAAAGTGACCGAATTTGAATACAACAACGCGCAGAGACTTAGTCTCAGCCCTTTCGATCCCACGTCCAAGGTGCAGCGTACAATGTACTCATACACACCGTGTGTACCGTGAAGACATAAAGCCAGACGGATACATATCTACGAAGCCACAAGAGCAGGGCGCACTCGAATATTTCGTGTTTCGCTTTGTCGTTCCTCTCTCTCGCTCTCTCTCTCTCTCTTTCTCTCTCTCGGTATTTTCCCTGGACTTATAAACGTTACGCGCGGTATACCGTGGCGATGCTTATTTTTCGATTGCTTCCCTGTATGTGCATCATATCTGCCGTGATCGTGAACGAGACTCATCTGTGTAAGTCTCTCGCAGAGCCCGAGGCAATCCCAGGCGCACGCTCGAGTTGCACAGGTACTAATTTTTAATATTGGCCACAACACGACACATGCGGGTGGTCCCACGCCATTCCACCAAATAAAAAACTAATACGAACAATCTTTCCGCATCGTGTTTCGAACACCCTTTATCGTTGGACGGAGGGTGCAAGCCTGAGGCATTCTCGATGTCTATCTACGAGGACGACGTTTCAACAACGATTCCCACGATTCTTCGATGTTTTTTTGTTGAAAAGATTAGTTTACTTTTTCCTTCCTTTAGATTAATGCGGTTGGGACGATGATTTAATTCTAAAAAACGTAAAAAAAGCGTAGAAATTGTGTTTAAAAAAAACAATAAAGTGATTAAACGATTTTTCGAAAAACTCACATTTTCCTAAAATTCGAAAAATCATCAAATTTGAACCGTTCAACCGATATTTCCCAAATTCAATACCAACCTCCCTATTATGATACTCTATTTATAAAAAAAAAAGATTAGTAAAAAATCTGTAAATGTGCGGAAGTTAGAGCGATGACAGACTTTTTTTGAAAATTTCAAAATGCCGTAGAATTCATATTTTTTTAGCAATTCCGACAAAATTCTCAGAAAATGAAGAGCTTGTATAGATTAACATCTGTGCAAAAGCGGGAGCCCTGTGGCTCAAACCGTTCTCGAGGTATAAATATTTGAATTTTACAGTGCCAAAACACACACACACACACACACACACACACATCCGTTGTAGAACAAAATTTGAAAGAGTATTTTTGTGATTATATAGGGTGAAAAAATAAAATAAAAATTGAGCATCGTTTTTAGTGCGTAACAGAAGCGTTAGGAAAGAGTGGACGTCTAATTTTCCGTGTTTACAAACGGCCGAAACTACTTGGTTCCGCATTCGGTTGCTAGTCATTGACGTTACGTACGCATAGAATTCATTCGGTTGTCGTCAATTTAGATTCGTCGCGATAAAAACTAAGTATAGTGTTAAAAATCTCGATCAATTTGAAAATCGCTCTCCTTGCCTCGTCAAGTACCTGGTCGTGAATAATTCATGGGGACGAGAATGATAAATCGCCATTAGAACTGTTCAGTGAGCATGGGACTTGGAAATTTGAATTCATCTCGCTAGTTTTTTTCCTCAAAGTTAGCTTAATGTTGGAATTTTTTTTAAGAATTCTCAAAACATTTACTAAATCCCTTTCCAATGATGTCATTGGAATTTATTCAATCATTATATCGTGCATCATGGAACGGAGTTTATCTGATAAAAGTCTCTCTCGTCCTTCTCTCCCTATTTTTTTAAATTTTTTATTCTATTTTAATTTTTGTTCGATGAACAACATTTTACATTCATTTTCTTTATCAGATTATTATTTCTCGAAATAACATTTTAGTAATTTCGTTGGCGATGGCGTGGTGGATTTCGCGTGGTTATTATTATTATTATTATTAATATTATTCACGGCTATTATTGCTACGACTTTTATGTTCATTTATTCATTTTTGTATTTTATTTCTTTTTTTTTTTTTTTAATCAAATTTGCAACCTCATAGCTTCAAGTTTTGGAGTCTTTATTTTTAATTTGTTCAATTTGTATATGATACTTTGATTCTACTTGGTTTTTTTCTTTATTTTTTTTTCCTTATTCTATTTTTATTTTTTTATTTTCATTGTTATTTTCTGTTTGACATCAGGATTCGTTCATGGCATAATTAAAACTATCAATCAATCAATCAAACAAGCAATCTCTCTCTCTCTCTCTCTTTGTTTCTTCTAAAAAAATGAAACATTACTCCCAAAATTTTTGTGGCTGCACAAACGATGTGCGCTTTTTGGGGAATGTTTGAAACCGAAACGAAACAAGCAGAAAGCGCTTTTGTGAATGAATTTGGCAAGAAAGGTCTGAATCGTGTTCCCTTGACCACTGGCCACTGTAACCTTTAACCAAGAAGCTCTTGTTCAAAGGACCTCGACGTACCTACTTTTCGTTTCCACTCAATGTACACGTGCGAATCTGTAACCCACAATGAGAGCCAAATACGTACACTCGGAATCCTAAACCGACCAGGTAAACACACACGCATGTAGACACCAACGTTCACTGTTTCTACGGTGAGCCAGAGCAAACCCCAGAATCTGCCCATTTCCACGGCTACCATCAAATATTAATTCTCGCAATCATATGAATTTGAAAGCTCCGGCGTTTGAGCTTTTCGTTTCTCGCTTTCTCGTTCATCGAGTTCTCCACTCGGTCCAGCTTAACCACCGAAATTAACACAATTGTCAAGGAATATCGAGAAATGCTGAAACTTAAAAAAAAATAAAACTAAAAAAATTCAAAATAACATTTTTAAAATAGTTAAAAAAAATAATAAAACTGTGGAAATTTCTAGTAAAATTCGACACTTTGCGACTTGTCAACAACATGAAGTGATAATTACGATTCATTGTTTGTTATATATACACAATAATAAAGTTACTGAATAATCGAGTGTTCGAGAGGAAAGAAACACGACACCGAAGGAGGTCACACATTCCTACAACTCGATCGTTCTCTGTCAAAACGATATGACGCAAAACTCAAGATGAGCAATCACACTGAGGTCCTGGTGAGCAAACTCGATGATCGATGTGCACGTGAAAATCAGTGACGAAAGTCGAAAAAGGCAGGCAGAATGTGACAAGCCGAAAATGAATTAAAACAATCTGTTACGCGACTGCCAACGCGGATGTAAAGTTACGAATTACGAAAAATAATAAAAATCGAAAAAGTCAAATGAAAAATCAACTAAATTTCAACACTTGGCATTGGAATTAAAAAAAAAAATACATTGAGCATCGGCGAAATGAAACGAGTAAACCGGTTGTGTATCGTTTCGAATGTTCTTGAACGAACTGCACAAGAAGGCTGCATGCGCTGCAAAGTTTAATATCAGGAAGAATATTATCATAGAGTGACGACGTTAGAATTAAAAACTCGTGACAAGCAGAAGAGAATTGTAAGGATGTTGAGAAGGACTCGAGGCAAAAGGAAGGTAAAACTCTGTTGCTCTCATCTCGTATACACCAGCGAGATGTGAAGCATATAACGCAAAGAGAACAGAATAAAAGAGAGCACGAGAGAGAGAGAGAGAGAGAGACAGAGAGAGAGAGAGAGAGAGAGAGAGAGAGAGAGAGAGAGAGAGAGAGAGAGAGAGAGAGAGAGAGAAGAATGAAAGAGTATGAGAAAAGCGTAGGAGGAGAAGGCGGGTGAGTGGATGTTACGCAGAGCAGCCAAGAGTTCTACTTCTTCTTCTTCGTGTGTCTCAATGTCTCCCCGAAGGCGCCCCGGCAATTTGTGCTTTCGTTCGCACAAAGCAACGCCGTTGGAAAATGCCGACATAAAAGAGAAGTTAAAACTATGCCGTCGTTCTTATTACTGCCTCGAGCCACCCTCTTCTTCCTGACTCGGTTTCTTCGCTCCATATCCACTCGCGCACATACACACACAAAAACATATATACATACGTATTACTTTCTCACTTACAGCCATTTTCGCTTTTCCTACTGTACATTCTCACTCTTTCTCGCTCCCTTTTTCTCTCTCCGCAGCTAAACCTCGATCCAGGCCACCCAAAAGCTACTGCACACCAACCCCCGATCCAAGACACAGTATTTTCCTTGCCGCGTCTACGCGGTCGCTTATAATGGGCCAAACATTTTTCTTTTTCCTTTCTACGTGTATATACCGAACGAGCCACGAGTAGCTTGATTAAATAATTTATAATCCGCTCCGACGCTTCGTTCTCTCGTCGAGCAGGAAAATGACATTCTCCACCGAGCGAGGGTTGTTTCTTGTTTTCTCAACTATTTCGCACATGGACGATACAGCAGTCTCGCAAATTTATATTCTTCCACGTGTGCATATATTCGTCTCTGCTTTTCAACCATGAAAAATCACGGTCGACCGCCATTATTTTATACCGCGATGGATACTTTGCTATGAAATTCACAAAGCGTCTGGAGAATTGTTGAAATTGTAGATTTGTAGACGATGAAGCTGGGACCTTGTAATTTGAATTTTAGGCGAGCTTAAACGCGCCAGAAATTGTACTGGAGGGCTGACCAAACGACGCGGTCAAAGCAACCACACACCGAGTAGGAATTTATGTTAATCCATACAAGTATTTACATACAAGCATGTGTGTAATCATACGTATATCTTTCTTTTTATAAATACCTTATTATTTCGCATTCAGATAATCTGCTAACCGTGCTTTCCCAAATATCCAAATTTCTCGTGATTTTCTACACAAGTTTCATTATTATCTATCATTTCGTTCGATTCAAGAGTTAGGGACAGATTTTTCAAAAGCATCAATTTTTTGTTGATTCCCTTGAAGCAAAATGTTTTTTGTTTTTTTCTTGAAACTACGACTTCGATTTTGCAAAAAAACTTGAGTATACGCGCTAAAGTTTTATGAATTTGGTTCGATCCGTCGGTTAAAAAAATCAGTCAGCGCGTGCTCATAAAAATATCGGCTGTTTTGACCAAATTTTCCAAAAGTCCTGTCGATTCCACGTCAAAGTTATTCCACACAACGAAGAATCCGAAACTGCCCAAAGTCTCAAGCGCTTAATTCCCGAAAATTACGTTCAAAATGCTTCGAATTAAAAAAAATAGAAATAACAAAATAACGAAGTCTCTGTTGGTAGAAAAAAAGTCTGACAGCAGTATATGAAACGTCAAAGGTGCAAAGGGGGAGGAAATGTGTGATGCGCGTACAGGTAGACCGCCGCGTGGCAAACTGTTCTCCCTTTCTCATAGCGCACTTCTCGTGCCCCTTCACTTCCATATACACATGTATATATATATATATGTATAAGAATATCAGTACATATTGTAGATTGAGGTACGATGGTATAAGTGTTACGTGTACGTACGGTACGAGAGATGCGTTATCGAATGTTTTATTCATAAGGGTAGAACAAAGAGCGCGTTTATCCTGAGGACATCTCACCACAAAGTCGAGAGCGCACATGCGGCAGGAGCCCACAGTAATGTGCGTTTTTCTACTTTATATTTATATTTATAAACGCGTACACACGTTCAAGTTTGTCTCGTGTATGTGTAGAAATAAAAATATATTTCTATTATTATTATTATTATCATTGTTATTATTATTATATTTATAAATTTGTAGCGAACTCTTTGCAGCGAAATATTACACACGCTGCCGGCGACGGGTGTGTTCGAATACTCGGCATCTCTCCACTTTTTGAATCTCTTTTTTTCGCAGCCCTCCATCTAATATACAGTCCACCTTCGTATGAAATACATAAGCGTAGCCTCTCGTATTTTGTCGCGTCGTCCGTGAATTATGAGCCTTTCGAACTTTTTACTCCACTCTTTTCGACGCTGCGCGAACTGTCACCTCCTCGTTGACTCTCTGTCGTTGTATTTTCACTGCCTGAGCGTCGGGAATTAAAAAATATCACTTGGAACACGAACGAAATATGTGCCAAATTATTTGTTGGAAAAAAAACAAAAACAGAAAAAAAATTTTACACGTGATCCTTCAAACAGCCGCGGACAAAACGTGTTGCGGATTAAGACGAGAGGGAGAAAAGAAGGCAAAGACGCGGTTGAGGAAGGTATTCAAAGCGGTGTACACAGGAGATATCCCCGCAACCACTTGTGGGTCGTCGGAATTGCCCTAATAAAAATGTTACGCAGCCCCTCGCTCTGCTGTGATGCCAGACACACTATACCATATTTGTACTTTTATATGTGTGTACACTGGCGGCACGCCGACTCAGGAAAGACCAGAAATAACAGTATAAACCTAAAACCACGTGTATGGGGCGTTTCAGGACGAATTAAGGAGGAACGATGAGCATTAAGAAAGGACATCAAAGTTGATCTTTTTTTTCATATCATTCAAAAGATTATTCAGCGAAAATCTCATGCAAAATTTGACGAATTTTGACAATTTTTAAGATGACAGCTCGCGGCTGCTCAAGCAGTCTGCATTTTTTTTTTTTTTTTTGTAACTGACGAAGTTTAGTGGTGCGAATGCAATGCGATTAGAAAAACTCATTTTTCAATTCGACGGTTTTGAGCAGTAAACGTCATGATTAAAAGTTCGCCATGTGGCGCAGGGAGAAAAATGACTCTACTGCATTAATAATTTCTCAACATTTTGCATCCTGAGTCGCGCTCTATAACGACGCTCATGAAAATTGGAAGTAAACGGAGGCGAAGATTTTGTTGCAAACGTAAAAGTTGAGAATATCGTTTGTGAATAAGAAACTTTTTTTTTTTTGCATTTGGAACGCACTGTATAGAGACATAACTGGAGAAACTTTGGAATGGTGAAGGTGGAGACCAAAGTCGGAGGATGAAAATAAAGGGTCGTCGTTTGTGCTGGCGGAGATTCTCAAGTGAACTGAAAAAATTAGGCTGTTCACGATCAGAGGGAAAGATATGATTCGGAGGACGCGAATACGGTAGCGCGACGTTTCGTTGGTGTGTCTTGATTTTTATTTTTCTTTGTCGTCTTTTGTGGGCTTATTCACTCTGCAGGATTGTTGGTTTTGAGTGTCATTCAGGAATAGAGCGCCGCGGGGGTTCGTATCATGCGAGATACTCGCAGCCTTGTCGAGAGAAAAGAAAACGACGAGGAATGAAAAAAAATGGGACCGCCGCGCATGCATCGTTGCATGCACCGCGCGGTTTGGTGCCTCCTCGCGCTCGACTCACCCTTTCGCATACGATTTCGCGTCTCTTCTTTCAACCGACTGTGCACTGCTCAATGTTCCACAGATAGAGAATGACGTTCACCGCCTCCCGAATCTCCACGCTAAATCTGACAATTATATTTGCGAATCGACTATTATCCTCGACTCCTCCGCACGAGGCTTGCCGCATATTTCGACAGGACCATACCACCGCCCCCGGTTTTTCGGCTTCCTCGTTTTTGTAAAAGGAAGCGCTCGGCAAACGTAGGCGAGGTTATTCCACATTCCGCAACAACTTCCCGCATATTGAGACCATTTTCCTGACAAACTCTTTTTTGCACTTGGAAATTTTTTGAACAGGCTCGTCCGGCTCAACAGCAATTAGTTTTCCGTTCTGTTTCCTCATAGAGGAAGCTATATGTGACGATAAAAATATTTTTTCGGAGTTTTCAATGTCAATTTGCTTGAAATATCCCAAAATATCGAATCATATCTAGAAAAAATGTCCGGATGTGTGTGTGTGTGTATG
Organism: Hyposoter dolosus; assembly: GCA_963921915.1. NCBI lineage: Eukaryota > Metazoa > Arthropoda > Insecta > Hymenoptera > Ichneumonidae > Hyposoter > Hyposoter dolosus. The sequence continues at coordinate 7,675,740 of OY998136.1, read as the reverse complement.
TTCTGGGACTACAAAATTCAAACGTTTATAACTCGAGAACGGTTTGAGCTACAGGGCTCCCATTTTGCATAGATGTTAATCTATACAAGCTCTTCATTCGCTGAGATCTTTGTTGGAATTGCTAGAAATATACGAATTCTAGGGCATTTTGAAATTTTCAAAAAAAGGGTGTCGACGCTCTAACTTCCGCAAATTTTAAGATTTATTACTAATTTTTGTTTTTATCAATAGACTATCTTAATATAGGAAGGTTGGTATTGAATTTGAGGAATATCGGTTGAACGGTTTAAATTTTATGATTTTTAGAATTTTACGAAAATCTGAGTTTTTTAAAAAATCGTCCAACCGCTCTAATTTCTTCAAATTTTGTAAGATATCGTCTATAAGTCTGTACTTCCCCTTTACTTTTTAGAAAATTTGTCGAAATTATATAATTTGAATGCAAATACAAAAAACGCTGCAAAGTGAAATTTGCAAATTTTTTGTTTTAAGTAGTTGAAAATAAATTTTCTTGAATTTTGAAATCGTTCAGTGTGTTTTTTACTTGGATTCGTTTTTTTTTTTTTTAATTTATTTTTTCGTTTTCTCACTCGCTACGTTTGACAATGATTGTGTTTTCGAATATTCACATACATACTGCTGGCTCACAGACAACGAGAATGTCTCGGGAGCTCGAGGGAGTAGAGTCGCGAAACTTTGTAGGTAAACTCAACGCCCGCTCTCCGCGACCTCGTTAATTGTCCTATCGCATCCGCGCGGTCTCTCTAGGCTAAGAGACCGAGTAACGAAGAAAGCTATGCGTTTGGGGTGCATGGATGTGGAAGAGTGAGAAGAGAGAGAGAGAGAGAGAGAGAGAGAGAGAGAGAGAGAGAGAGAGAGAGAGAGAGAGAGAAAGGGAGTAAAGTAGAAGATCGTAAGAGCACGGCGTGGGTGGATCGCAATGATTTACGAGTATACCGGCGTCCGGGGCTCAAGCCGGACTCTGCGCAGAGGCCTCGCTGATAGCGTCAGAGCCACATAAGTCATCGAGACTACCGAGCTATCTCTCTCTCTCTCTTTCTCTCTCTTTCCTTCTCTTATCCTTTTTTTTCCATTCGCTCTTTCCCTTTCTTTCTCTTTCTTCTAACCTCACACGTGAGACTTTTGTCTTTCTTATTTTTCTCCTTTGCTACGCGAACATTCTCTCCCTCTTTCTTACCGTCTCTATTTTTCTTTCACAGAATTACTGCATCCTATTCTTAATCTTCTTTGGGACCCCCATTATCGAGCCTCTCTTCGTCGTTCAATTATAACGTCGAGCGACGATACACGAGGAATTATAATTGCTTTTCCGCAATCGAAAGGACACGAACTTCGTGGTGACCCTTATCGAAATACTTTACACAGCAGCAAAGATTAATCAACTTTTTTCTTTGTCTCCGATCCACAGAAAAAGTAAAAAAAAAATGAAAAAAAAAAAAACGAACAAACTTTCAAAAATCAAGAGAAACTTCATCCACGAGCTTCGGTGCTCGTGATTCTTTTTTCTACAAATAACTAAATGCAAACTCTCTGCAAATAGGAAAAGCGTATAAATCCACGCTCTTGTAAAGAAATAATTACTCTGGAAAATTTTTGTTACGCTACGGCATCCGCAACTTGTTTATTCCAAAAGATAGTAAAATGACGAGACTTTGGCTCCGACCAAAAAAATCAGAATTCGGCTTCGTATCAGAAATTAACCCCTTGGGTCAAAAACGACCCCAGGCCCTAAGACCCGCGCCCTATCTCCCGTTTTTTATCATTTTACCGCATTTTTGATTAATTTTTCGACTTTAAGCAAGATGGCCCCAGGCTCACGTGATTCTGCATTAAAAAACGAAAAGAATGAGCCCAAGTTGAACGCTTTTCGTTAAAAGTTACCGGAGATATGAATTTTAAAAAATTGGGGTCATTTATGACCCCATGTTGCCGGAATAGGTAAAAAAAATAAGGTTACGGTTCTAGGGTTAATTCAAGAAAAATGATGACTATTTCCTAATGAGAAGAAAACATAATAATTACCTTCACCCAAAATTCAATGAAAACAGTAATTTTCTTCGCTTTACAAATTTCTCTCACGTTGAATAATTGTACAACATTTTAAATCGAATAAATGTTTTCTGTATCCGTGCTCGAACGGCCCATGCCTTCCCACGATCAAAGCCCCAGTGCATCTGCCATCAATCAAGGAATAAGTAATTAGGTTGGTCGATCTGACAGCAGGAGTCTTCCGTCACTCGCGTTGTCCACTTCTCGAGCTGCCTCAAGCATTGGTCATACGGTTACGCTCTTATTATCACGATTATTAATACTATCATTATCGCGGGTGCATTACTATTATTCCTTCTGGACACGCCAGTTCGCGAGCAGCTTCACAATATTCTCTCTCCTACGTGTGTAGATATTTCTCTCGCAGTAATTGCATCACGCTTCGCAGGTACGTATACGTACGGCTTCAACCACCGTAAGCTAGTCCCAAGTGCGTGCGTGTGTGTGTGTGTGTGTGTGTGTGTGTGTGTGTGTGTGTGTGTGTGTGTGTGTGTGTGTGTGTGTGTGTGTGTGTGTGTGGAAATAAATAAATACATATATGAAAGATGTAACGCAATGCAATGGGCGAGATAGGCAAGAGTGAGATGAAGAATCTCTCGGCTTCCTCATACTCTCATAGTGCACAGAGGAAAGGAAAAAAGAAACAGCGAGAGAGAGAGAGAGAGAGAGAGAGAGAGAGAGAGAGAGAGAAAGAGAGTCTCGTCCACAAAGTACGACACCCTGCTGTGTTCTCGATTCGATCGTGCTTTACTCGTAACGCGCATTAGCAACGCTCCCGGGAATGACAACTTATCAATTTATCTCCGTGACAACTTATTAAAATGTTTGAAAATAATAATCAAGAGATTCGAATATACAAGTCTATATAGAGATTTTAAAATTTAATATGAAAGCCCCAGAGATTTTCCTGGTTATTTATCACCTCGTACGATCGGCTTGATGGAAAAAAATCGCAGGTACGAATGCTGAGAAACACCACGTCGTCTCTCCTGCTCGCTCCGTTCGTTTGACGACGACAAAGTTTATCACTCGCTCTCAGGCAGATCCGTTAGCGACGGGAGTTCGATTAACAAAGCTACGAGTAGCACGATGACTTGGGAAATGGTTTTTAAGCGCCGAGGAATTAATAGTCGCGCAAAAAACATTGATTTCTCGATCTACTTCATGCAAGTTACGAATTGTCTGATCGGAAGGGAACGTTACTACTTAAGGATGTTGAGTCCCAAATCGCTAATGATGAGAAAATTCTGAAAAATTGGTATGTTTTTGTATAAAGTATTTGAGAGATCGTGTACAAAATTTTACGACCATTAGGAAGCTCGTTATCGAACAATTGACATTAATAAATTAAATGTTGTCAAATGTAGTCTTATGGAAACTTATATACTTTTGCGATGAGTTTTTTTTTGACCTCTCGATTTTTTAATATCTACGATATACTGCTGAAAGCAACGGAAACAAAACGAAGTTTATCGATAAATATTTTTAGTATTTGTTTGAAAAATTGTTCTTGACAAAATGTTAATTTTTTAATAACGACCTTTATAATCGTCGTGAAATTTTTACACGTCCTCTTAAATACTTCATACATAAACATACTAAATTTTCGGAATTTTCTTATCATTTTTTATTTCAACCCTTAAGGTGGTTAAAGTAACGATGATAGAATTATTAAAATTTGGTATGTTTTTACACGAAGTATTCACGAGGTCGTGTACGAATTTCAAAACGATTTCAAGAAGATTGAACAATTAACATTAACAAATTCCATAGGTACTCAATAGCCTTAATATGGACATGTCACATGCATTCCTTTCCGAGGACCTTCGATCGCGATCTCCATGCTATCCCCAGCTCATTGCTTAGTACAAGAATTCTATTACATTTGTCATACAAGACACAGAAATGTCAAGACACAAAATGACGAGGTCGAGAGGTCTCGCTCAGTAGCAAAACGCACAAATGAATCGTTTACCAAGTAGCACACATTAGTGTATACATATATACGTAATAGCCGGAACGAATTAAAGGTCGTTACGTCGTTCGTTGTCCCGTTTCAATTAGGTCGCATTTTCTTCGTTTCCTCTGCTTCCTCCTCTTTCCTCACAATTCTCTGGTATTAGTGTCACGGTGAGCGCGCAATCGCTAAAATCTTTCAGGTTGTGTGTATTGTGGATGTGCTGTAAACCGCGTGATCTATGTATTTTATACGTACGATCTCTTGTCTCGGAGGCCGGCGACGTCGTGCGGCTCCGCGTCCACTTTACAACCCAACATCCATGAATATTACATGCTTCTTTACCCCACCGGAAAGATAATTGTCAAGACTTCTAAATATGGCCGCAACCCATCGGATGGATAGCTCTACAGGGTGATACTACTAACTTTCAAGAACCTCCTGATCTTTCCAGTTTGACGAACGAAACACTCATACAGACCCAATTAAAGACGTTGCATGCAAATTTTTCTATCGACAGAATTCCTTTAAATTTGCACCACGCAAAGCAAATTGTGACATCTAATAGCTCACGAAATTTGAAGAGATTTCACCATGTAGAGTTCGAGATATTTATTTATAAAAATCACAATTTTCAGTAGTTTCTCATAAGAGCGTGTGTTAAAAGTTCCAATTTTCAACATTAAATATTTCGATTTCTAAATGGTGAAGCTTCTTAAAACTTTGCATACACTTTTATGTAACGTCGAAGAAGCTTTATTTAGTTTTTCAAAAAAATCGGTCGTAAAATTTTTTCGAAATTTTGTTTATTATATAACATATACAGATTACCTCGGACAATCTTGGATTTAGAGTATGTTGTTCTTTAGTCAATTTGTAACAACTTTTTTTTAATGAACTTAGGCTCACAAACCATTTTGTATGTAAGAAAGACTTCAAACAAAAATTTAGATTTGACCGTCGCCATACAACGTCTTTAAAGTAAACGAGGCTTCCGCATCAAAATTCAGTTAATTAGTCGCAAAAAAAATTAGTTAAGGCTGCTGATCAATGCGATTAGCTGGTTGCAATTGCTGGGTTACTTTTTGGAAGGAAAACGTTAACGAACGAGGGCCAGGGGCTGAGGAATATCCGGACATCGAGGGTGGATGAAAAAATTGAGAGAAACGGATGCGATCGGTAAAAAAAATGTAATTGCATTTTTTAAACACCATGGAACAGGGAAAATTAATTGAACAAATTGAGAATTTTATTTTATGCGGTTTTCGATGTTTTTTTTTTGCAAAAAGCACAACCCAGCAGCGCCCGAACGCTTTGCTTTTATTTTTGTTGAAAAAAAAAGTCGACCGCCCTATACATTCCCATAAAATTCGTGTGTATGCTGTATTTAATGTTCAATTTTACTTTTACAAGAAAACATGCATAATTCATCAAGACCAGGAGGAACTTGCATTTACGACTATAAGAAAAAAAATATGCAAGTTCGTACTTCACCCACTGGATGAGTGTGACCCTCTTCCATGCGAAGCAAAAAATGCAAAAATAAACAATGGCTACGATAAATTTGTCGTTTACACTTTCTTATGAAACGATAAAATGATTTTCTCATGAATAAACAAAAGAGTCAGAAAAACACGAAAATCGTACGAGAGTTGAGAAAAAGCTTTCGAGAGAGTGCAGTGACTACGGATACATTATTAAAAAAAATAGTGGGCGAACGAGATTCGAGTAATCTGATTTTTCGATAATTTATTATACGTCGAATGTGCTATTTTTCAAAAATTGCCTGATGGCTTCGTAAATTTATAAAGGTGTTTCTCTATAAGTGTAAAATTACTCTGAAAGATTCGAAAATCCTTCCTCATGGTGTAGGCACATTTGCAACGTATTGGTAAACTTTTATATGCACGTATAGAGTGGAGCGAGTTTTTTTTTTAACTAGGACCCAACCATTTTCTGCAAGAGCTCTGAACTAGTGAGTGAGAAAGAGAGAGAGAGAGAGAAACGAGGAGCGAAGCAGAGCAGACAGTTTAGCCTGGAAGGCACAACCCATTTCCCGGACATAAATCAAGATGACGTGCGCGGTTGTTATAGCATTTCGAAGGTGGCCATTATCGACGACCCCGCGCGTCCTCGTATATGTAATTAAGGCTGGATAGCAGAGCAAGACAATCATCTTGTTCTGATGAGAATTCGAAATTCAATTCTGTGTATGCTGTATGTATACACACATCTCCATACCTAGATCCTACGAGTCTTTATCAGTGTACGTGTGCATAGCAATGTCAGTGTATACACTAGTGATCCTAGATCATCTCTGCACATCGTTCTCCCTCTCTCTCTCTCTCTTTATTATAATAACATTTAATATAGGAGAGAAACAATATTTATGATTTTTTAAAAGTTTCATAATAATATTTTATTAAGTTTCTATAAGTTTTTATAATTATATAATTTTATAATTTTATGATTTTTAGGACTCTATCGATATCATTATTATTGGATCGTATTCTATTCTATTTTATTTTATTTGAGTTTGCTCTCCCCCACTATGCTGTATTATTTTTTATATATTTTCTTTCTGTCCTTACTCTGGAATATATTATCTCATTGCCCTAAAGCTTGCTGGGGCATAATAAATATATCAGTCAATCAATCAATCTCTGTCTTTCTCACTCGCTCTCTCACTGTCTCTGTCTGTCTGTCGCATTATCGTCTCGTCTATCTGGAAAACGATTCCTCATTCCTTGAGAATATTTTTCGTTCCGAAATCCAGAATATTTGTATGTAAACCTGCAGCAGTCAGGTGGTGGAAAGTGTCATTAATTTTCCGGTAATTATAAACAGATAGCTATGTCCCTTAGTTTTGGAAATTGCTGTAGCAAAAAGTTGTTAGTCACAGAGTCCTGGAAAATCATTTTTACCTGTCTGCCGTTATCTTGGAATGTAAATAACAACAATTATTTTCTAAGCAACGTGGCCATATAATTATCTTTCGTTTACACCATCGAATTACGTTTTCTTTAACGAGCTCGCGTTCTTCGATGAATGGAACTCTTTGGCCGAGTTTGTTGTTCCACTGAACAACGATTCTCCACTTGACGAAAACACCGAAAAAAAAAAAAATTGATGAAAAAAAATATTTCGTCAACGTCTCATTTTGACGAATTAACAAAAATTATATTAACGAATTCCATTCGGTTGCTCATTATTTCAGCAAATCAGAAAGTGCGAATTAAATGGAAAATTGTTATTCGTTGTGACGGAGATCCAATTTGGGGTTGATATTTTTTTGGAGCCCCGCACTCTGCTGCACATTCCTAATCACCCTGTCCAGCACATGACAGATGGATTTTGGGGTCGGTCGGAATAAACTACATGTATATGTATTTATGTATATACGTAGAGATCGCGCTGCGACCTGTCGACCAAAAGAGCGAGCCCGCCCAACCGCTAATTTACTAGGACAACCACAAAACCGCAAAAATAATAACACCCCCGTTAAACTCTCACGGCGGTATTAAAATGCCCCAATAACAATATTTAAGAGAGAATCCTCGGAGGCCTGTGATTATTGCCTGGATAAATCTCAGGTGCGGTAGCCAAAAGAGACACGACCCTTTCTCCCTCGTAGTCCCTCCTTAATCTAGCCTTGCCTAGAAAATTCCGCATATTTTATGTTGTGTATATTTTTCGCGTAAATCGAGCTGCGGCTACCACTAAATTTGTAAAAAAATAAAAATAAAAAATAACACCATCCCAGGATGGTAAGTGGAGAATTTTTTTTCCCCATGATGCTGAATTACTTTTTTTCTACCACGAAATTTTACAGATCGATTCGGAGCCGAGATCGCGAACGTGCATGGCTCGATGATCGCAATGATCGCCATATTAATCAATCAAAATTACGGAAGTCCCGGAGCTTGGTGGCGAAAAAAAAGGAAAGATGGTCAATGTGCATGAGTCTCAATAAGAGAGACGTACTTGGCTAAACTTGATGTACACGTTGATACGATAACGGGAAATTCTCGAAGAACCGCTCGCGCTACGTTGAGAGCAAGAGAGAGAGAGGGAAAGGGCAAAAAAAAACATGTAAGGTGGACGTGATGGGTCAGTGAAAGAAGGTGATCCTATAGAGAGGAGGAAGGTCTGTAGGAGCGAGGTGTGCGGACACCTGGCAAGAGAGAGACCTTGATAGCCGCATAAATTTCGAGTGATAGCTTGTGCGGTAGTGGGTTGATTTTTTTCATCACCGGATGTACGCGTTATTCCAACCCTCAAAAAAAAAACAGAAATCACAACTCCCGCGGACGTTCTCTTACACTTGACGCTCGTTTGTGTCACGATGACGGTTTCCATGATTTTCGATGGTGTGACTGCGCGTAAAAGTATTCCATTGGAATTCCCCGCGACACGAACTTCAATATTCTCTAAAGAAGTCTCTCAATTTTGATGATTTTGTGCATTTTTTCACCGAAAAGTTTCTCACGAATTCCCATAATGTCTTTTTGAAAAAACAGCCAAATACAATTTCTCTACCCGTGTCTTTAAAAATGGTTAAAAAAAAGTGTGAAGACATTTTTTTGTTTTAAGGGAAAATAATGGACGATGCGTCGAAGAATGAATTTTTAATAAGCAGAGAAACGATACGACAGCTAATAAAAAGAAACGATGCTTCATCGAGGATTCTTATATCGAAATATAAAAGTTTAGTGCTCGATGTCCCAGCGTATAGTTGTCTATATAAGACAGCAGGGGAAAGTCTTGGCTCTTTATTTTGCGTTAAAGCGTGACAAGTTTAATATCCTCCCCAGAACAGTAAATAACGATATGTATATATAGGTACATAAGAGACTAGCTGCTCTGTTAGCTGCGGGGGTGTCGACGAGTGAAGAAAAGGGGGAGAACTCGAGAGAAGGAGTGAAACGAGTCGGTGCGGCGGCTATTTCTTCTCTCGGAAGCTGCCTTAGGGTCGAGACCTACGAAGGTGAAACTTTAATACAATTTCATTTGCCTCACTCTTTGCTGACAAAACTCTGGGCGAACGACCCTACGTTTTCCTGCAACAGCCCCTGTACACTCTCCCTCTTTTTTCTCTCTCGCATCCTCATTTCTCCACATCGCGCGCGCGTTTCTTTATCGCATCTCGCTCGAAAGACCAACTATTTATAATCATAAATCCGTGCACCCTGCCCTCCCCTTTGAAATATTTCGCTTGTCTCTCGTTGCGTCTTCCGAGCCTTGACATTTTGTATCACGAGATTTTCTCCCACAAACTCCCGCGATAATTGGACATGACACGCGTCGGAACTGTCAACGAAATACAGAAGAAAAGCGATGAGACAAATGACCGGAAGTGAGAAATTATTTCGATCGCGATTGCTTTTATTTACTGATAAAAAAAATTTGTTGTGAATACAGAGATTGAGGCCGCGAATTGTTTTTGACGCCGAACTTTAGCAGCTTCCGGAACTCGGTAAAAATAACGCGTGAAAATTAATTGCCATACACATTCGTGTCAGTCCTTCGGAGCACGTCCGTCCAACAAATTATTCTCGTCTCGTGCAATGACGCAAATACTTCAACTTATCAAAGTGCTTACGTCGGCACTTTCCTAATGTTTTTTTTTTTCACTCGCTACGAGACGGAAATAAAAGACAATTTGAATATTTTTTTTTTCTCTTTTTGTTTCCAAATTCACTCACGTATGCTGCTCGAAAGGAAAAGCTTTTCTTACGAGCAGACTCGAAGGCTTTTTCCTGGCCTTATGAGGCTCGTGTGCTCAGAAATTTTCTTCGAGTTGTCTCCTTGAATAAAACGTGAACTACACAGCCGCGAGTTTTTAGTTAATAATTCAGAGAACACGAAGCATTGCAGAGTTTTGCTCTCGCAGTTGTATGGAGCAGCAACGTCACTCGTACCGTTTCCCGAAGGAAATTAGGAGCCAACGAGGTACGTAGCTCCAGCGTCGGCAGTGGGTGAATACAAAACCTTCTGCTCTGCTTTTCAACCTCTCCCTGCTATGCATATATAGCCAGTTTGTGTGCCAAGTCACAAATGTAATATTCACGGAATAATACACGGCCACCGCGGAACACACGCCACTGGCTGATAAATATAAGTTTCATTTTTTTTCCTTCCCGGCTGTTTTTTACATTTGTTTTTACCAACACAGCGAGTTACTTAATTTGATGCCCTCTCTGTGTGTTTCACTGCATGTGCGTAAACGTTCCGATGAAAAATCTCCAGATACTTGCCAATTCCAGCTTCTCCCTCGCGAGGTGCTGCTCCAGGCGGTACGAACGAAGCGACAAACGGGGGATCCATTCAATTCTAGAAGTACAAACTAATTTTTTTTACCTTTAAGGACGTTGTATACAAAATTTTCTATGGATGAAATTCCTTTAAATTTGCACCACACAAAAAGAATAATGATATCTAATCGCTTGCGAAATTTTAAGAGGTTTCGCCACGTAGAAGTCGAGATATTTATTTTACAAAAATCACAATTTTCAGTAGTTCCTCATAAGAGCGTGTGTTAAAAGTTGCAATTTTTAACATTAAATATTTTGATTTCTAAATGGTAAAACCTCTTAAAACTTTTCCTACACTATTGTGTAATATCGAAGAAGCTTTATCTAGTTTTTCAAAAAAATCGGTCGTAACATTTTTTCGAAATTTTGTTTATTATATAACAAATACAGATTACCTCGGACAATCTTGGATTTAGAGTATGTTGTTCTTTAGTCAATTTGTAACAACTTTTTTTTAATGTACTTCGGCTCGCAAACCACGAGTTTCTTGTCCGTAAAATCGTCTCGGGCGCCAATGACTTGTAGTAATTCCAGCTCAAAGTTGCGCTTGGGGTCATTTTGACCCATGGTGACCACGGAGGGTTAATTTCGAACGCTGAAGCTTGACAACGTTAGTTTGTTGAAAATGCAATATCAATTGCATCGTTGAACAAAACGTGGAATATAAATCTCATTGTAACACCGATTTATTTGTGATATGAAGGAAAAAAAGTATCTGATTACACAGGATGCGGAGCCTGGTTTGCCGCAGCGTTCTCGGTGTGTCCGTTATCTCTGACGATCGTTCGGACAACCTGATGCCACACAGGATCTTGGTCGAGCTCTGTTTTGCGGGATTGTCCAGCAGGCTGCTCTGAAAGGCAAAAGGCTCGACAGAGTCAATTTTTCTTTAAGCCTCACGATAAGATTGTCCTGCGCTTCCTATCCAACGAGACTCGTGTGTGCACGCTCATCAATTACGCAAACGGGTTATTCGATATTTCCTTTTGTTTGTCTCTCTTAACATCGAAATATGCAGCAACGGTGTCGCGGGGAGCGAAGCGTTACGGACTCTTAAGCAAACATCGACAACTTGCCAGAATTCGGGTCGCTAGAGAACGCGAGCTTTTCTAGTCACACGTTCTAGAAATAACGCGCTGCTCACACGGGGTCGGAACGACCCCAGCCATGTTTAAACGCCTGCCGAGTTGCCAGTATCGTTTCGAACGACACATAAAAATTCAGGATATTAGTTTGAACCTTTCAGAATGCCAAAGAATTTTTATCCAATTTTCAAAATGGCGAAAAAAAATCGGCAAGGAGGCAATGTGTAAAAACAAAAAATTTCTTCGGGTAACCCGAAGCACCGTTGGAGAGGATGCCAATCGTCTCGGGCGACAATAACTTATAGTAATTCCAGCTCAAAGTTGCGTTTGGGGTCATTTTGACCCCTGGTGACCACGGAGTGTTAAATATGATGGAGCTCGAATATCTACACGCCGCTGATGTCTTCCACAAGAGGGTCCACACCCTTCTTTACACGCTCGCGCACTCATCATCACTGCGAGGGATAATGGTGTGGGCGTGTACGCAAAGGATGCAAGACTGCGGATCGAGTCTCTCGGATCCGAGTCCGTAGCATCGTCTCGCGAGAGACAACCGAACAAGCGAGAGAGCAAAAGGCAAGGATGAAGAAGCCAGCACTCAACGAGGCTAGATGTGCTCGAGACCCCAAGATCATAAAATCATCCTCTAGTTCTATCCTCAGCTCCTCCACACTTTTTATATGCACAGAGGCAGAGGAATACGTGCAGTTAAATGCAGATATGTGGTTACTGTTGCATGCACGAGAAGAGAGAACTACGGTTCGACTTGTGGCAGTTGGTCGAGCGTGACACCTTAAGAGACATTCCACAAGGAATGCACAAGCTGCTACTTTGCCAGCAGCAGCAGCAACCATGCACTGACTGCAGCAATGAAGAGGCTGACCTTTTCCTGGGAGTCAATCATCTGGTGCTGCCCAACGGTTCGCTTTTCTACGACGAGCCTTCCATGCTATATTGATCGTAACAACTGCCATCTCAGTTGAGCTGGAAAACAGAATGTATACGAAAGATACATCACAAGACGATCGTACAATGTTGAGGGATATATGCATGGGAATGTCGATATTCATGGCATCGTGGAAGAATTTATTGAAAAAAGTGCCGGAGACTTTTTCAAGCTCACGATCGAAAGGTTGATGATTCTTTTATCAGACGATAACTTGGAGAGGCTCCTCCCTGAAACAACTGCGCAGCAAGGACCAGGAAAGCTCAGTCAATAGTTGCTGTTCTGATTGGTTCAAAAGTTTCAATAGCTCGACCGGCGATAGGTCATTCGAGTACGCATGTCCGGTGTCGCGAGATGTCACCACGACAGGAGCGGATAGGTATCGTACGACGATAGGGGTTGCGCGACATCGCGACCCGTTGGTGACACGCTCCCGTGTCTGGAAGCCCTCCGGCGCGACCAACTTGCGCCGTGTGATTCACCTCCTCCGAGAATCCTCCTTCGAGTCTTCCAGAAGTTATCGCGCATGCGTCCACTTTGGAAACACCTGCAGCTTGCACCAGAAATCTAAATGCTTCCTATTTGTACGAGTCGGTTCATTCATCTGTCCTTTCTCGAATGCGGTCCAAAGGGAAATTTGGGCAAACTTTTTATTCTTCTCGCTGATCTCGGGTTCACTGTGAATGAAACTTTGTTGAAAAACGTAGATATTTTGTTGAGCATGGTGAACCAAATGTTTTTGGATAATTTCAAAATTTTCGTTATTTTGGCAGTATATTTGGTTTCTAACGGAACTGTCAGCAAAATTTACGATTGGAACGACAAAAATATGCTTTCCGGAGTAACTTTCTAGAATATTTTTTGCTGCAATGACAACATTTTTGGGTCTATTTAAAAAAACAAAACGTTTACTTGAACGTATCCAACAAAATATCGATCTTTCCAACAAAATTTTGTTTTCAGTGTTTCATCGAATCTTCATCAGACTTCTATTTTGTGCCTTTCCCAATCGTTTGTCCGACACGACTCGAGGGGTAAGCTCAATAAATTAATGTCGAAGCCATCGAAGATCGTTCCATCTATTTTGTTGCTTATATACATCCAAAAAGCGATATGGTACAGGATCTGCCTCATCCCCCGAGTAACACGAGTCAGAAGGCATGGAAAAAGCGGACAAGATGAATTTCCGTGCAAAGGGTAGTTGGCGTGAGAAAGCGGACGTGGCGAGGGAGTGGAAAGCAGGATGAGGACTGCGGGAGGAAACTAGGAGCAGTGCTAGGCAAGGTCGAGTGACGCGGCCGGCAGCGGACAGAGGCGACGGGTGCTGGAGAGTCATGCAGGAGGAATACGGAGGGATTGGGCCGTCGAGACGGAAGAACGAAGACGAAGATTCACATCAGCAGCAGCCGAAGCAGCAGAGGCGCTCGGGGGTATATAGCTAGAGGACGGATGAGGTGACCCGGGAGGACTTCTCCTCTTTCTACGCCAGAGGGCTGAGAGCAGTCGCAGGATCGATACTCGCGCTCTCGCCGGTCCTGGAAGCGCGCGGCTGCACACTACTGCTTCTACTTTCACTATCTCTACACCCAGCATATTGCCTGTCTCCGTGTGAGACTCTCTGCCATTGGTCATAGAAGAAGCGGCTACATGGACCCGTTGCTGCTGCTCCTCTTCATCGCCTTGGTAGCCTCGGAGTTTCCTCCTTTCCTCTATAGCTCCGCGTATAATTGATCCTGGCTCTTGCGCTGCCCGGTATGTTCCGGTAAAGGGTTTCGTTCCAATAGTGAAGCATTCATGCCCTGGCATTAATGGCCTGGGCAAAAAAAGGAGACCTCTTTCTGCGGCATTCCAACCGGCCACAGGGTTACCATTCTTCTCCGTTTTTAGTGGAACTCTGATGGCAATAGCAGGGTCGACTGGATCTTTTCATACACTTTTTCCTCTGTACCGCGGTCATTTGTTTTGCGATCTCACGCTCAAGGATCATAATCTTGTTAAGGACGTTGTATGGCAACGGCCAAATCGAAATTTTTGTTTTAAGTTTTTCCTACATACGAAATGGTATGCGAGCCTAAGTTCATTAAAAAAAAGTTGTTACAAATTGACTAAAGAATAACATACTCTAAATTCAAGATTTTCTGAAGTAATCTGTATTTGTTATAAAATAAACAAAATTACGAAAAAATTTTACGACCGATTTTTTTGAAAAACTAAATAAAGCTTCTTCGATATTACATAAAGGTGTCTGCAAAGTTTTGAGAGGCTTCACCATTTAGAAATCGAAATATTTAATGTTGAAAATTGGAACTTTTAACACACGCTCTTATGAGAAACTAGTGAAAATGGTGATTTTTATAAATAAATATCTCGACTTCTACATGGTGAAACCTCTGAAAATTGCGCGAGCTATTAGATGCCACTATTCTCTTTGTGTGGTGCAAATTTGAAGGAATTCTATCAATAGAGAATTTTGTATACACCATCCTCAAGCAGGCCTAGTGTCTGTAATCAATAATAATGTCCTTCGCGTCATTATGCTTCGGAACGAGGCCCAGCTCATCAACGAATCTTGCACTGATGATCCAACGGTCAGACTTACAATTAGAGAATTTCAGTTGCACCGCGGGAAGGCCGGTAGATCCTGTGGATGGCGTTATAAATTCAACAGGAACAGGGGAACATCGTTACAGAACGTTGAGTACGACAAGTGGCAGATATCCAACATACGTACACGTGTAATAATTCCTCGAAGGATACTCTGCATTTGCGTGGCAAAGGAGGCGTCTTAAGCACAACCGGATAGAGTATGACGCCTGGATAGATTTGTGGCATGAGTGAAAACTGTCTGTGGAATGAGTACATTATGAAGTACATTGTCCTCGATGCTTTTTATGGAAGAGAGCCCTGTTTTCTACGGGACAATCCCACGATGACTGTCAACGCTTCGCACGATGCGATAACATTGCGATCGAGCCACGCTCTCTTGACTCTTGCCTCGCTGCTCTGTTTTATATTAAATCTCTGGCTCGTTTGCTCCGAAGTCAAGAGACTCGTGGCACAGCGAGCTAGAGTGCTAGCGCAGTCATATTTTACACAGCAGGTAGACACGTTAAACCTATCGAGCGAGCGACTAGAGTGCCCCCGCTCGGAAGTTGCTGTTGAATATGGATGAGCAGAGTCAGCGCGCGGACACACTCTCATACTCACGGTGGAGACATAATTGCCTTAATTAACGCTAATATGTTAAATCGCGACGGTTTCCTTTGTCCATCGCCGTACGCAAAGATTCCATTGCAGTTGGGCCCACTTTGAGCGATACACCTTTTGTCTTATGTGCAAGAGCAACTTCTTCACCTGCTAACACATCACTCCGCATCCCCGCGCCCTTGCATCGATTAAACGACGCGACGATTCGTGAGCATGTGCCTCCCACGGGCATTCTTATGAGAAACCTGTCCAACAACTCAGGTGAATACACTTATTTGACGTTGTTGCTCTTGCTCAGTGATTGATTCACCGAAATTCCGCTGTGGACGTCCCGCGAACCAGTGACTCTCTGAAAAAGGCACATTGTACGATTTCTTCCTGAGATTCGTCCACGCACGTGGACGTATGGACGTCAGGGAACCACTTGCCTGCTGAACGAAACTCATTTGAATCTTTAAAATGTCTACGAAAAAACTGAACCTCGTTCAACGTCGACTACGTTCGTAAAAGTTTGGTAATCCGTTTCTCCGATCAGCATCACGATCGAGATTTTTCCTCCTTCAGGAAGATTCCAGTCTACATTATTAATCGGGTGTTTTTGTTCTCGAAAAAATTTGCTCAAATCTTCGGAAAATTCTTGAGCAAGTTGCAGAGTTTCAAGGTCACGAACTTATCGTTGCATGTGCCGAACTTCTTCGTGGATTTCCCACAAGGAAGTGGTTCCGATGGCTCGATATGTATATGTACGAGACACACACATACACAGAGTCGTCTCTATCGACGCAAGAAGAGATACTAGCAGGGTCCTTAACCACAACGTTGTACACAACGAAACTGCGTCGAAGTGAATGCAGATCCATAAATTCATGAGCGAGTAACAAGCAGTGACGCCACGCTAGCTTCCGTGCCGTCAGAATGCGCTCGCGAGTGTTCCTCGCGCCGTGTATATTCTATACGCGAGAGCGCGCGACGGCGATGCCGCGCGCGGCAGCAATCGTATTCATGAACCGACACGGTAATTAGGGACACTAGCTCGCCTCGCAACCGGAAGTCGCCACAAGAATCCTCCCTTCGGTTGGAAGGAATATCGCCGGAAACACTTATGCATTCCGTTCGTTCGTTCCTCCATTTCGTTTCGTAAGAAACGTGAAGATTCCGAATTGTATACACACACACATCCACACAGACAGACACACATGAAGGTGTACGTGAAGCACGTGACGTGTAGCATTGCGACCGACGGTATTATCGCCATCCGAAGGATTCGAGTTCGACAAACTCGAACTGTCTCGAAACACGAGCAAACTGAAACAAAAACTGAATGAGGGTCAAAACGGAAGTGAATCGATGGAATCGAATAACTTCCGGAAAAAGATCGATTTATGAGCCTGTTGTGTGACTTTTTTCATGATATTAAGGACCTTGTATGGTGACGAGGAAATCTAAATTTTTGTTTTCAGTTTAATTTCATTAGAAAAAGTTGTTACAGATTGACTGAAGAAAAACATACTCTAAATTCAAGATTGTCCGAGGTAATTTGTATTTGTTATATAATAAACAAAATTTCGAAAAGATTTTACGTCCGATTATTTTGAAAAACTAAATAAAGCTTCTTCGATGTTACATTAAAGTGTATGCAAAGTTTTAAGAGGCTTTACAATTTAGAAATCGAAATATTTAATGTTGAAAATTGCAACTTTTAACAAACGCTCTTATTTGAGACAGTACTGAACATTGTGATTTTGATAAATCTCGACGTCTACATGGTGAAACCTCTTGAAATTGCGCGAGCTATTAGATATCTCTATTCTCTTTGTTGCGGTGCAAATTCAAAGGAATTTTATCGATAGAAAATTTTGCAAACAACGTCCTTATACGTCAAATAATTGTCGGTCAATTGTTTTTTGTTTTGTTTCGATTAATAATTTCTAGGAAAAACGAAAACGAAGGAGGAAAATTGATTAGCGTTTTCCACTGTTTTTCATTGGTACACTCGAGGCTCATTCTAAATCTTCAATTTTCAACCCTCCGTACCAAAGACACTGTCGATCGAAAATTTCACGTGTTTCTTTGCTGCTGGTTCCCACGATGGCGCATTGTCAATAAATCTCATTGTCGCATGGCGAATTAACCGGGAGAATAACGAAAAATAAAAAGGATTATGTGCTGTACATTACTAGAGATGTACGCGGAGGAAGCAAAAAGTTTAGCGATATTTCCATTAAGTTTAGAAGGTCTCGTCGGTGCTGGCTCCGTTTGACAGGGGCGTAGGGTAATTCCAAGGAGTATATTACACGGCTGTGGAAGCCAATTATTTGCACGGTCTGCACCCCGCAGGCAATGATACCTCCGAGCGGCGCATAATTTTGTTCACCCACCTCGCGCTCGCGCCCGCACGAGCGCCTATACATACGGGATCGCGAAGATCTGCCCATGGAGCCAACGAGAAGAGTCCAGCACTCTCCCCCCCGCCCCTCTCTCTCTCTCTCTCTTCGCTTGTCCTTTTCTTTCTTTCTCGCTTTTCTTATCCTCTCTTTGATATTCTTCTTTTCTCTCGCTCTCTTTGACTTCCATGATGGTTCTTGCGCCCATAGTGCATGCACAGAGTACGTAACTCTGGTCCGGGCATCTTATAATGAAGATATAACCGAGCCGACTCGCCGAGACATCTTTACGTTTGCGCTAGTGCGCTAGCTCTCTCGCGCGAACGGCTTGTTACTACGGTTATGGCACGCGGGGTTCACTTGCGATATTCATACTCGTTTTATATATGCACCTTTTGCGCACCCCAGTCGTCGCGTCTGGGCGTCGTTGTTAATCAAAGACCACGGGGCAATACCAACCGCGCGCGCGCGCGTCTTAACGCGCTCGCAATAGCGCATCTGTGTTAGAACGAAGAAGGCTCTTTAAGGACGTTGCATGCAAAATTTTCTATCGATAAAATTCCTTTTAATTTGCATCACACAAAGAGAATAGTCATATCTAATGGCTCGCGCAATTTTAAGAGGTCTCGCCATGTAGAAGTCGAGATATCTATTTATAAAAATCACAATTTTCAGTAGTTTCTCATAAGAGCGTGTGTTGAAAATTTCAATTTTTAACATTAAATATTTCGATTTCTAAATAATGAAGCCTCTGAAAACTTTGCATACACTTTTATGTAACATCGAAGAAGCATTATTTAGTTTTTCAAAAAAAAATCGGTCGTAAAATTTTTTCGAAATTTTGTTTATTATATAAAAAATACAGATTACCTCGGACAATCTTGAATTTAGAGTATGTCGTTATTTAGTCAATTTGTAACAACTTTTTCTAATGAACTTGGGCTCGCAAATCATTTTGTATGTTAAAAAAACTGAAACCAAAAATTCAGATTTGACCGTCGCCATACAACGTCCTTAAATACTCTCTCGCTCGCTCCTTTTTTCTCGCACACATCGTGGACGACGTCACGGACCCCGTTGGAACTTTACAGTCCTAGGCTCGAAAACTTTCCAATAGAAAACGCGGTGCCAACGAAAAGATCGATATCTCTGGCGCCTGCTCCCGAAATTATTACCAGCCCATCAACTCTTTTTTCTCACCATCGTCTGCTGACGCGATCGCGCAAGAAAACGTGGAGCAATACGACGAAACAGTCGTGAAACGCTGCTCTTCACGCTCCACTCGCTCAATTACTTTGCTGAGATTAAATTAATCGAGATTCCCTGGCGCGCGTCAAATTCGCGATGAAATATAGGCTTTATGTGTTACTCGTTCTCTCGAGCTTGAGCGACGACGTATACCCAGCTGCCCAACCATCTTCAGACAATTTAATTACAGACACGAGCGCGACTTTACTTTATTTAATTAATCGCTCGTATTTTATTGGAGATTCTTGCAGATAACATTCTTCTCGAAACACTGATGAACACGCCAGACCCGGAAATTTTATTTTCCAGATACAAGCAGTTTTTTAACTGCGCTATGAATATTACGCGATCGAGATTTTGCCAAGAGTGACCATTCAAATAACAAAGAAAAAACATTCATCAACAAAAAAACAACAAACATTCAAAAATCGTTGCAATAATTTCTAAACTTTATAATAAACAAATTCGTTAAATAATGGAGCAATAAATGATTGAAACGACATACTAATGATAACCCGCGATATCACGTATCCGTTTAAATCACACAACGCACGATTCATACGTTCTGCATCATCAATTTCATGGAGCATCGATGCACGCATCAAATTTCAGAGGAAAAGCTCTAATTGAACGAATGCACAAACTTTTGCTATTGGCGAGCGAGTTCAACGACCTCGGGACAAAAAAAAGAAAAATTTGGAAATGCTGGACACGGTAATCATTCAGATTTCTCTCTCGGGGATCGCGTCCGTCCAAATTATCTCTATCAAACGCACACAACGCTTTCGATCACGTCGTTCGCAATATTCGAAATCCAACGCACGCCATTTCTCCCATTATACCCGCACACGCATGTGGTCGTAATACTTCGTTGCAACAAAATGTGGAACCACCATCAATCCCATCCCGCGCACTTCCTCTCGCCCGCTCTCTCATTCGCGCGTTTTGATCAAACCAGCTGCCTCCCCCGTTGGCTCGGTAAATTCGAGCTCATGTCTATATGCGCGATCGTCATCGCGTTTCGAGATTCCAAAAACTCATCAGTGGATTGACTCTCTCTCCCTCCTCCCTGTCCCGCTGACTTTATTCTCCAGGTTCTGCCCTTTTTTCCTCATCGTATCGTACAACTGACCGATTTGTTCGCAGATATTCGTCAGTTGCTTATGCTGATTAACCAATTGTTAAAATAATGGAATTCAATTACTGCAACCCTGTAAAAACCGGATAAACATTTATACGAGTTTCTAGTCCAGTCGTTAGCTGCCCCAGAACGTATGGAAATGAAAGGTCAACAGTTCAATCGGAACATGATCTATGGGAGGCTGTTACTAAAGTTTGCAAAATTCATGAAAGTTAACCATTAATAATCACACCTCCAGATTGTGACATAATAGTCATTCGGGGTGTTATCGACCCCACTACTTTGGAAGGCAATAGATAGTTGAAAAATTGTAAAAAAAAAAATGAAATAAAAATACTACAATATATTTTCAACCCTTGAGTAATGACCATGACGATTGTATTAAATTCGTGCAATTTTAAATATTAAAAAAATGTCGAAAAAAAAAAATTCTGCAAGAATTATTAATTTTTACAAAAAATGATGCAGAATTCGTAATTTTCAATTTAAAAAAATCGTTTCATACGTCTGAAATAGCATGCTTTCAGGTGGGACTGGTTAAATTAGCGACAGTTCCAAAAAGTATACCCCAGGTTTTACACCGTCCGCTTCCTACGGCTGCCAAAACTGAACTAACGGGCCCTTTGCAATAATAATGATGAGGCTCCCTACTAGAAGGTTCGTACTACCGATCGAGGGTGTCATAAGTCCCATTTTCCAAAATTTATATTACGTATCATCGGTCGAAAGCGACTGGGGTATAATTACCTCCATGTGATCATTGAGGGTTAATGAATAATCTTCCTCGAAATTGAGTTTTCAGTGTTGAAAATATTCGGAATCGATTCAAATTTTTCTACGTGATGTTTTTGGTTCCATAGCGATGCTTGGAAATGTTCCATATCTTCTCGTATCGACTGCAACGTTAAAAAAAATTGATTCCATAATTAACAAACCGCGCGCTCCAAATGCCCTGAGTAAAACGACTGAAAAAACTTTTTTTTTTTATTCTTTCTCAAAATCAACATTTAAGGTTTGTTTTTTCCGAAACTCTGCGAAACGAGGGCGTGAAGATGTTCGAACATATGAAAATATTTCTTTTTCGGTCTCGGCACATGCCCGGCATCCCAACACGTGCAACTCTCGCTGACGGCTGCATCGCCCGTAAAATTGGCTGGAACGCATTTTTTCCATTAGGGACGCGGTTGTTCGCTCGAGTTACTAAATTATAGGTGTTCACTTATCGTTTGCACCGAGCGGGAACGAATATACGAAAACGAGAGTGCGAGAGGCTCGACAATATGCGCCCGGAGACGAGAAAAGAAGGCTGCGCGGAAAAAAAATGTTTCGTGGCTCGGCCGCGCTCGCTTCCGATCTCTGCAGAGTGATTTCCTTGTGCGTTAAACGACGAACAGACCGAAAACGGTTTTGGCTCTGCCAGGAAGACTTTCCGAACACTCTTTACCGCATTTTCGGGCTCAACGACGCACCGTACAATGTCCGTGTGATACGGTCAAAGAAAATAAACGTCGGTCGTAGAATTATGCTGGAATTTCATCGAATAAAAAAGTCAACACCATTGGCATTTTATCTCGGCTCAACCATGAAGTAGAATCACAAGAGACAGCAAAGGAAGCAGATCACAGATTTAATTCAATCTTCACGCAAGATCTTTTAATTTTTTTTTTTTTTTTTAATCCTTTTTTTCCTTCTCGTCTTTGTCGTACACGTTTTTTTTTGTTTAATGAGAACATGTGTCATTAACGACACACGCACACACATCGAAGGTAGTTGTGCGAGATAATACGGTCGCGGCGTATGTAAATCGCGGACTTTGTTATACGAGGAAGTATCCTGTCACTCAACTCGCGTTTATAACTCCGTTACATTCACTTACGAAGCTGATGTACGCTCGAGCACACACACACACACACACAGGAACATTTAGTTGTAATGTTGAGATAGAACTCGTTAAAAGTTCTGAGAAAACGAGCCGCTCGTTTAATTGCTCAAGTATTTGTGTGTCCGTGTGCGAGGATATTGATAATTACAGATTGTAATTGGAGGAGGCTGCGAATGTCGTATAAAATGTCTCCTGGTCGTCCTTACTGGATTATTGACTCGTTTGATAGTCCAGCTATGTATAAAAATGCATTTATTTGCATTTCATTCTAGAGATAAATAAAATATATCTCCATCGAGCATGGTTTACATAATTTGCACTAATTTTATGGAGGCGAATTTTATTGATGTTTTATTATTTCTTGCAAAAATTTCACATGAGGCAGAATTATTTTACTGAGGAAATTCAGTTCGTTAGGAATGATTTTTTTTCCTTGGCACGTTTCTTTTCGTGCGGTAAGTCGACTGACTATTCGTTATTATTGCATCGAACTCCAATGAGTAAAATGGCATTTAAACAGAGTTTTCATATGTGCAAAAAAATTACTGACTGGCTGTGAATTTTTTTCAATTTCTTCATTACTTTTTTTGTGAACGTCTGTTCCGGGCGTTTACGCGTCATTTTGGATTAACTAAGAGGGAAGAAGCTTGGGAAATGAGTCCGGAGAATATTAAAATAACGGAAGAAGGACACTGTCCGTGCGTTTCATGGGGTCCCATTAAATTTTTCTTACACTCAGTTTCGCGGGACGTGCGAGACGAGAAAAAAGTTTTACGCACACATAATTTTTTGCATTAGCGGTTATATCGCTGCTTGCTGACTAAAAGGATTTTGCAATAAACAACGGTGAGTCGAAATTAGGGAGCACGTACAAGGGCGTCGCACAGGCTGCATTAAAAAATCCCCCACGGTGCGGTTGGCTTGTCCTTATTTTCTCCATCGCTCTCTTTCTTTCTAACTTCGCTGCGGGGACGTCCTGTGGTCGATGGATTAGCGATGTAAGTGCCAACAGCCAAAAGGCGCGGAAGAAACGTAACAGCGGGGTTGGAAAATAAAGGCCCTGCTCGTGGAGACGTCTTTTCTCGCCCCTTTTTTTCTTCAGCCCTGACCCTGTGCCGCGTGTCTTTTAATTTTAATATCCCACCGTCGTAAATATCAATGCAACGACTTTTATCGACTTTTTTGATATTTAACCACGAGCTCTCCTCTCTCTCCTTCTCAAATTCAAATATATATGAAAAAAAGAATTACACGTCGTAATTGTACACCTGAGGGTACAGAGAAAAAAGAAACAACAAATTCCGACAACTTTTCTAGAAAGTAAAGAGGAAGCATCGACTTGGACACAATGTCTTAGAAAATTTGCAAAAATTAAAGCGCTTAGACGATTTTTCGAAAAACTCACATTTTCGTAAAATTCGAAAAATCATTCAATTCAAACCGTTCAACCGATATTTTCCAAATCCAATCTTCCTATCATGATACTCTATTTATAAAAAAAAAAATTAGTAAAAAATGTTTAAATTTGCGGAAGTTAGAGCGGTGACAGACTTTTTTGAAAATTTCAATATGCCGTAGAATTCGTATTTTTTTTAGCAATTCCAACAAAATTCTCAGAGAATTAAGAGCTTGTATAGATTAACATTTGTGCAAAACGGGAGCCCTGTAGCTCAAACCATTCTCGAGTTATAAACTCTTGAATTTTGCAGTGCCAGAACAAACACACACACACACATCCGGACATTTCTTCTAGATATGATTTTTCAATGTTTTGGGACATTTTAAGCGCATTAACATTGAAAACTGGAGAAAAAAAAATTTCATCGTCACGCGTAGCTTCCTCCACGAGCAAGCGAAATAATCTTAATCATTTTATTTGTTTTTAAAAATTATGAAATATTTTTCAACGTGGTGACTTGCAAATCAGTTGAACAATTTTTTTGTCGATGTAGATTGTCCATTGGAAATAGTGCAATATTTTGAAATTGATTATTCTGACTTTGAAGTACTTTTATTTGCATTAAAAAATAAACAAATTGAATTTTGACGTCGTTAAATAAAACTGAGCTTAAGAAAGGTTCAGGACCCCGCAACGATTAAGTGAGATACAATTTTTGGGAAATGTTGGAACGCGCAGGTAGTATGCGTGAGTTGGAGGATGCACCAAGATCTCTGGGGCCACCGTGGGTTATATCGAAGCTCGTAAAATCGTCTCTCGATGCACCGACGTGCAACAACGAAGCGTACGTGCATCACGCACGATATGCGTCTCGACCGTCTCACTGTTTTTTCCCAGCTCGCTTTCTTAATTTTTCCATGGTGTGTGTGTGTTTTTGTTGTTGTTGTTGTTCCTCTTTGATTCTTTTTATGCCCAATTTTCTCAGTGTATTTTTTTTCTGGTCTTTTCGAATAGTGGCACACAGCATCCGCTGTCCAGGAGCAAAGGCTCGAGGACAAAGTGGTCGGAGTAGACGCGCAAGAGGCTGCCCTTATCCCAGGTAAGTGTATCTAATTACCTTGGCGTTTACGTCAACATTTACAATGATTTATTACTAAATTGGAGCTTCGACCTTCGCCCAGCTTAGCCGTACTATCTTGACTGCTACTACTATTATCCACATGTACAAGAGATCCTTCGAGTGAGTCCTGAATTCGAAAAAATCGTCGCGTCATGCGCATGTCCGTACAGAAAATTCTCCATGAAGTTGATTAATCCTTCGAGTGCATTCTACAAGTGCATATTGGGTCAATCTGACCCGAGGCGTTTTTCAAACCGTTGCACTCTGATAAAAATGCATTTCTCTTTTGTTTTTTGTAGAGACGTTCTTTGTTAGTAAATTATTCATATTTCATGGTTCTAGATTTATCTTTGACAAAAATTAAGTGCCAACGAAACGGTGACAAAGAATTGTTCGGGTCAAAATGACCCGCAGTATGCACTCGAAGGGTTGAGAAGATTCTCTTCATGCAAAACGAATAAATTCTCTTGCCGAAGCGAGATTTCTCTCTTTTCCACGTCTTTTCAAACATATTCGCGAGCAAAGGATCGAGTTTTTGTTTGAAAAAAATTCCGCTCGCGAACCAAAACGTCGAAGGATGTCAAAAGTGCAGGAAAAAAATTTGAGACGAGGTAGAACGAGTCTCTCGCTAATGCTCAATGTGTGTGGTGGGACAACACATAACGCCTCAAAATTATAGAGTCTCGGAGTCCATCCATCACCACGCACCCGGTATATGTAACGTTCTGGACCCACGCAGAACATGCAAAAAAACAAGGAGACCACTGAAAAAGAAAGAGAGAGAGAGAGGGACGTTGGAAACGCCCCGTCGTTTAAGTCGTTAGCAATTTCCTGCACGGGACCTTTTTTCATTTTTTTTTTTCATTTTTCGGACCCAAATTCCATATGGTCCGATAATGCCCGATAATACTGCGCTTCGAGGGCGTCCTTTGCACCCTTTGCAGATGCGCCGATTCCCACAAATTGATCGACCGCGATCCCCAAACTCTTTTTTGCCATTAACGCCAACTTCGTTCGCTTTTACCTCTCTGTGTAATCGTTAGCTCAGAATTATAAATTTTCTTTTGGACGATTTTTCGTTACACGATGTAAAAATATATTTTAACGTTCGGTCCAGAACGCAAAGAACACGAAATGCCTTTTTTCCCGGTCTCATCGAATTTTCAAGTCATTCCATGATTTTTTTTTTAATTCAGCCGCAAGAGGGCAGTAACGAATGGAGGTTAAGATTTTCTAGAAAGTCGATGCAATTGCTCTCACCTCGTTCGAGCACGGGTAACCGAGAGCCCTGCAATAATGCTCCGACGCTCAAAGCCGTCGACAATGAGAAATTGATCATGAAATTATCGACCGACGATAAACATTAATTAATAAAAATAAGAAAAATAAAACGCGAAATTTATTGCTTAATTCTTTAAATTACGAATCAACCCATTTGATTTTTTTTTTGTAGATCGCGATTCCAATTTACAAGGAAAAAGAGCATCATCCGATGATGCTCGAAACTCGAATGACAAATTGAACGATCCAATGAAAATCACGAATCCTGGTGAACCAAACAAATCGTTCATGGGTCGAAAACAATTTTCGGGAACTTGGTCCCCCGAGGATGAACCTGCTCCGCAGTGGTTGATCGAAGAGGCTCTCAAGAGGGGAGGAGACGTAATAAAATTTGGTTTTTGAATTTATCGAGGACAAAAACGTGCAGGGAAAGTCGAAAAGTTCCATTTTTCCGAAATATTTTTATTTGACAGAGTCAGACTTTTCAGAAATCATTCTCAACGTGTTCTGGAAATTAATTTTGAATTTTTTTTTAGCCAAATCAGTCAAAAGTTTGGGAAAATAATCAAAAATTTAGGAATCGATCTTACTTTTTGCATTTAGCAGTGCGTGAGCCACCAAGAGAGATTATAATGATTGCGATTGTCCTTTTCCATTTATCCGTAGAGTGCGGAAAATCATCATCCAGCCAACAGCAAAGCAGAATGTTTGCAAAACGATGATAAGGATACTGATTCCATGAGTTCGAAGGCTGAGCATATAATAAACAATCTGGAGAAGCAATTGTGTGCGACGAGATCAGAATTAGCTCAGGCATTGAACGAACAATTGAATATTAAAAATAAATACAAAAAAGCGTTGAAAGAAGTTAAAACTGCTGCCGAGCAGGAGCGCGATCGTTTGCACCAAAAAATCGTACAGATATGCACTTCGATATTCGAGAAATTTGGTCCGCAAGCACGATCGAGCAAAAGGACAACGAGAACGTGTGTCATAAAGCATCCGAGGCCTTTGCAGAACTTTGGAAAACTCTCGAAAAAAGTGCACAGAAAAGTAAATTTCGTGAAACTCGTTGGAATTGAAAAATACATTAAAAAACTGCGACTTTCAATTAATTTATAAACGAAATTGTAATTTTTATCTTCAGTTAAAAATCGCCACGCGGAACTCGTCTCGGTTGAAACAGGAATTATCGTCTACGAAGAATAAATTGGAAGAAAAGTCTCAACAGTACGATTCGATGATGAAATGTTTTTTCACTCTAAAGTCCGAACTGAAAAATGCAGAATCGAGCATGAATGATTTGTTGAACGAGAATAATTTGCTGCGGAAAAAAATCGAAGATACGCGGGAATGGGTTTACACGCGAGTCAATAAAGAACGCAACGAAAAAATCAATGCCGCACAATTTCGGGAGATTCAGCGTAGCCGCGAGTTGGCAAATTTGAAAAAAAAGAGCGAAGACGACATCGCAACGATCGCTCAATTACGTGCCAAGTAAGTTGGATCTCGATCCTCTATTTTCATCCAGTTTCATCGATACTGACAAATAAATATTGCAACAAAATTTAACGCAGACTCTTCCGGTTGGAATCCGCGAATTCGAACAAAGGATTTTTGCTGAATAATTACAAAGGACAATTGGCTGATCTGACGAAGGAAAAAGAAATTTTATCGAGCAGAATTAAAGAATTGGAAACCGACAACAGTTCGTTGAGAACCACGAACGCCCAACTCCGAGCTAATTTGGCGTTGATTAACGAGGAGAAGGATAAACTGAGCACAGAGTCGGAAAAGTCGGAAATGGACGTCAGGGATCAGATGAGCGTATGAAGTTTCG
Organism: Hyposoter dolosus; assembly: GCA_963921915.1. Classification (NCBI taxonomy): domain Eukaryota; kingdom Metazoa; phylum Arthropoda; class Insecta; order Hymenoptera; family Ichneumonidae; genus Hyposoter; species Hyposoter dolosus. The sequence continues at coordinate 7,647,866 of OY998136.1, read as the reverse complement.
ATTTTTTAGATTTTCATCATTTCGGGCGTTCCTTTTATTGGAAATCGACAAGAATCCACGCGGCTCCGCAATCAAAAAACTTTCATAATCACATAATACGAATCTTAATCGTTTCTTTTTATAATTATTTAATTATGCGATGCACATTTATTTATTATTATTCGATAATCCTGTGATAAAAAATTTGGAAAAAAATTGTGTTTCTATACTTGCTGCCAAAGAATGTTATCACCAAATTTGAGCAAATTCTGATTATTTTGATTTCGTGATCCAACCTCATTAATGAAAAATCCCACGTGTCCCAGATGCAATCAGAATTAGCAACAAAGTACCAACAATCTATGCGCCAGAGGATCGATACCATGCGAGCAGAGTTCGATCGAACGGTTGAAGGAATGGAGACAAAATTGAGCACTTCGCAAAGTGCGATAACCGAATATCGTGAAGCTATCAAAGTAATTCAATTTATTGCATAATTTTCGTCGTCGCGAATGGGAGCAAAGTTCTAGAAATAAATGATGGACTTTGTAGCGATTCTTAAAAAAAATTGATGAGTACAATGAGGAGCTTGATACCGAACGAGATTTGAGCTGCAGCGAAGCGAGTGAACGCGAAGCGCATGAAACTGCCTGTGAAATATTGAACATAACACGCGGAGAACTGACGGGATTCCTCAAAGGACACTTGAACAATAAAGTACGTGAAAGATTAGCCTGTATTTTCGTGCAAACGATTTTTCCTGGTTTATCGAATTACAGATCAATTCTTGGCTGTCCGAAGTGTCAAAAATCACGGCCAAAAAGTGCTTCGCCGAAAATTTGGGACGATTTCTGTTCGAGAAAGCCATCAGCCGTACTAAACGTTGATCGCAGTCTCCAGGATTGCTGAGCTCTTGACTTTTGCCAACACAGCGAGTTAATGCACGAAGAAGCTTCGACATTGATTCTAATTTTTTTTTCGTATCAAACTTGCCTCGATTTTCATGTTTTTAACGTATTTTCGAAAACGAAAAAAAAAATTAAAAGGATTTACGAAATAATCTGCAGCATCATTTTATCGAACCAAAATGCACAATTCTAGCAATAAACGGGATAACTGACCAGCGAATGGACGAACTACAAAACTGGAGTATTTGGATGGACGTAAAACAAACATATTATGAAAATGCTTACTCATCGATCCGGGCTCTAGAAAGAATCGTATTTTTATGGTAAAAGTAATAAAATGCTGAAAATCTTTTTTTGTTAATGACTTAAGGATGTTAAGTACAAATGAAACTTTTTAATGTTAATTGTTCAATAATCGTCGTGAAATTTATACACGATGTCCTGAATACTTCATATAAAAACATACCAAATTTTAATAATTCTATCATCGTTACTTTAACCACCTTAAGGGTTGAAATAAAAAATGATAGGAAAATTCTAAAAATTTAGTGCGTTTTTGTATGAAGTATTTAAGAGGTCGTGTAAAAATATTCCGACGATTGGGAAACACGTTATTAAAAAATTGACATTTTGTTGAGAACAATTTTTAAAACAAGTACAAAAAATATTTATCAATAAACTTCGTTTTGTTTCCGTTGCTTTCAGTATATTGTAGGTATTTAAAAATTGAAAGGTCAAAAATAAAAACTCATCGCAAAGTTATACCAGTTTCCATGAGACTACATTTAATTTATTAATGTTCAATAACGAGCTTCCTAATGGTCGTGAAATTTATACACGATCTTTTAAATACTTTATACGAAAACATACCAATTTTTAAGAATTTTCTTATCATTTGCGATTTGGGACTCAATATCCTTAACGTGATGATGATTTTGTCCATTCACTGGTTCGTTGACCCTGCGATGACAGAAAGACGAAGAAAGAAAGTGAAATAAAAAATAATAACGTAAATACAAAGTTATATTTTGAACTTGTGTTCCACACGTAATTTCGATCGTAGTTTCCTAGTTCACTGGAAACCCAACCGATCGCCATTGCTACGAATGAATAAATACTCGGGATGGCTCTTACAATCGATCTATTTGGTAAATACTGCCAAAAACCATTTGTAATCAAAGCATTGACTAAAGTGGTTTTCCCCATACCCAAAAAAATCCCCCGGAACCCAAAATATTTGATTTCTTAATTGTAAAGCGAGAGAGGCGAAAAATCGACAGTTGAAAAAGACTCATTGCTGAGTCAACTCTTTCGTTGAATTCTCATCGATCGATTCTGCGGTACAAAAAAAAGCCCAAATCGAAAATAGCGACTGGCGATTCAATTTCTACTTTCTACTGGTCCGGATTTCTCCAATTCGCGCTGGAGGTGTCCATTGGTACGAAATCTGTCGTAGTCTTCGCGTTGACTGAAGATTTTCCTTCCGGTGATCCTTTCGTTTTCCTTGACGCTGACCTCCGTGCCGATTTGTACAGGCCACGGGATTTTCTCTTGATCTCGTGAAACCGCACGTTCCGGCATTTTCCTGTCGTGGCCGAGCTCCAACATAGCTTCTTCGGTTCTGGAGTTGTCCTTCATGCTCGCGTGGTCGAGATCTTGTTCACGTCGTCGGGAATCTTGCAGCCTCTCGGTGTACGATGGGAAACTGCGTTCGGTCCAGCTCGGTCTTTTGGCAAAGCGATCGTAGTTCTCGTAGCTCGTCTGAGGAGGATAAGCGTAGTAACGATATCTCATGGGGTCGGTACTTCCTGAACGTCTTTTATAATAAGCGTCGGTTGTCATTTGCGGATTTGTAGATCTTGTCAGAGGGTCGTAAGGGCGTAAGGGATAGTTGCGGAGATCTACGGGTTTCCGAACGATTTCGGGCAACGTGGCGTAGTAGATGATCCTCTTCGGCTTAGGCATCGGCCTGCTCCTGCCGTAAAGATCGAAATCGACCTCGCGATAGCGATCTTGCTGATACGCTGGTTCGCTCAAACCACGAACGAAATAATCTCGCTCGGTGCGATAACGATCGGGAAACAAAAGTCCGCGCGCGGCGTAAGGAGCTTCGGTATCCCGATCTCTCAGAGTGTTTCGATAAATCGGCATTTCGTCGTACGATCGGCTACTCGCGGGAGGTAAAGCCATGTCCCTGGACTGACGATTTTCCGTGAAACTGCGTCGATTCGACGTGACAAAATCGACGTGAGGAGCGTGCAGGCCGTGAGCCGTTGACCTCGCCGATTTCGCTTCTTCCTGCTCGGCAGCTTCTTCCAGTTTCGTTGCGTGACGGAACTCTACGGACAATGGTTGCGTCGACCAAGACTCCGGAGAACCCAGACGCGCTTGACGGACGTTGTTCTTGGACCCTGCGATCTTCTCCATTTCCGGTTCGGTCTCCCGACGTCTTCGAGACTTTTCTTCTCTCAAATCGAAACTCTCATCGCTACTGGGCTCCTCCATCTCCTCCACTTCGGAGCAATGACCTATTTGCTTCCTTCCGGTACGACTGTGACTCCGCAGTTTTCGCCACATACTCGGCAGCGCTTCCACTTCCGTCGTCTCTTTCGATCTCTTCAGAAAATCCTCGATCGTTGGATCGTGGAAATCTATTGCGGGAACAAACATCGTCGATGCTCCGAGATCGTCAAGTTCCTTGGCTTCTCTCTCCTCCAAAATCGGCTTGCCACTCTGTTCTTGCGTTCTTCCTTCAGGGTTTGCTGAAAGCTCGTCGACAGCATCTTCGGTCGATAATTTCGTCGGAAACTCGTCGTGATCAGCGAATGCTGGTGCGAGTCTTCCAATTCCTGAGACACTTCGCACTTCGAATGCCGAGGGTTGGAGACGTGGTCGAGCTGACAATATTGACGGCCTGTCTGTACTTTGAACCGGCGAAACTTGCCACGCCTTGCCAATTCCTGCTGCTTTCGTCATCGTCACCAAAGTCGCAATGACAACGAATGATCGGGCAGAATACATTTTTGCGTTTTCAAAGATGATTCTATAAAAAAAAAAAAAAAAAACGAACAATACAGAAATCGTGTAAAATTCGAAAAATCGCAAACGCATGGATTTTTTTTTCAAACACACAATTTCAATATTTTTAAGGACCTTGTATGCTGACGGTCAAATTTAAATTTTTGTTTTTAGTTTTTTTTACATACAAAATGGTTTGCGAGCCTAAGTTCATTAAAAAAAGTTGTTACAAATTGACTAACGAACAACGTGCTCTAAATTCAAAATTTTCCGAGATAATCTGCATTTTTTATATAATAAACAAAATTTCGAAAAAATTTTACGACCAATTTTTTTGAAAAAGTTTTAAGAGGCTTCACCATTTAGAAATTGAAATATTTCATGTTGAAAATTGCAACTTTTAACATATTCTCTTATGAGAAACTACTGAAAATTGTGATTTTTATAAATAAATATCTCGACTTCTACATGGTGAACCCTTTGAAAATTGCGCGAGCTACTAGATATCACGATTCTCTTTGTGTGGTGAAAATTTAAAGGAATTCTATCGATCTAAATTATTTTGGTTGAGGCAAAATGATAAATCTCTCTCATAATTATTATGGATTCCTATAGTCTCCGAAGATTTAGAATAATCCCTCGTCGTACGAGCTTCCGGCACGAAAGTTAATGTTTTCAACCTGCTGGCGTATTTACATTCACGAGAATTCCGAAAAATCGTTTTTCCCAAAATCGAAACCGTGAAATATTACGAGCTGCGTTGAAAAAAAAAAATCTACTAAACCGAGAAACTTTAATTGAATATTTCTAAACCTGACATTCAAGTTTCAATGGCATTTTGTTTGGGCATTTAAAAGCTGCGGTAGTGTCTCGTTTAAAACGGTGAGCGAATTCAGCGGCGCGTAAATGTCACGACAAAATCATTTTTCCCCCAACGAAACGAACAATGCGAAAGGCTTCGTCCGGTAAATCGTCGGAGCTGATTGTCCGTTCGAGAGACACAGCTCTAAGTGCGTATCCCATCGGACACACAAATACTCTGGCCCCGACCGCCACTGCCTCATCGCCATAACAAATATATTATTTCCCTTTTGCACTTCCGCGGTATTATTCATAGGACCGGCCAGCCCGAGATCCGGCCAGCTCGACGATTGTCCCCGTAGAGTTCTCTGTAAAACCTGGCGATCCCTTCATACCCGTTCGGAATGTTATCGCAGCGGAAAAAGAAATATAACAATTTTATTTTCAACAACCGAGCAAAATTTTGCGCTAATTTGACGCATGAAGCATTTTCCAGGATTTCCCATCCAATCCTTAGAATTAATAACCATGCAGCTGGATGCAAGAAAAATGCTTCACCCCAAAATATCAAGTTCATCGATCTCCAGCACTCAAAATTTCACACTCACGATCATTGTTGAATAATTATTATCAGGAATGATACAATTTTGAGTGCTGCTTGATGGAAAATTCAAAAATGAGGATTTTAAGGACGTTGTATGCAAAATTTTCTATCGACAGAATTCTTTTAAATTTGCACCACACTAAGAGGATAGTGAGATCTAATAGCTCGCGCAATTCAAGAGGTTTCACGATGTAGAAGTCGAGATATTTATTTATAAAAATCACTATTTTCAAAAGTTTCTCATAAGAGCGTGTGTTAAACGTTGCAATTTACAACATTAAATATTTCGATTTCTAAATGGTGAAGCCTCTTAAAACTTTGCATACACTTTTATGTAACATCGAAGAAGCTTTATTTAGTTTTAAACCATTCGCAAACCATTATGGATGTAAGAAAAACTGAAAAGAAAAATTTAGATTTGACCGTCGCCATACAACGTCCTCAAACACGAGAAATGTCGAAGAGTAAAAAGAAAATCGGAAGGACGATCGAATCGCGATTAAATTCTAGAGCGAGACGACACGATTCGGTCGAGTAATTACGTTATTATTAACTGAACCAGAAAAGGTTTCATGGCCAATGACAACGACAAAGATCTGCGGCTACCCCGTGAACCTCGCTACATATATAAACTTCCCACGCAGGACAGTTCAACGATCGGTCACAGGATCGAGTTTAATCGTAACGTAAACGTGAGATGTCGTTATATAAAGATGAAATAAAGAGACGAACGGCTTCATTTATACAATGACGAGTTTTTTCGCATTCGCGAATATGGCGGAACAAATCAGCTTCTCATGAGGATTCGGAGGCCGTATCCTGTTGTTTATACTACGCCGTTAGCTCCTTTAAGCCCGAGTTTGAGGTCACAGTTATCTTCCTGCTTTTGTACAGTTATTAGAGAGAGGACTCTCGTTCAATGCTCTCGGACAACTCGTACTTCAATTCGCAATTATAAAACTTTAATTGCTTCGTGTTTTTTTCCCTTTTTCGAGTGTCCGCAAACAACGGGAGCAATAACTACGCGCGGTGAAGTGACCAAATTTGTTAAAAAATAAATGCTGTTCGAAAAATCGCTGTTTAGACTATAAAAATTACATTTTTCTGTCGACATCAGTTTCTCGATCCATTTTAATAATTTCACGAGTGCTAAAAGAGATTCCGCATAAAAGTTACCAAAAAATTCGCTTTTTAAAATTTTTCCTTGGTTATTAAGAAACAATTATAATCACAAAACCCTTTTTTTTGGTTTGACAAGATTCCTGGGACAATTATTTATTTGCACAAAATACGGACAATCACTATTTGCCATTTTCAATGTTACCAAAAATAAATAAATGCTCGATTCTCCGATTTTTGGATTTTAAAAAATATTGTTTCCTAACTAATTGACCCGGCAATTTTTTTCGTGCACTCGAACTTATCAAAACTGGGCAGAATTTTTAGAAACCTTCGTTGATTTTTGTTCGGTGATAAAAACAAACAAAAAAGTTATTTCTATTTAATTTTTTTACAATTATTTGTCAACGGATTCGTTCAATTTATTCATGGCTTCGTTAAGAATTTATGCTTAGAAATTATAGTCAGCGTCTTCGCTATTAATTAAAGCGACAAAAACGAGCGATCGACTCGGATGATTTCAACAAAAAGTATTTTAATTAAATTACTCGATAGTTTTTCAACGTTTTTGCAAACAACGTTGATGCAGATTAAAATGGCACTATTTACCTTGAACGTGTGATCTTTGTCGCGAGTTCGGCGCCCCCGCAATGTTGTGGGTTCGAAGTTACAATGATAACTGAAGCGAGCGTCCCCGGTGCGCACAGTTCTATACAGTCACATCTACATACCTTTTCAGCACTTCTAGGAGAGCATTGAGCTCACCTCCCTACTACCAGAACTTGCCGCATACTACCGTTTTAACTAAACGATTTTTTTTCTTATTTTCTTGGCGAGCTGCAATGACGAGAGAGAACGACTGCATGGGAGCAAGTGAAGAGCATAGAGTCGCGAATGATATAAAGGATTAACTTCGCCCTGCTGTTTACAACGGTGATAGGAAATTGCTGCTGGAATGAGCAAAATAATGAAGCAGCTTGTGGACCGTATTAGTGATTAGCAAAAAGTCTGCAAATTGGATTGACGTAATTATTGGCAAATGATTTTTTTTTCTAATTATTTCATTCGAAATAACTTTGGCTATGTAATTTCAATTGCTGGATAAAAAATATCGAATGCGAGGAACTTCCGGCACATGTACGAGACCTTAATTGCGTTGGGACGAATGAAAAGTTAAAAAAAAGGTTGTACGAATAAAGAAGACGTTAAAGATTAATGAAGACCCTCGTTAAAGAGCCCACATTCGTTGAGCCGTTGGGAAACCAAGACGTTTCGAACTTGGCCGATATTTCACAAACGGATATCTCTATAAAAATGTTCCCTCATTCATCCCGGGCTAAGGATTTATTGTTTCGAGAAAATAATGCCTTGCGAAATCGTCGTAAAATGTTGCCGTTTCCAACATCCGCGGATACCTGATGCGTGATTCATTAACGTAGGACACGAGAAGAATAAAAAATTTCTTTTTTTTTGTGAAAGGAACTGCCAGGAGTCGGGAACCTGATCGATTATTAGAATCGTTATCTCTATCGTGTAAATAATGAAAAAAAAAAACGTAAAATGTTGTCAAATTCTCAGGTTAAAAAGGCGATTCAATTAACGACTTTATTTAGCGCTCTTTCAAAATTTTGTATAAACGTGCTTGGGCACCAAAACCAACAGTTTTCTCCTAAAACATGAAGAACATTTTTCTGCTGTTTCGAATTTGAAATATTGAATTTCCAATTTTTAATTTTCCCTATCTAAACGCGTGTTAATTGAAGTCACATTTCGTTAAAAAGTTGCAAAAATTGAGTTGCAAAAAAAAATGTGTTAAGGATTTTTTTTACGGATAGCCTATGACCGAAATTAAAAAAAAAAATCCTAAACACATTTTTTTGCAACTCATAAACAACGCGATTCCAATTTCCACGCGTTTACATATGGGAAAAGTTAAAAAGTGGAAATTAATAATTATCTCAAAATTTTAACGTCAGAAAACTTTTCTTCATAGGAGAAAATTGTTCGTGTCAGTGTCAAGAATGTTCATACAAAATTATTAAAGAATCCTGAGTAAATAATTTTGTAATAGTAAAATACGTTATTTAACAGATTTTATACGATACGAGACAGAGACATAATTTTTTATTTGTTCCCTCGATCGTTTTTACAAAACGATATAGGAAATAGAATGAAGTCGATTTTTCGAGAATTTAAACCGTGCTCGTGATTTCTTGAAAGAAAAAGAAACATGTATGTGACAGATTTTAAGAAAATATGATTTAGATTTTGTTCCGATTCAGATGAAATTATAAATGTAGTTTGTGGACGGCAAATGAAACATCGGGAATTTACTTTACCGACAGTCAGGGGCGCAACCGCCCCTGAGTTAGTCCCCTCAAGTTGACAATATTATTTTCCAGAATTTTTCCAGAAACGGAAATGACTAGAACTCTTCACGAGGACACGCAGGGAGACTTTCTCCATTACTCGGAATTACTACATCTACGAAAACTCATCATGGAAACTCGGCATCACGGGGTTGAAATTTTCTATTTTTTTTTCTCTTCAAATGGTGATTTGGTCCAACGTAAACCACTGAACGACCCCCACAGATTTGTTAAAAAAAAAATCAATATTATCAAGTTGAGGGGGCTAATTCAGGTGCTAAATTGAAAAATTATTATTTTTTTTTAGATCGTTGACCGCCGACCTCCAAGAGATTTGTAAAAAAAACCTGGTATTGTCCACTTGAGGGGGCTAACTCAGCGGAGGTGCGTGCGCCGCGTGCGTGGATGAAAATTTATCACAGGTGTGTGAAACGCTGTCCGCGTTGGTGCCGTTGGTGCTAAACTCGAGAAGTGCATCTGTTTATGAACTGTCAATTATGATATCGCGATGGATTTGACGACTTTATTGCAAAGAAGTATAGCGATAAAGAAAGGTAAGAATAATAACGGACTTTGAAAATCCTGGACAGTGGGAAAAGGAAAGGAATGAAACAAAAGTTATTCTTCAATTGTTAAAGATAACGTCGAACCTGAGGAAACCGAAAAATATGAAGAACAACACTTTCAAACTATTTATAAACAGTGGAAAGGCACCAAAGCACAGGACAGTGATGCGACCTACAAAATTATTCCGAAATTTTATTTTAAGGTAAGAATATCTTAATTTTTTCTGACTACGTGAAAGAACTTGATAACATAACCTCTTAAATTGTCTTCTCGATGTTTCTGAGAAAGTCTTTCAACTCTTCGAATCGATATTTCTTCTCTAAGGCTATGAGAAAATTTGTCACTTTCTTTTTCGGTTTTCTCACGCACATTCCACGAATATTTAGCTTCCAATTATTCCATACCTCGTGATAATTATTTCCAAAATAACGAGTGCAGAAACTTTTGATATTCCATCAACTCCCCAAAGAACCATAACATTTTGGCTCCTGAATCTATTCTTTCATGTTTTTTATGGCAAAACGATTGAAAATTCGATGTTTTTAAACTTTTTCGTCCTCGGCTCAGCTACCCAAAGAAGATGAGATCTTACCGCAAAAGCTGCGAGAAGAAACTCGTGCCTTATTCCTCCAAAGACGGTCTCGTCAATTATTGGACAATAACGAGCTGAAAGCTCTCTGGTCATTATTGGATAAACATCATACTCCGCCGTTGATGGGCGACGAACAGCTCATTAATTATGAGGATTTCAAACGAGCTGGAAAACTCGCTGGACCAAAATGCAGTTCTTATTTCACGGCGGTCGTCTTTGCCAAACTGCAGCAGGGAGACCCCCATGGCCGCATCAGCATAATGGCTCTGTTTAATTATGTTATGAGGAAAGTTTGGCTGCATCAAACAAGAATCGGCCTTTCCTTGTACGACGTTACTGGACAAGGATTTCTCAGGGAATCCGTAAGTTGATGGAAACTTTGAGACAAATTTCTGAAATGAATTTTACGTTTTGAAAATGGAGGAATATAACGGGATCGTGTAATTTTTTCTGAAAAACAAGCGCACGTCGTTGAATTCGAAAAATCATAAAATTTAAACCGTTCAAACGATAATTCCCAAATTTAATACCAACCCCTCATTATGATACTCTATTTAAAAAAAAAAAATGAGTAATAAATCTTGAAATTTGCGGAAGTTAGAGCGTCGACACGCTTTTTTTGAAAATTTCAAAATGCCGTAGACTTCGTATATTTCTAGCAACTCCAACAAAAATCTCAGAGAATGAAGAGCTTGTATAGATCAACATCTATGCAAAACGGGAGCTCTGTAGCTCAAATCGTTCTCGAGTGATAAATGTTTGAATTTTACAGTGCCAGAACACACACACGCAACTTGACATTTTTTCTAGATGTGATTTTTCAATGTTTTGGGACATTTTAACCACATTGACATTAAAAACTGAAAAAAAAAAATCAACCTCACAAAACTTCCTCTATGAGGAAGCAAAAATATGAAAAAAAAATTCCAACTCATCCATCGTTCAGAAAAATATATTCGAAATGAATAAAAATGAATAATTGAAATTAAAAATAAAATTGATGAATTAAAAAATAATTAAAATACTTTGTTTTGTATTTTTGTTAATTATACAAAAGTTAGATTTGTTGACACGATCCTAATGTTTGAATATTCCACAGGACTTGGAAAATTATATCCTGGAGCTGATACCTTCGCTGCCACAGTTGGAAGGACTGGAAAAGTCTTTCCATTCGTTCTACGTCTGTACGGCAGTGAGGAAATTCTTGTTCTTCCTGGATCCGCTGCGAACTGGTCGAGTAAGAATCCAGGATATTTTAGCCTGCAGTTTTCTCGACGATCTATTGGAACTACGGGACGAAGACTTGCCAAAAGTTCTGCAAGAAGCCAACTGGTTCTCCGCCCCTTCGGCACTCAAAGTTTATGGTCAATATTTGAATTTGGATCGCGATCACAACGGAATGCTCAATAAGGACGAATTGTCTGGATACGGAACCGGCACCCTGACGGGCGTCTTTCTTGAGCGAGTTTTCCAAGAGTGTCTCACCTACGAAGGCGAGATGGACTACAAAACTTATTTGGATTTCGTACTCGCTCTTGAAAACCGTCACGAGCCCCAAAGCCTTCATTATCTTTTCCGCATTCTGGACATCAACAATCAAGGATACCTGGACACCTTTTGCCTCAATTATTTTTTCCGGGTATATTTGTTTTCGATCTCAATATCGATTGTGGTTCTCGATCTTATATTTCGACTCTGGGTCAAATTGACCCATGGCGAGTTTAATATGTGCTCTCGAGGAGCATTATGAGAAATCTACTTTGTCACCGGGTCAATTTGACCCAAGTTTGTACGAAAATTATCATCGTGAACTCGTAGCAGCTTTACCGTTTTGTTGAATAAAAACAGCGACTTTTTGTAGGCAATTCAAAAAGAAATGACGATACACGGACAAGAGCCCGTAACTTTCGAAGATGTGAAGGACGAAATATTCGACATGGTGAAGCCAGCTGATCCGTGCAAAATAACGCTACAGGATCTTCTTTCGTGGTAAGAAATTCAACTTTTTCCATTAAATAATGAAATTCGTTCTCACACTGGGTGATTGATGCCCGGAGTTTTTTTTTTTTACGTTTGTTCGTTCGAGAGAATGAGAAACGTAAAAAAGTGTGAAGCTGCGATTAGTTTTTTTAATTTTTTATACTTAAAATCGATTTAACAAAAATTGAAATTTTCAAATTATCGTTGCAGTGGCCAAGGCGATACTATGGTCAGTATTTTAATCGAATTCCATGGATTTTGGGCGTACGAGAATCGCGAAGCAATGGCTGCCGATACCGGGGACGAATCCTCCCACGTGTGATGAAGAAAATAAATAAATTGTTCTGTTTTTGTTGTGAGGAATTTCGAAATAATTCCGCGTCTGTGTATTTCGTACAATTTTTAAATTAAAATCGAGAAAAAAAATCAAAACGTCTTATAATGTTTATTCATCTCCCATGTGTACCGTTTTTTTTTTTCAATTAGAAAAGCCTGACGATTCAGAAGGCGACTACGATTTTCTGTTTTTCGATATTTTGATGCATCGTCACATGCGACATTCGAGTTTTTTGGAAAAAAAAACATCGTCGAAATCTTTGAGTAAATCGAAAACAAAACGACAATTTTCTGGCAGACCTAAATGTAAGTCAAGACGAAAAATATTACAAAGCCAGTTTCAAAACTTCGAAACGCAATCGATATCTATTGAGAATGGATGAAACGTGAAACTATGTTTACATTTTCGTTCCGAATCACATGGCCGTATAGTCGCAGCACTACGCAGCAGAGTGTAGACCAGAGCCAACCAACCAAACGATAATAATAATTTTCGTTCTGAGCAGCTACTTCCAAAACTTTATTTTCGGTTTACGTTTGACGGTTCAATTTTTTTTGGTCGCGTGAGAAATAAAGCTTGACGCGTACATAAATGACGATAGATTTCATCGGAAACATTACCGCGGATAGATTACTGCTGCTGTATAGCGAAGTCGTGATCATGGAAACCATAACCTCAAAAAACTTCGACAACAATAATGTGAATTTTTGACAAAATTGATTCTCGATTAAATTATGGCTTCGAGTAAGCAGGACACCGAAAAAAGCAAACCTAAAAAAGATAGGGCATACCTCGGGAATACAAAAACTCACAACCCTCTCAGCAATCCATGTATCAAGGTGCATTGAACATCGTTTAATTCCTTACCCCAAACTGAGCAGTGAAAAACAAAGTGTCACATTTATATCAAATGAGAATTAAAAAGATTACGTAAAACTTTCAGGAACACGATTTATCCTTAAAGTGTACGACTGAAAATTATGAGGACAAGGATGTCTGCAAAGCGTACTTCGTCAACTACAAAACGTGCAAACGATTTTGGGTAATTCACTAATTCACGATCTTATATCGCGACGTGCCAAAAACAAAAACTTTTTTTTATACTAAAAAAAACGTTAAAAAACTCTCAACGTGCTCAGAAAAATGGTCAAATGAGTCATAAAATTCCATGCCATCAGTTCGCAACTTGATTTCCTGAAAAAATGAATCCTCCACAGCTCATGTGACTCGAATTTGCATAATTTGGTTATTTTTTTTTTAGGACACTGTAATCCACGAACGCAAATTGGCCGGCATAAAACCATACCTTCCATTGCCTGAGGATAGAGAAGAAATAAAAGCTAAAGCGCTGGGTCGCAAATAATACCATCGATATGTATATTACCCATAGTTATGCAAATACATAATTACATACACTCTGTTGTTTAATCGTAAAGTGTGAAACTGAATTATTACAGAAAAACTTACCATAAATTATGAATCATTACGGGCAAAGAAAATTAGAATCTTGCCTTTCCACGTATCTCGAAAATATGATAATTCTGAAGAAATTTTAATTAAAACTGAAATAATTTAATTTTTATTTGAATTAATTTCGAATTGCGAGATTCAAAAAAATCGATAATTCCATTTTTTTTTTCAAGGGGCTGTTCCGCTTAGCCGGCTTCTGCCCCATTTCATAAATTGAATCTTCCAAGATTGCCAAATATGAGACACCCATCTAACAATATTTATTGAAAATTTTTATTAAATCTCGTTTGAAGTTGACGCTGTTGATTTTTTGAAAAATAAATATTGAGTCAATTCACATTTTGAGCGATTTTTGCAAAATTCTGGACAAAGAAACAATTGAATTGATTTTGCATGAAAAAAATATTATTCGTGGGAGCAATTGGTAATGAGACATTAGCAGAAAATATTGAAAGCGGTGAACTCTGGCTTTACGCGGCACAAATTTATTACAAGAAAAATAGGTGATTAAATAAAAGAAAAAAAAGATCACCTTACAGTTTACATTTGGTAACATTTTGTTTCTAAGATAGGCCTAAATTCAGTGTCCTTCATAGTCAATGTACATTAAACATAATCTTGTCGATCTCAGTTGTTGAGCAAGATCGAAAAATGTCACGCTTAGTGATTATTTCTTTGCATTTTTCCATAGATTTATATATATATATACACGATTTGTTTTGAGCCACACACTTGGAGAATATAATACATCGTTTATAGATAGAGATTTCAGTTAGTTTTTTGAGACTAGTTTGTACATATTCTTCTCAGTTGCAATGATACCGTATCACTTCTTCGACTCAAATCGAAGGAATCAGTTGCTCTTTTCTCTTAAACGCAATTATTTGATCGTCAAAGCAAATTCATTGTTTTTTAAACAAAAACAGTTTGTTCTTTACGATGGGTATCGGTCGGTTATGCGAAAAATGCACAATAGTGTCACGTCTTTTCCGGTTTCTCTGCAGATCGAACCTCCGCAAACATCTCATCGTAATTTTCCCTAAATTAATTTTTTTTTTTTGTACGACGAAAAATTCAAAATTGATATAATTTCCCATAAATTTTTACTAGTTGCTGATTAAAAAAAAAAATATTTTACCATTTTTTCCGCGGTTTCCGACCAACACGATTATCGGCAGTTTCGATGGATTCTTCGATGGTTTTCAATAAACTCAATCAAAATCGAAAACGCAAGTATCGCGCGGTTTCTCTAGGACTTACAACGAAGTTTGATCAATTTTTCCCATCAGTTGTCATCGTGCTACATAAATAATAATATTTTACGACGACCCGCGACGGAGCTGCAGTTTTTTAAATTTTTTTCCAACAAATTTCTAATCGCGTTTCTTCGTTTTTCTCGCTAAATTTTCCTTCATTGCTCCTACTCATTCAGGACACGTCGCGGTCTGTCAAATCACCGTTTCGTGTCTCAGTTCATTCGATTAGCAACATACAACTTAGAGACTAGCTTATTCGAATTAAAAAGAATTAATGCAAGCTCGCGACTGCGGCGTTTGAATAGCGATTTTGAAAAAACAACAAACTCTCGTTGCGCCGTATAAATATAACGGAAATTTGAGGCAATTCAAATCGCCATTCGTCCGAACGGGGCTTACGTAGCGTCGACAATAATCGTCAATGAGAAACAGTCTCACGAATATTTCATTGCAGGTGAAAATTAAATTTAAAAAAATAAAAAATCGAGAGAAACAGAATAATAATAAGTTTGCTATAAAAAAAAAAAAAAAATAAGTCGTCCGAGGGACGATGCACAATGAAAACGAAGAGCGTGCCTTAAAGTTTAGACAATATCCAAGAACCAAATCCAAAAACTGGCAGTAAGAAAGTCACGGTGACCCGTAAGAACAAAGAGAACAGACTAGTAAAAAGAGAACAACATAAAAGTGAGATTGTAATATTAATAAAGTGGAGAAACTCGAAAATATTTCGAGGATATTTTCGGTGGCACGGAACGGCAAAAATAATGTAATGCATCGATTCAACTAGCAGAATCTACGCGAGGCTAAAGAATTTGCGACGTAGAATACTAAATGGCTTGCGGAGAAAATAGTTCGAATGAAAAGAAATTTGCACGCATTAGTCGACTCCGAGTAACAATTAATAATTGGAGTGGATAATTATCCAGTCGATTAGTTCTTAATGCTTGTTTTTCGCAATAGTTGTTTATGATTATTTCGTCGCGATATGGATTTTTCGTAATTTCTTACTCAATTATCGACTAAACGGAGAAAAAACATTTTTAACGAACTCCTGCAACAGTGATGTGTCTTCTACGTCAGTTGGTGGTTCGTACATATAAATGAACGAACTTCAGATCTCTCATTCTTCCGTTATTCTTTTTCTATATTCCTTTCCTTCTTCGCATATTTATTTCCCTTTGTAATTGGTTGTTGGTTTCCATTCTCTCTTCGTTCTTAACATGCATCGTCGGCAAGCAGTCATTCGGAGTGTTCCCTTATGCGGAATGTATTGATACGAAAGTGATAGCACATTTGACGGACCTGAAAATTCAATTTTTCACTTAATTCCTCATTGTCTTATGATACTGAAGTTTGCATCGTTGGAATACAACGAAAAATATATTTTTTATTCGTTATTTTGATAATGGGATCGAGACAATTTTCCTCAGAAATTCGGTTTTCCAATGGCAGACAAGACTGTCCCATTATCGTTGAGACATTCTGTATGAAAATTTTTCGCTCTGCTATGAAAATTAATTTCGTTGCATTCCAACTTTAGGAATAACAAATTCTTTGGAATTTTACAAAAAATGTAGAAAAATAGCTCAAGATCGTGGAAAAATGTTTTTTTCGGCATGGATTTTTTTTAATCAATCTCAATTTTTCGATCAACGTCGCGAAATTGTGCAAGTTGGAAACGACGTTGGGAATTTGGAGTCGATTTTGTAGATTCTTATGGAAATAAGTGAATGAATGAAAAATAAATGATTATAAAATTGGAGTAAGCAACTTTAAAAAAGAATTGAGATTCCCTGACGATTCTGATTGTGTTACAAATCGTTGTAGAGCTGAAATTTAAGATGAAAATTCTTACCACACACGTGCCGTAGTGTATATGGGCAGCCAAAGCGAAGAAAGCTACGAAGTACATGATTTCAAGTTCATAACTTGGCAAGATGTAGGAAAATATTGCTGCTGCGGCAACGGGCAACAATATCCATGGTAAGACTTCGCATCTGGTGTTACTCATTTGTGATACGATCAATCGACACTGTGAAAAAATATCATTGGATCATCGGTAACAATTATTTTTTTTTTCCAATATTTTATCACTCAATAATTCGAGATGGCAGGAATTTCGATAAAACTTTGAATTATCGGAAATTCGCATAAATTCTGAAAGGAGTCAACTAAAGCTAAGGAAAAATTCCAACCAATCGAAAAATTCGATTGTTTCCAAAATTGGCCGTTTAATTAAATTGATTAATTAATCTATTTTATTAATTGAAATTACCAATTCATCCGAGGCACTAAATGAATTAATTAACTTAATGAAAATTGCCAATTTCCAGAATTACCCGAATTTAGTTTAAATTTGAAATTCTGTTTTTGCTTCAATTATTTCAATTAATTGAATTATTAGTCAAATAATTGCGGAATTATTGAAAACTGCATATGGACAAAAATTATTGCAAATTAAGGCAAACAACTCACGCATATATTTGAGAATATCGTCCCAATAGCGAAATAAATGATTCTTGGATCTTTATCGAGGATGTCAATCTGCGAATGCGTTACCCAAAAAGTAGCAATGGCCATAAGTACAGCCAAAGGCACGAGAGGCCTTGTGGCTTCTAGCAAAGTCCTATTTTTTCCAGTTTTGTCTCTGTAAGATCTGAGGCATACAAGTAACAATATCAATACCCAATTTTGTTATAAATAAAAAAACTAACATTCATTTTAACTGGGAATATTATTCATACTTGTAAATGTTCCACAAGACAACCGGCAAGTTCGAAACTATGGCGCTCACATAGAGCAACATTTCGAACATTATTCCCGCTGATATCCCACCCGGCAGCTCGAATTTCCATGCTTCGTGTCCGCCGATACTCGTCAGTATAAACACGATGATCGTCGCCTACGATCAAGCAAACAAAAAAAAAACAAAAATGAAGAAAAAAAAAACAATAATTTCTTGGGGCTCATTCGAGAAAAATTTGGATAATTACGCAATTACGAGGGAAAATAAATGTGGAGTCTAGTTTCTAGAAATTTCCAAAAAAATTTATAACCGCGAAATTTGGCGATGTATTTCTACGTTTTTATGTGCAAAAGTTGAGAACCGAAAAGTTAATCTTTCGGTAGGAATTCCGAGCGTTCGAGTCCTTCGGAAAAAAATAATTTCTTCAAATTTTCTTTCCACCGCAATATTTGCAAAAGTTTTAGTGCAATTGCTGTTCAAATGTCAAAATTAAACGCGTGGACGTTGATCAAACGAGTTATTTTAAAAACGAGCGAAAATTAAATGAAAAATTATTACTTGCTCACTTTTAAAACATTTACGAAGTGCGCGAATTATTTTTTATTTTTTTATGATTACTGCGATAACGTCGACGTACAATTAGTTTAATTTCTTCGTTTCGCGAATATGAAAACGTTATCAAATGCTAAAAAGAATTTCAACATCGCAATGAACTCGTGAATAAAATGGATAATTGAATGGAATTAATTTGACAATTCGTTTTCATCGTCTCCGAAAAGCATTTGAAGCAAAAAATGGAAAATTTCGATAATTATCTGTCGATAAAGAAATTGGAAAATCGTTTATAACTCGCAGATTATTTTTCTCATTTGTCAAGCAATTTTCCAGGCGAAAAAATGCGTCGTTTCGTGTGCAAACTCACCAGCATCGAGGCATCGTAACCCCAAGGCAAAAAAAGTACTCCCGTGTTGTATTTTTCCCAATGACTGAGATAAAAATTGACAAAAACGTTCCAGAGTATAAAATACATTCGGAGCGGGGAGACGCTGTGGTCGCATCTACCAAACACCGAATACATGCAAACGGTGATCAACATAGCGGTCCAACTGTCTAGCCCATGATCGAACAATTCTCCCAATGGACCGGAAGTTTGGGTTCTTCTTGCTTGTTTCCCATCGATACCATCTGCAACAATAAATTATCTCATTTGCGATGGATCCTTATGATTTTTCGTTCAGGGTGTAGTTACGAAAATCTGCCAGAGTTTTGAAACGTAAAAATTGTCCAAAGCCTTTTTTTTTTATTTGTTCGATCGGACGAACAGCGTAAAAAATTATCGAACCAGCAGCTTGATCGTTACGACACTTGGCCTTGAGGAGGATAATTATCGTCAGAGTCTCGCATGTCGAATCGTTTTTCGTAGTATTGTTTTCCCTTGTTTCAAATTAGTAAAAAAAATATTTCTTCTCAAAAATATTGAAATGAAATTTCGCCTAAAGATGAGGTAAAAATTATACGGCAAATTGATAAAGTTGAGTTCAATTAAAAGTTGAACATTCAGAAAGAACGAATTCAGTTCAAATTCATTAACTCTACTATCGAGTCAAAATGCTAATTTATCGAAAATCGAAATATTATCGAAAATCTAAACTTCGAGTTCGTTATTAAAAAAAAAAAAAAAAAACGAAAATAGAAGAAACATTTTTTTCAATTGATTTTGAGGACTTTTTGAAAAATACTTACCCAGGGTATAAGCCATAAATATATTAAAGGCAGCCAGTGCAAATACCCATTTAGGGATAGGAAGATATTCGGACTTGTCGTCGCTGGATGCATAGAAGTAATAATCGTAACTGGCAAACATGAGAAAGTTGACGACGGTGAAAAGGAATCCAGAAAAAGTCAGTACGTTTGGAGCTACCCATTTCGGACAGTACTGCAAATGCAACAAAACGAAATAAATTGTAGACTCATAATTGACGATGTGGAAGTTTGCATCGTTGGATTGCAACGAAATTTGATTATTTTTAATAATCAGCTTTTGGCAGTCTTCTCTGCCAGAGGAAATTTGAATTTACTAGAAAAATTGTCACGATCGCATTAACCCTCCGTGGTCACCAGGGGTCGAAATGACCCCAAGCGCAACTTTGAGCTAGAATTACTACAAGTCATTGGCGCTCGAGACGGTTGGCATCCTCTACAACGGTGCTTTGGGGTGCCCGAAGAAAATTTTTTTTTTACACATTGCCTCCTTGCTGATTTTTTTTCGTCATTTTGAAAATTGGATAAAATTTTTTGGCATGATATTCTCATTCCGAAAGGTTCAAACTAATATCCTGAATTTTTATGTGTCGTTCGGAAGGATACTGGCAACGCGGCGAGCGTTTAAACATGGCTGGGGTCATTCCGACCCCGTGTGACCAGCGCTTTGTGACCATGGAGAGTTAATTATCAAAATAATGAATAAAAAATATATTTTTTGTTGTATTCCAACGACGCAAACTTCAGTATAATTTATAATTGACGAGTAAATTATTTTTAAAAAATTGCAGTTTACCTGTACGACTCTGTTCCAAAATGGGTGCATCAAGTAAATGCTCAGAGGGCTCGTATCCAGGGAACTGTACTGTAACCAAACGGAGCAATAAATACACAATTAAAACGTGTTTTTTTCATCATCCCTATCGTGTCAACAAGAATATTTTTGCTTCGTCCTTATAAATAATTAACGAGAGGATGGAGAAGAGGGAATGACTTGCTTTTTTTCACCTACAGTTTTTTATTATCATGCGATCTTTTTATGAACCCAAACGAATAGTTGCTTATCAACTTGACAAATATAAGAAAGAAAATCTGCGTATTAATATCGCCAAAAAAAAAGTGCTTTGCCTTATTGCAACCCTGTGCCAAGTTATGTAAAAATAAGTGGATATCCGAGACACTTAATTGGCGCCTATATCCACTTGCAATGGCTAATGTGATTGCATAATAACTCGCCTTTTTGCTTGTCACGAATTATTGCTATTTCAACTGTTACAGTTTGAGGGCGATTAGCAACAAAGTGGATTTTTAATTTGGTTTTCCTTCACTGTCGCTGACTATCGGCAATTAAAAAGCTATCGAAAATTTTTTTTTCCAGCTTTCAATGTCATTGTGCTTACAATGTCCCAAAACATCGGAAAATCGTATCTAGAAAAAATGACCGTGTGTGTATGTTTTGGAACTGTAAAATTCAAACGTTTATAACTCGAGAACGGTTTGAGCTACAGGGCTGCCGTTTTGCACCGATGTTAATCTATGCAAGCTCTTCGTTCTCTGAGAATTTTGTTGGAATTGCTAGAAAAATACGAATTCTATGGCATTTTGAAATTTTCAAAAAAAGGTTTCGACGCTCTAACTTCCACGAATTTTAAGATTTATTGCTAATTTTTTTTTTTATAAATAGAGTATCATAATAGGAAGGTTGGTATTGAATTTAGAAAATATCGGTTGAACAGTTTAAATTTGATGATTTTTCGAATTTTACGAAAATGTGAGTTTTTCGAAAAGTCGTCTAACCGCCTTAATTTTTGCAAATTTTGTAAGATATTGTGTATAAGTCCGTACTTCCTCTTTACTTTCTAGAAAAGTTGTCCAAATTATTTTTGAAAATACGAATTTTGCGACATTTTTTTGTTGTTGTAATAATTTTGAAAATTCGAAAAACTGAAAAAATTCTTTACGAAAATGCGTTTTATTCCCGCCCTCGCGTAACGGATACTGGATCGCCTCAATATAATCAATCCAAACTTCATAAATTCAGTCAATAATTTTTACGATGTGCCTACACGAGCAGAGTCGAAAAATTTCCATTACAGAATAAAATGTCGCGAAGACCTTGAATTTTGGGCGATTCCTACTAAATTCAAATTTTCGTCGAAATAAAACTTCGAATATGTAAAAATAAAAATCTATTATTTTTTGATGCAAGTTTTATTTATTCAGATTAACTTCATTTTATGTTTTTTTTTTGTAATTCCGAAAAAATAGCAAAAGAGAGTCCGGAGAAAGGAGTTTTCTACCGCTCCCCCTTAAAAACGCGTGGATTGACAACATCTCGAGAACGAGATGGTGAATCCATCCTTTCCAATCATTAAAGGCAGTTGAGCGAAACAGTGTCCTTGAGGCGTGTCTTCTAAAAATTTTCAAAAATTGTGTCGAAAAAATTTCGGGCTACTACCTTAATATGAACATAAAAATTTAACTTCGGGCAATTGTTCGACTGGCATGTAGTACAGTAAACCCAAACTCCGAGCAATAGGATTAATAGTTTCGTATTCGAAACTCTGTCGAAAAAACGTTTTTTTTAAATTATTTTTCATCTCCTCGCTGTCAAAATTTGTTGAAACGTTGAACAACAACTGACGCCGTTTTTATGAATTGTTATGGATTTATGAAAAAACGATTTTCTTGTAAATTCATGAATTCAACGTGGCTAACGATTAGCTCAACGTATTACTACGTTATTCAGGATTCTTTAATAATTTCGTATGAACATTCTTGACACTGAAACTAAAAATTTTCTCCTATGAAGAAAAATTTTCTGACGTCAAGAATTTGAGATATTTCACTTCCAATTTTTAACTTTTCCCATCGTAACGCGTGTACATTGAAGTCGCGATTCGTTTATGAGTTGCAAATAAATGTGTTTAGGATTTTTCTTAAAAAATTTCGGCCCAGAGCCTTCCTGGCTATCTGCAAAAAAAATCCTAAATACATTTCTTTTTGCAACTTTTTAACGAAACGCGACTTCAATTTACACGCGTTGAGATAGAAAAAATAAAAAATTGGAAATTGAATTTCTTAAATTCTAAACGTTAGAAAATTTTTCTTCATATTGTGAGAAAAGTGTTAGTTTTGGTGCGAAAAACGTTTCTACAAAATTTTGAAAGAACCCTGAATAAAGTCGTTTCGTGATGAAACTTTACGAAATTTTACAATTTCCCCGAACGACGTGCTGTCGCACTGAACCTTACACGCGAAATGTATTTTTTTTTCTTTACGCAAAAATGAAATAAAAGTCATGAAACTATTAGCTCGATTCAGGATCCTGTAGACAAAGATTCATTGCAAAAAATGGTAAGTTTTTTTCTCATAATAATGTTCAATAATCAATAAAAGCCCCTCGCATCAACATTTCGATGTTTCAGAGTACTAAGGAATAGCAAAAAGGCATAAAATCGATATTGAAACTCTTCAGTCATGACACGAAAAATATTCGTCGAAATAGGCGGCAAAAATCATTTTTTTATGCCTCAATTTTTACTGACAATTTTATTTGCCAAGACGAGCTTGATGCAGTTTTTTGAATTCCGGAAAACGCTCCCAATACCCGGAAATATAATTTCGGACGTGACATGAAAATCGTAGGAAAAAACGTGAAGCTTTTCGTATTCGATACTTGTAAAAAATTGGCATCGGTTTATAAAGAGAAAACTCTTGGGGTCCGGACCCCAAAACTGCATTTACGTTACTGCCGGAAGAATGCACACTCAGAAGGTTCCTCGAATTTGTAAATAATAAATAAAGCGTGACTCGATTGACGGATGAATTTTTAGCGAGGAAATGTAAAATCAGGGCGGAATGTCATGCGAGCAATGACGTATTAATTCGATAAGGAAAAATTTCGTAATCGATAAAACAAATATTATGAAAATGCGATACACCGATGGAGGATTCTGCATATATATGTATATCGACGTACCTTATAATTCTCGAAGCCCGTGAGATGCTCCTGCGATAGGTACTTGACGTCGATGTTAAATTTCGGCATGATTGAGCTTGTCAGGATGTTTGATTAATTTGAAAAATATCGTTGACCACTACACAGCTACAGGATTGAATGAAACTTTAGCCGCAACCGGCGATAGCTACTATTTTATTGCGGAATGATTAAGCCTCTCGGGTTCAAGTTAGTGGATTACATCGAGAAGCAGAGATATGTACGAGATCCGTTTGTACACACACTCGCGCAATGGCACGCTGTGCCGGAACCACTAATTCCGAGAAGACAAAAAGGAAACAAAACTAAATTTGATCGACACTCATTTTTTGACGTATTTAGCTATTTATTTATAAAGCCGTTTTCACACATTTTTTTTCGTTCAACTCACGAAACGATCTCGTGAAAGAGAACAATTATTTGTCTCTACGGATCGTACGCGTGCGCTAGACTGCTGCGAGCTAGGATACGGAACTATATATACCAGCGGAACTAGCGACACCTACACACACTCGTTGACCCCTCTTTTTGAATTTTTCAATTTCTTCTGAAATTACTCGTCTGTGGGTTGCTGTGAAATCAATTAAAACGTCTCTTCGATAATATCAAGGTAGAAAAATCGAATTAAAAAGATGCGTCAAACTTTAAACTCGGATTTTTTTATTTCCACTTGGCAGCGTTTTGTCGAAATCAATTCGGCGAGCAATCGTTTGGTGGTCACGATTATGAAAAATCTGATGTTTGGTCGATTATAGTTTCCGTGAATGAAAAGAATTAGCAATTACTGCATCATCGCCTTGTTACCGACGCGCTGGATAGTTTTTGTCCGAAAAAGCAACGAAGATGGCGGACGGTCCTCTGGCGGGGAGCGCGGTAATTATACGACGTTGCGTCACGTGCAAGTGTCAGTGCACTTTTGAGCCAACGGGTGTACAGAACGAGCGCAAGAGTGAGTGGGAGAGAGAGAGAGGGACATATAGCTAAAACGTGATCGAGTTTTGAGGATAAAATTGTATGATATAATGGATTGAGAATCGTGCGTGGTTGATCGATCGAATAATGACCGATTTTCGAGCTCCGGTGGACCTATGAGATTGTGAAAAATTAGAGTCTCTCGTTTCTTTCTCGTATATTTGTATACCATGAATATAAATATGGCAGTGTGTGTTTAGGAACGCTCATACATGTTGACCAATCACTGCTCACTCTGACACACCCTTAAAGTGTCCGGATTTTTTTGTTTTTCGTTTTCGAATGCAAGGGGGACACAGTCAACAATCGAGATCACTCACTCGTCGTCGAGGAGCGAAAAAAACATTTACATTTTTGTTTACAATTCGTTAACTTATATTATACACATTGTTTGTTTGTTTTGTTGTTGTTGTTTTTTAAGCATCTTTATCCGCGCATCATCGACACGTTAAACGTACCGCACGCCAAATAACCATGGTGAGTCATTTTCTCTGACCCGTTTTTCGATCCTTTTCTCTTCCTTTTCGTTCTTCTCGTATTTAAAACGTTTTCATCTTAATCTCCAATACAAGAGTGAAATTCCGCTGATAATGATGAAACGATGAAATTGAAATAAATGATCGCGAACCGAGCGATCACGAAATATCGTACTTGAAATTCTTTCTAACGCAGGAAATCTCGTCACCTAACCCAGAAGATCGCAAATGTCAAAATGGTGAACGGGATGAAGAGAATTACGACAAATCCCTTGTAAATCAACGTTTCTCGACACAACCTTTTCGTACAACTGTTTTTCCTCAATCTTCTTCTTGTATCTAAACAACAAAATTCTCTATCTCTCTGCTTGTCACGTCCGTATTAACGTTACGTTTTTGGTGTTTTATCCATTTTTCTTTTCGTTCCTTCTTTTTGCTTCGTCACTTTACAGACCGAACAACAAATGGATTGCGCTCTTGATCTCATGAGGAGACTCCCCCCTCAACAGATCGAAAAAAATCTTAGCGATCTCATCGATCTGGTTCCTTCGCTCTGCGAAGATTTGCTCTCCTCCGTCGATCAACCACTAAAAATTGCCAAGGACAAAGAGTCCGGAAAGGATTATCTCTTGTGCGACTATAATCGTGACGGAGATTCTTACAGGTCAGTTTCTAAAAACCCCAATTAATTCGAAAAATCGTCAATAAAATCAGCCGCAAAAATTTTGTTTTCAAACCGCGGAATATACTTTTTTTCCAAAGTCTAAAATCGTGTTTTCAAGAAAATCTAGAAAAACGACAAATCGCTACGACAACTATGAACTTTCTACGCGATAAAATTTTTTTTTTTCGTTTTTTCAAGAGAATTCAAAAAACCGACGAGTCGCTGTGACAAAAATAAGCTTTCTGCTAGAATTTTTTTTTTTTTTACCATTGAAATTGAAAATTCTCTGGTATCGGCAGGTCTCCATGGAGCAATACGTACGATCCTCCGCTGGAAGACGGCTCGATGCCTTCGGAGAGATTGAGAAAGTTGGAAATCGATGCGAATCATGCGTTTGATCAATATCGCGAGTTGTATTTTGAGGGTGGCGTTTCGTCGGTCTATCTGTGGGACTTGGATCACGGTTTTGCGGGTGTCATTTTAATCAAGAAAGCTGGCGACGGTTCCAAGAAAATCAAAGGATGCTGGGACTCGATACACGTTGTGGAGGTCCACGAGAGAACGACCGGACGAATCGCTCATTACAAACTCACTTCCACCGCTATGCTGTGGCTACAAACGAATAAGCATGGCTCGGGGACCATGAACTTGGGAGGAAGTTTGACCAGACAGGTAAGAAACCCAAAATTCACCAAAATTTCCTTGATATCCTCGTTAAGGTGGTAGTTTTTTGGAAATTCAAAAGAATAGCTGAAAATTGAAGTTTTATCCCTTCGAGTACACACTGGGTCGTTTTGACCCGAAAAATTGTCACCAATTGTTTGGCATTTGATGGCAACGAATGTTTTGGCGTTTAATTTTCGTTTTCATCAAAAATGAGACAAAAAATGCATCTTTACCGGAATACGGCGATTTGAAAAACGCCTCGGGTCAGATTGACCCATCTTTGGGACCGTAAATATGGAGAACTGCAAAAAATGTCTCTACAAACAAAAAAAAAAAAAAAACAAAAAATGCACATTTGCCGAATATAGCGAATCGAAAAACGCCTTGGGTCAGATTGACCCAACAATTTAGGGCCATAAAATATAGATAATTTACTACAACACACGTATCCACAAAAAAAAATCAAAAAATGCATATTTAGCGAGATACAGCGAATCGAAAAACGCCTTGAGTCAGATTGACCCAGTACACACCCAAAGGGTTAAATGAATATTTGACAGGAACAGAGTTTATGAAATTTAGTCGCAGAAATTTTGAGCAGTGGGTGAAAAAATTTTCTAAAACGATTGAATTCCGTGATTGCAGGTTGAGCAAGACGCAACGATAAGTGAAACGTCGCCGCACATCGTGAACATTGGGCGTATGGTGGAGGACATGGAGAACAAAATTCGAAACACGTTGAACGAAATATATTTCGGAAAAACGAAAGACATCGTGAACGGTCTGAGGTCGTTGCAATCGTTAGCGGATCAGAGGCAGCAAGCGGCATTGAGGCAGGATTTGGCAGCGGCGCTTCAAAGGCGAAATGCGAACAACTGATCCGACGTAACGCATGAAAACTTCGATTACGATTGTGATTAGGGGCACGAGCGGTAAAGAGGGGGGGGGGGGGGGGGGGAAGGGGGTGACAAAAATGCGGAGAAAAGGAAAAAAAATAATACAACAAAAAAACAGGAGACTCGAAAAAAACATCTAACCCATTAAGTTGCTACACACTTTGTTACTGTCTAGATTTACGAAAACGAAAATGAAGAAGAAAAAAGAAATGCAGGGAATTTATTATGGGGCTACTGAAGAGGACACTCTTCAATTATCGTTTTTTCTTTATCTTTTTCTCTCACACACTCCTTTATTATTACGTTATTGTTTGTTCGGAACTTGCAATCACTGCTGCTCAGACACTCGCTGGCATTCAACATGTTACGTTACGAAGTGAATAGAAAATGTATTTCTATAAATAAATTTCATTTTGTTACGAAGACGACATCCACGTTATCCGTTTTCGGCGCAAATATCTGTACTTGATTACTCGTGGCTTAACGTTCGTGCTTTTTTTATTTCATTTCCATTTTTTCTTCTCTTTTCATTCTTGTTCGTAATTTTTAATATTTCGTTTTTTTTTTTCCAAGGACTTTGGTTTCGTGTATCCTCTTAAGAAGCTCCTTAAAAAGCCTTGGGTGCCTTGGTTCGTTGATCAAAAGCGCCGCGCAAATCGTCTGTTTTTCTTTTTATTTCTATTTTTTTTTTTTTTCCATTTGCATCGCAACTACCGACCCTTTTTTCACTCGAGACTTTGACATTTTCACACGCTATGGAATTAGCGAAATAATCATTATTATCGTCGTTATCCATGAACTTCTAAATGGTATACTTTGTTGAAATATTATAAAGATGTATAGTGTCGATTCGAGGTCAAGATACTACGGATCGTTGCTTGTGAATATTAAAGTGTTAATTTTTTCTTTCTCACTAAACTCAAAGTAATTCGCCGTAATTAGTTTTCGCGGGGGCTAAGCAGGGAGGCGGGGAAGAAAAACGGATTTTTCGATTGATATCAACGAAAGAAATTGCTGCGAGAGACTGTTTTTTGCTCTTTGGCATTAAGGAGTTCCTCCCACGGACCGGGATCGTGAAAAAAAAAAACGTCAAAACGTTTGTGAATTTGAATAAATTCGATTTTTTTCGCGAACTACAAATTCGACGATTGTACTGATAAGAAAAGTTGGAAAGGGAAAGTGCAATCGTTGTTTCTTGATGATGAAATCAGTGGAAATTGCACGATCACGAAAAATCGTTCGGTCACGTAAAAATCATTGTCGCTGCGCAATCTTTGCAATTTTTTCCTCACCAATTATTTTTTACATGAATTTTCGAATAGAATTGTGCAAAGTTTTTCTGGTTTTTTTGTAATGAGGAATCGTGCGTTTTTATTCTCCGCCTTGAAATTACACGATGGCCGCCTCAAAAACGATTTTGAACGATTTTTCATTCGATTTTGAGACACAGCTAATGCGAAATGTCTTGAAAAGATACGTGTAGATTATCAAGGCCTCAGAAGTGACAAGCCTCGTATCTATAAATATAACATCTTCGGCTCGAAACTGCCTACTGACTCGAAAAACTTTTATCTTCATTCCGAAATCTGTAGATTCTCGACTACGAAACGCCGTACTGATATTTATAACATTTAGAACAGTACACATTCGCAAAACTATACTTGAAACTTTATAAAAATGTTATCATTACTTTGAAAGAAATAGAAAAGAATTTTTTTCAAATATTCTCCATCGAATTTCATATCGTGAGGAAAAACGAGTTTTCTGTTGCTCCTATTTATAAAAAAAAAAAAAAAAAGCAGCAACACTCAATGCCGCGGATTCATACTGCCGAGTATGGACTGTCGAGATTATTCATTGGGAGATAAATATATATTCTTCGTTCGGAAGGGCGAGAGAAAAATTACATCGCGCGGAATCTCACCGAATTTTTTTCGTCCGCTTCCCTCATGACGACAGTTTTCTCTTTGGGACGCTGTGACAATCACTGAAGCATTGGGAATCGGAGATACTCGTCATTTCCAAAGTTCCTCAACACTCAGTTTTACTCCGCTGTGTGTGACGCTTAGGTTCGTGCGTGTTGGAACGGTCAAGGGAGCGACCGTACCTCTTGGGACTTCCCTAAGCGTACGAAGGATTTTTAGGCCAAGCGATAGAGCTCTTAAATCATCAGATTTTGCTAAAAGTACTAATGACAAACCGCAAGTGCCATCGGACGCGGAATCGTCCCCCGATCTTAACTGCATAATTTTCCGCTCGAGATTTTCATTACTTTTTTAGTTATTAAAACAAAATAGTGCGAAAATCGCATTTTTTTTGGTTTTGCCTATAAAAGGAAAACTAATAGAGCAATGTTATTCGTCCTGAAGGACGAATTATGAGGAATCGTAAGATAAAGAAAATGAGAGATCACACAACTTGATCGGTTAGTTATTAAGGGAAGAAACTAAAAAAAGCGTATTTTGAAAAATTGGTAACGTTGCCAGCAGCAGCCTGGCGCCTTATTTACAAATTAACTGGTGTCTTGGACCGCCAACTTTTATCACTTTGTAACTTTGTTACAAACGCGTTTGTTCGGCTTTAATTATAGTGCGATCGAAACGCCAGACTCTGGCCAATCCAGGAAAATTATCAGTCAAGCTCGGAAGTTATCCGATGAAAAGTTATGACGTTTATAAAAAAACCGAGTTTCGATCCATTAGACCTCGTGGAGTGAGCTGGAGCCCTGCCACGTGGGTATGCAGCATCAAAAATATCTGGTCACATTGTAATCGTTTAATCCAAATAATTTTTTCTCGAGTTTTATTTGCTAGGAAATTAATTCGGCATTTCCACGTGGCGTAATTTTTGTGAATATGGATTTTGAATATATTTTTTGTTTTTTGAATAATCGCGTATTACAGAAGAAAAATGGCGATCAGACTGTAATCAGAATTTTTAATGATGCATGGATGATTGAAAGTTTTAATTTTTAAAGTTCAATCATTTTTGCCACGTACAATTAGGCATTTTGTCGCCTTTTTGGTAAAGCGTACGTTCGGGGTATTGGTTGGAAATTACTGTAGAAATCGTCGTCTATAACTTCAAAAAAAATCCGGATAAATAATTGATTTCTGTTCGTGAAACGATCCGAAAAAAAAAAAAACACTAGAACGATTTTTTTCGATAAATTCGAATTCGTGTGGAGCTCGATAAAATTTTCGATCTGCAGGAATGAAAATTTCCATTTTTAAGCGAGAAATGAATTTTCATTTAGCGATTTGCTGACCAGATGCTGTTCCAGGAATATTCCTCGTTCGCGTTTCGCAGCGCGTTATTTTCTATCAACGCAAACTCGTTGTTTTCGCATTGGCAAAATATGTAGTTCGAAAAAAAAAAATGAATTGCGTTTTTTAAGAGTAAATTTGTAATATTATTTATTCAATATTACTCGAACATTGAAATGCGAAACTGTGATAATTGTTGTATTATTTGTATGATTTGTTTTTCCCGGTAATGTCGCCTCGATCGTTTTGTTTGTTTCTCTCGTTTAAGTTTTGTATAAATTCATAACTTCACAGTAATATATATTTGTCGCAGGTAAATTTCCATAGTTTGCGATCCTGAGACAGAATTAGTTAACTAATATTCCGATTGTTAAAAAATCGGTTACACCCTGAATAGTAGAGTTCCTTGATTTGCGTTTCGTTCGAGTTTCTTTCGTATCTTAAGGAGGCGACGGTTGTTTACGCTTTTCAGTAGTTCGAGGAGACTCTCGGGACTAAAGGTACGTAGAAAAAAAGAAAAGAAAACTTGCGCTCTTTCGAAATCACTATAAGCGCCGATGAGGAAAAAAAAAACGTTTTCTCCATACCTCGGTCGAAAGTACGTGATTCCCGCATCGATTTCGATGCAGAAAGTGCGACATTCGTGCATTGGTAAAAAAAAAACACAATCGCCCTCTGATCGGGAGCAAATAGTATTTTCGGCTGCCACGACTGCCGAAAGTGACTTTCTAACCGTGTTTTCTTTAATGTCAAAGTCTAATGACAGAGCTGTTGTGTTATTCCAAATTTGAATTTTTTCCATGATCCGTTTTTCTAAGGTTAGAGCTTTTTGGAAAATATCAGAGAATGAACTATTTTAAAATCAAAGTGCAAGAGGACAAATTTCGAAATTTTCGTCAACCGATCGATTTGTTGACGAATGTCCATTTAATAAAAATGAAAACTGTGCATTTCGTGAAAATATCGTTAACAATTTTTTTCATTGCAGTGGTCGTGATAAATATGATGGAAACAAATTTCTGGAATAAAAATCTTCGTAAAAAATATTTTATATTACACTGATGGTCGCAACGTTGCGTTCCAACGAAAAATACTTTTTCTGTGAATTTTTTGTTCAAATTCAAAAACCATGACAATTTTTCTATCGATTCTGTGTTTGGATTCTAAAAAAAATTCTTTTATTGTACGGACGAAATATTGAATAAGAATCATGAGCTCTGTTCAAGAGAAAACATAATTTCGTTGCATTCCAACGATGGAAACTTCAATATTATAATTTTATTGAATTTTGTGATAATAGATCACAAAATCATGCACTTGTATGTGTGTGTTGTGGATTATCTATTACGTAAAATTTAAAAAAATTCGTATTAGTTTGAATCAATTATTGTTTTTATTCTTCGATGATTGTGTATCTTTTCGTTGCTTTTCTTGTGTATTTGATGCCTGCCCCCGACCAGCTGGCACTCGCTTCGCTCGTGCCGCAAATGTCGGGGCAGGCATCAATACATGAAATCTGTCATGATCGATAATCTGCCGTGAATCGATCGTACTTTCGACCGGCTATGGAGAAAAATAGTATACACCACACGGGCAGAAGTTTGGAAGCCCTGAACTGCGCAACATCATGCCCTCGGCTTCGCCTCGGGCATGAAGTTGCGCAGTGCAGGAATCCCAAACTTTCTGCCCTTGTAGTGTAATATACTATTTTTTGCGCTTCACAGTTTTTGTTTTTTATCTAAGGTCTCTAAACTCGTTTCTTTCATTTGTTTTCTCTTTTTTAATCTCTCAGTTATTAAAGCACTTCCGCACTGTCTTTCATACTCGATGTGCACTTTTTTCTTCTTTTTAGCCATTTTTTGTGTTTTTTGTTTTTTTTTTTTTTGTTTTTTCGTTTTTATACTTCCCCTCCTTATAATCGTGTCTTACGGATCCGTAACAAAGCACATTGAAATTATATGTACCTGGTCCAACATAGCACACGTGTAGTATAGACGCTGATTTATTTTTTTTCTTCCTTTTGTTTTCCTCGGGTTACTTTTTTTTTTCTTCTCATATTATTGTTAGGTATTGTGTTTACTTAGATTACGGTAGTTAAGTTTAGATCGTTAACTATAATCGCATACCAAAGTTCCGAAGGAAGGTACAGGGGGCACATTTTAATTTTTTGTTTTTTTTTTGTTTTTTTTTTTTTTCGATCGACCGAGTTTTGTATTTTTTTCTTCGTCTCGATGTCTTGGAATTACTCTAGCTATTTTGTATTTTTTAACATGTACACTCCAGCGATCAAGGGGCGGGGAATTTCAGTTGCAACGGGAGCAAATAAAACGTGGAGAAATGTGCTTTTCCTTTTTTTTTTTTACTTTGAACTCAATACCCTCTTGTTAAAAGCTCCGGATAGACACCCATTTTTTAAATATTATTGTTTCCTCGTTCTCGTAGTCAATCAGTTTCTTCGTCCTTTACACTTTTTCCCAAATATTTCAAACCCCATCGCCTGGAACCATTTTTTTTCCTTTTATTATCAAGAGGAATTTGAGAGATTTTTTAAGGACGCTTTTATGGGGGTAGGAATTTTCGCGGGACGGAGAGATCGATGTGGGAAAAGGGGAACGAAGGAATCGACAAAAAATCGAAGCTTCCCACTTGTCAAAAAACAATCGATACAAAAAATATAGTAATTCACGGTGATTCGTATCGCTACATGTCTCACTAAGCTCGAAAAAAATCGGCAACGATAAATCTGCAAGAATCCAACCGATAAATGCAAAATTCCATCGTGATGGCTGTCGCTGTTCAATTTTTCTGAGGCTGAATTTCGGTAATTTTTGTATCGAACGTTGCAGGCAACTCGAAAGGAAATTTCGTTCTCATTTGGTGGAGGAAGAAGCTGTTTTTTTTTTAAATGGCAATTGAATCGAATTATCGATTGAAAAGTTTCGTTAATAAGGAACAAACTTGGACGTTAAAGAAGAAAAATGTTTAAGGCGAGGATTATGATTGCTCGCTCTCGTCTGGACTGTCAAGCACGTGTCTCCTGGTTTTGCATATTTAGCGACACGGTGGTGTCTTGACGCCAAGTATTAAAAAGAACAGTTCGATTGGGCCTTTTTCCGTTACGTTCAAACTTGAACTGGTCGCCGTTAAAATTTTTAAATATCCTCGGGACTTTGGGACGTTAAATTCGATGTTGGAAAAAATCTTGCTCCAAACTTTCTGCTTCGAAGTTTTCGTATTGTTTTAGTATCTTCACAAAGATTTTTCGCGAGAGCGACTTTAGAAGGAAAGCTCACACAATAAGAAATAAGTACGACTCTTTCTTCGGAATAATTGGAAACTACTTCGACAGATAATAATTCATTCGCATCAACACACTCTTTCCTTTAAATCTTCGTCGTTTTTAATATTTTTCGTAGCGTCCTCAAGGGAGCCTGTTTGTTTGTTTTTTTTTTTTTTTTTTCGAGCAACCATACATTCCACATAGGTTACGATTGAAGTTACATGTAAAAATATTCATTCGAGAGACGCGAGGTCGTTGCGACATCGCGTCGGAAATGAAGACTTGAAAGTATATTTGTTTGTTTATTTTTTCTCATTTCTTTTGCTTCCTCATTCTCTTTTGTCATGTTTGTTCAATGTGTAATTTTACATAGGCCAAGGGGCTGATGATCGGACCCGGCGAAACCGGCTAATGAATAACCACACGTATATCAAACACCCGGGAGGTTTTTTTAATCCATAAGTTTCGTTATTTCCTTATCAAAACCTTCCGAATTATCGTTGCGAGATAAATCATCGATTTGCTAAGAAAATTGTTCGATTCATTTGTTCAATGAAGCAACAAAAAACGTAACGTGGTATCGATCATTTAAAAAGTCGATAAAAATCGCCAATCAAAAATGGAATGACAAACAAAAAAAAAACGGAATTAAAAAAGAACGAAAAAAAATAAATGAAAGAACGTTTTCATTAGCAAATCGCGTAATTGGTTGAATCAACGAACGAGCCTCTTGATCTTTTTACACTCGTTCTCATTTATTATCGCGTTTTCGGCCTCAATAATCGATCGTACGATAATTCGAAGAAAAAAAAAAAGAAAAAAGATTACTGTCGCTCACAGTATGAAATTCGCTGCGCGCACCATTATTATTATTATTATTATTATTATTATTATTATAAAAAACAAAAAAACCGTTATCCGCTAGCTCAGACTTTTCGGAAAAACGTCAAGTACACAAAAACGAACGGCAAGAGTTTTAAAAAAGAGGAAAAAAAAAAACGAGTTTTTATTGCGTTTTCGAGGGAAAACGTGGACTCGAACGCTCGAGTCCGCGGCTTGTCTGCGATTCTTTTTCCAAACAGATTGCAAAATGTTTCTCACTCAGCAGTCCTTCTAGTCGCGAGTCTTGGTCACGTTGGCCAAAAGTGTAAATTAACAAAAAAAAAGTGTTGTATTTGAATTTTTATTTCTTAATGACCTCGTAAGAATTTTACGAGTTTTGAAAAAGCGTGTGAGTCAAAGAAAAAATATTCTTCGACGCTGTCTCGCGTGTATTTAGTCTCAATACCGCATGGTTGATGAGCGCGAAGCGCAAACGCGGCGATTCGTACAAGTTGTTTGATTTAGCGAATAAAAACATCAAAATGTAAGCAAGAAAAAAAAAGTAGAAAAAAAAAAAAATAATTGAGGAAGTGTAAAGGCTTTTCCAATTTTTATTATTTTTAGTTCTTTTTCTTTTACTTCTTTTAATCAACCTTTTTGATGAAAAGTTTCCGCCGTATTTTCTTATATAACAAACAACATGTCTATGTGTGTTTTTCTTTGTTTATGTGTGTACGTGTGAATGTGTTGATTTATTTTTGAGAGAGTTGTGTTTAAAAACCGGGACGCAAGCTGCGCTTTTCGTCGGGCCAGTTCAACGTTTTTCTTCCTTTTCGTTATTGTTTGTTTGTTTGTTGTTATTTTTTTTTTTTACTTACATTGCTTAGAAAGTTTATAGCGCGTGTAATTTGTTGTTAACGTTGGCGCGGTTTTTGTTTTTATTTCTCGCTGTTTCGGATAATGGTAAGTTGTTACTTTGATAAAAATTTATTTTTTCTCGTTTTTTTTGTGTGTGTGTTTATTTATTATTAATATTATCATTCTCCGCTGCTGAGTTGCTGTTGATTTTCTTTTGTTTGTTTGTTTTTTTTTTTTTTTTTTGGAACTGTTGGCTCGTTTTACGTTCTTGTTGTTGTTTTTTTATTCAAGCTCTCTCTCTTTTTCTCTCTCGCTCGCTCCACTCTCTCTCTTTCTCTCTCTCTCTCTTTATCTCGCTCTCTCTCTCCCTCCCTTCCCCTCTTTCTTCTTTTGACCAATGATAAGGTGTCGATTGGCTATTAAGCGGGTTGTGAGGTTGTGTACGGTTGCAACTGAACACAATTATTTGTCGAGGGCAGTGTTGGTTTTGATGGCAATCACCACTTCTTCGCCACAGGCTTTCAGTACAGTGCACTGCAACATGAGAAAATTCTTGTGTTTTTATTCCATGCCATATTTGTCAATCGATCGATTTTTTCCGCCTGCGATTATCGAATTACTTTCCAATTTTGTTTGTGAATTTTCTTTAACCATTTTTTTTTTGTTGTTCGGTGGAAAAATTTAGAAACCTACCAGTAGTTCTTTTCCAGCGTCATAGTCGGAACGCAACTGGGTACCCAACTCGCCATCAGGAATCTTGAGATCCTCACGAAGGTCTCCGTTATCAGCCATCAGGCACAAGTATCCGTCGTCAGATATGTCTGTCAGCTAAATTGTACAGAAAATAAAGAATTTTATTCCTGGTGCCACGAATTTTGCATCAAGGAAAACAAAAAAAAAATTAGTAAAACGATGAAATTTTTAGAATTCTGATAGACCACGTCGTTTTTCCACCTGTTGTTGGAATAATGAAAAAATTGATATTCTACGGGAGGATGATCTCGTCTTAATGTTCGTTTACCTACTAAAGTTTTCCTAAAGATTTACAATATGCTGTAAGCCCAAAAAAAATTTATATGTGCTAAATAAATAAATAAATAAAATTCTGAATAT
This sequence comes from Hyposoter dolosus, assembly GCA_963921915.1. Lineage (NCBI taxonomy): Eukaryota > Metazoa > Arthropoda > Insecta > Hymenoptera > Ichneumonidae > Hyposoter > Hyposoter dolosus. Next base: position 7,611,343 of record OY998136.1, on the reverse strand, counting down.
TTTATCAACGGCTAATAACAATAGCCGAAAGAATAATAATAATTATTATTTGATTGCTATATAATAATAATAATAATTAATATTTCAATTAATAATTATTATTAGTCGATTAAATATTTATTATTGGTTTAAATAATTAAATTTATTATTCAACGAAAATAATAATAATAATTTTTTTAATTGGGTTTTCAAACTTTTACGTGGGAGTGTCGATCATTTTTGAATAAGCAAGGATCAATGGTAATCAGTAACTCTCATTTCGTTTTAAATTTGGAAGTGGAAATATTTAAAATTGATATGAAAATTTACAATTTTTTTGGCACACAAGTTTTTAAAATTGTTTTATTTCTATTTATTGCTGAAAAAAAATGGTGAAAACTCTGAAGTCTCACCTGATAGTCCTCTCGCTTGACGAAGGGCACGTCCATGTTGTGTGTGGATGGGCAGATATCCTCGTACTTCTTGGATGAGAATATGTCGATGCCAACAAGATGGACCTTGGCGTGGCCGTGCTTGCCCGTCTTGGAAGTCGACATCTCAACGATCTTGCAAGGCCGGGCCTTCAGCATGACGAAACCATTTTTACGCAATGCTGAACATTGCATGGGATAGGTCACTGAGGCGCCAGAGTCTCCGGTCTCGAAATGAGTGTCCTCGATATCTGCCATCTTTTAATTTGAGGCTGTGTCTAAAAAAAAAAATTATCGATTCATGAAATTTCAAAAACATCAGGCAGAAAATTAATTTCTCTATTTTTGATAGGAACAATAAATCAGAGAGCACAAAAAAATAAAAAATCGACCCAAAGTTCTGGAAAAATTCCATTTTCCATATTTTCAATGGGGTTATGAATTTTTTTACGACAAATTTGGAATATTTCCATATGGGAATTCCCATTTTTGGGTTTTTTGATCTCTGGCCCGTTTCCGACTCCTCGGGGGTTTTTTTTTCTTCAGATTTTGATCATGTGGTAGAGTAGAGTCTTTTTCACGCGAAACTGCGGTTGCATTTTCAAATTTTCAATTTTCAATAACGTCGTCGCGTTCCCGTTGAATTTTTATTGCGGGAGCATGATTCTAAGGCGAAGAAAAACACGGCGTTGAGTCTAACATATGTTGCGGGTCGCTGGGCTCGGTGGACACTTTTGGCAGAAAACATTAAGAAATTTTGTTGCTTGTGACAGTTATCCTCATTTTTGAGAGCGCAGAGGAAAATTTGTGATGGGAATACAGAAAAATAGCTGGGAGTGTGAAATTTGATGGAACGAAGGCCGCCGTGGGTTGCGAAGCACAAATTGAAAATACGGAGAAAACGTTTTTTTTTTTTTTTTTTTTAATATTTACGGAATATGGAACATTGTACGGAATTTTGTGGGAATTATTTCGGAAGAAACGACGATTTTATGACACGCACACGTCGGAACGGCGTTGATTGGAATAATTTTGAAAAAAATGGCTGATTTTGAGGATTATTGTAAATTGGGAGGAATGGGAAATTGGAAATAATTGAGATTTTGGAAATACGATCGTGAAATTCGAGGGACTGTTGAGAAATGCGTGTGACCCCCCCGGGGTAGTGGCCATGTGGCACATTGACGGGGAAATAGTTGATAAAGCGTTGTAGCCACGAAAATAGCGTCGATCAATGCAAAAAGGTATGGAAATAATGAGGGAGAAGAATGAAAAGAGTGAGGAATGTGGAATATAAAAAGAGGATAAAGAATGCAGAAAAGAGAGAGATAAAAAACGCGTGCCTTGTAATTCGCGGACGCGAATAGCGTATAGAAAACGCGATGACCGTATAACGCAGCGGCTAACCAAATACTGTAGTTTTTTGTCTCGTTCCGGTGGCCAAACGAGCCGACTCTCGCGCGAGAAAGTGGATCGGAGGTTTAGCGAACTTTGGGAATAATCGTACCGGCCGAAAATCTGGATAGTTTTATCGAGGGGATCGTAAGGGAATAAATAAAAAGGCGTTATTCATTAATATAATGGTCGAAGATGGCGCGAAAGATCCGGCCAAGCCACATTGCTCCCCCCGATATCGTGTGCGCCCATTCGTTGTCAATCGTGTGTGCCGCTGGATCACGACGTTAATTTAACCCTCGTTGCCAGGACCGTCTCTCTCCTCTTACGTTTATCACACTATTATTCCTCTTATTACGATTATTTATTACGAACCAGACTATTATTTTCACTCTCGTAATCTCAATCTTCCTCGCAACCTTTTTCTTTTATTTGACTTTTTTTTCAAGCTATTAGCACCATTAGTTTTCACGGAAATATCGAGGACAGACTCGGGCTATACTCACATGTGATCAAAATGGATACTCTTACCAGAAGATCGTGGCTCGCGCTTGCGCACTCTACGCTCGACTGAAGAGGGGTCTTCCAGTCTGGAAACACGGACCGACACTCAATCTCACTCCTTTTCGGCCAACGTGCTACCGCGAGGGCGTTATGTCTATTCTTTAGGCTTGGCTTTTACGCTTTTTCTTTGCCTATTTTATAAATCCTGAGTGGATAATCCGCTGCAATAGTTTTTTTTTTTCGCCAGGCATATTTATTAACGATTCAAGCGATTCGTTGTTCCGAATGCGTTCGAATTTTCATTTAAATGTTTTTTGTCCATGACGAAACAACGAAATTCTCGATTTCGAGTTCTCGGACACTATTCGAACTTGGAATTACGATTTAAAGAGCGTTTTTTACGTAATTTTCAGCTTCATGAAGGTTGAAAAGAATTTATCGTTGTTTTGCATACTTTTTGATGACTGTAACGATAGAATTGTTCGATTGTAAATTTACCGGGCCGAGCGCGTTCGCACGCGTTTTCGATGAGTTTGCGAACGCCGCGCCGGGGCTTTAGTGACACATGTGTTTTTGCTCAAAAACAAAAGAGCGCAAAAATTGTCACAAATTTTGATAACGGCCTCCGACGTTTTTGACACTCGAGTCTAGAGTCGAACGTGCTCATTTTCGGGGATAAAAATGGACAAAGAATCGGTGGGAATCGACGCTTTCGAAATTCTTCCGAGTAGCTTCAAATTTCACGATTTCTCGACTCGCGTCGGCGAGGTTAGGATAAGCTGTCGAATCATTAAGATGGAAGATAGCGTTTATATCTGGGTAGGAGATTGCGAGGATTCCAAAATGAACGACTTGACTGTTGCCATGCCTTCGAAATACGAGAAATCGCCTGTAGCCACTAAAATCATGGGAATGACCGATGACTCGAGCTCCACGAGTTTGGCCAAAAGACTCGCCAAAAAAGTCGGGAAACCTGTCTTTGTCAGTTTCAACGTTGCTGTCAACAATCTCACTCTGCCTGCCATCGAAAAAGCTATCCAGGACGAACTTAACGGCCAAAAAGAGTTACTCGTATTCTAATTTTCTCAATAAATTATCAAGCAAACAAAAACCTATGTCTGTTCTTAACATTTATTCTTACGACCAGTCCCTAGATTAATGATTCGCATTTGAAAATTTGCGCCAAAATCGAGAGTCCAGTGCCGCGTCTGCTGTTTCGGGCGATTCGTTCAGCTCGAGCGCTTCAGCGTCTTTTTTTCGACCCTCTGGCATTATTCGACCAACAAACAAACGTTTTTATTATTTTATGTCGAAATTTCTTGAAGAATCGAATTTCAGGCAACGCAACAAATTACGAAACCGTCGTTTCCCAAGAGACAAATGTCGCCAAGTTACCGGTGTGTGTTTGCGGTCACTTACGAAGGCAGTAAAGTTGCAGGGAATTCCGGTGAATAAACAAACAAAAACTCAAGCCACGAAAGATCTTTTCTCAAAGTTCTCCCATCGCTTTCGATTAATAAATGAACTTTACTCATAAACGAGAATCGTACGGAAATCATGATAAAATATGGAGGACGAAAACTTTATAGATTTCGAAAACTCGATATTTCCGATGTCAGAACTATTTTGCGCTTGCGCTTTGAGAGCCAGAGGACAAAAAGGTCAGACTTAGGAACACGAGATTTTTCAGCTTTGGTCGCTTTGGTAAACGCGGCAAGCGAGGCTGCCGTCAGGGGGAAGCACGAGTTGAGGTTAACTGGTGGGGGCAAGCGGCTTTTCGTTCGAGCACATGTTAAGTTATTGGTGCGACATGCGGCGCACAGAACACGTGCTCGTGTAGCGATAGCTCAGTAACCTTTCTCCTAATAATTCGGAAGTGTTCGGCATCCGCAAAAACTCAGTGACAACCCGGTGAATTAGTTGAGTGGCTGTTAAAAATAATTTTGGATCGTCAGTTATCAGCAAGAGATTGCACAATGTTGCACGACGATCTTGTCACATTTTGTGATCGGAGTGACAAGTATAAACAAGAATTTGCGCGCTATCTTGAATCCAAGGTACGTCGTCAATTTTTTTTCCGCTCCTTTTCACACTTTCTCATCGTGACATCGACAATCGTTCGAATTATTCGAACCTTCACTTTCTTTTCTCCATTTCGTTATTCACGTATTTTCGGAGCCTCGTTTTTTCGTCGATTTCGAAAAATCAACGTTTCCATCGTTTTTTCCGTAGGATTTCACCGAAAATCAACGCAATGACGTTTTTCAATCGTTATGTCGATTTTTGATGGAACCGACCAGCACGAAAGACGTTGCCGAATGTTTCCCGCAGTATCTTTTGTTGCTCGTCTCTCGAGTTATCCGTACGGACTTTTCCAAATCTCACATTCCGAGCGGCACCAACCGATTGCACAGATTGAATTGCGTCGTCTTGGGTTCCCTGGTGCCGGTGAATCCGGACGTTTTGGGGCAAGTGAAAACCTCGATTATGTTTTTTAATTCCTCCATAATTTTTAATGAACAATTTTTTTTAATGGAATGCGTTAATAATCGTTTTGTAGATTCGCTCTGCGTTACTTTGAATCGAACCCAGCGCCGTTTACGTCTCTGGTTGATAATTTGGCTGTGATAGCGAAGAGAAGGAGAGAGAACGACGTTCCTTTCGTAGTGAGGGAAGTCTCGAGCCTGGAAATCGTGACGGCGAGTTACAACATTCTGGACGCGGCGCCGGAGCATTTCAAACACAAATGGAGCTGGTCAGAGTTTTACAACTTTTTGGTCGACGAGGACGACATCGTCAGATGGTAAATATTTTTTTGATACTGGAGCCTGCGTCGTGTTGAAATGCAATGAAAAATATATTCTTTATGTGATCCTGAAGTTTCAATCGTTGGAATACAGCGAAAAATATATTTTTTAATCATTATTTTGATAATTAATGCGATTGTTGCAATTTTCCTCGTGAATTCAGTTTTCCAATGGCAAAGAAGACTGTTCCACTATCGTTGACGAATACAGTATCAAAATTTTTCGCTCTGCAATAAAAAATAATGAGTTTTCGTTGCGTTGGAATGATGCAAACTTCAACATCGTTAATTTTCGATGCAACAAAAAAGTTGGTGTCGATCGGCAGAACGATAAATTTGTATGAAATTTTTTATGATCAGGATTGCGCTGAAGTGCATTGGGATTGTGCTGCGAATGTCAGAATCGATTCGCCTCTCGTGTGCGAAATCTTTGATGAAAGATCCCGAGCGTTTTCTGCTCCAGCAGCGGAGCGAGAATTCTTTGGAAGTTGCGACATGCCCGGAAAATCATGTGGAAGAAATAAGCGAGGCGTCGAAGGACTCCGAGTCTCTCGTCGCGATCGCTGGCGTTCTGTTGCCGGTTTTTAATTCGAAAGAACGTCCGAAAAAATCGAATTTGATAGCGGTTCCGTCGATGGAGTCGAACTTGCGGAGCCTCGCGTTGGCCGTTGCTTCGCGTCGTTGCATCTGTCTGCAAGGCTCTGTCGGTTGTGGCAAAACTGCTCTCGTCGAATATCTCGCCGATTTAACTGGCCACGGGAATTCAAACTTCGTGAAAGTTCAATTGGGCGACCAAACGGATTCAAAAATGTTGCTCGGGACTTACAGATGCACCGACATTCCTGGGGAATTCGTTTGGCAACCGGGAGTACTGACGCAAGCCGTGATGGACGGAAAATGGCTTTTACTCGAGGATATCGACAGTGCGGCTCTCGACGTCGCTAGTTGCTTGAGCAATCTGATAGAAACGGGAACTCTCTCGGTTCCTGGTTACCGCGACACTATTTACGCGAAAAGTGGATTCCAGCTGTTCCTTACGCAGCGGTTGATTCCAACAGCCTCGGGATTTCATCGTCAGTCGAGCGGGGCTTCGAACCTTTTGGAGAAACATTGGTTCTGCGTGCACGTCGATTCCCTGACGCCCGAGGAGCTCGTTGTAGTCGTAAAAACGCTTTTCCCACCGCTCACGACCATAGCGACGAGAATGGTCGACGTTTTCCTTCTCTTTTCCGTGGGGAACCACGGACCCACGGAAAATTTAACGAGAACCGGCAGATTGACGTCCACCAGAGATCTCATCAAATGGTGCACCCGCGCGATCGTTAATTTCCAAGTTTCTTCCCCGGATTCTGCTCTGAAAATCTTCCAAGACGCCATAGATATTTTCTGCTGTTCGGTCAACGATCAGAACCTGCGATTGGAACTCGCTACCGCGATCGGACACACGCTCGGGATCGTGAAAACGAAAGCTGAATATTTCTGCAACAGCCACAAGCCGACGATCGGTTTTTCTGGAGAATATTTCCAAGCGGGACGAGCCAAAGTTCGTCGAAAGAAAACTAGTCACGCTCGAGTGGAACAAACGAGAATTAAGTTTTCTTTCACGAGACCCTCGGCGACTTTGCTCGAGCGGGTGACGAGCTGCGTTGCCCAGAAAGAGCCAGTCCTCCTGGTCGGCGAGACAGGAACCGGAAAAACTAGCTCCATCCAGTATCTCGCGAAAAGCACGGGCCACAAGCTCGTCGTAATAAACATGAACCAACAGAGCGAAAGTGCGGACTTACTCGGAGGCTACAAACCGGTGGATTTCAAATATTTGATCACACCAACGAGAGAAGAATTCGAGATGCTTTTCCGATCGTATTTCGCGGTCGAGCCAAATCGCAAGTTCCTGGAGCACGTGGCGGCGTGTCACAAGCAGCAGAAGTGGAAAACCCTCGTGGGTTTGATGTGCCACAGCGCGGCAGCTGCGGTAAAGAGACTGAGGACAAAAGTCGCTGAAGACTCGACAAACCCGACGAAAGAAAAAGCGAGCAAACCGGAGAAGAAAAATTCGGAGGATCAGGAAAATAATTCTCGAAGCAAGATCGAGATGTTGATAAAGTGGGAGAAACTTCTAGTCAAATTAGAAAAATTGAAGAACCAAGTAAAGACTCATTTCTCCTTGGCGTTTGCCTTTCTCGAGGGAAGCCTGATAAAAGCTCTGCACCAAGGTCATTGGGTATTACTGGACGAGATAAATCTCGCGTCTTCCGAAACCCTCGAGTGTCTATCGGGTCTTTTGGAAGGTGCGACCGGATCCTTGTCGTTGCTGGAACGCGGCGATAGCGAGACGATCGAGAGACACGCAGATTTCACGATTTTTGCTTGTATGAATCCAGCCACCGACGTTGGCAAGAAAGAACTACCGATTGGCCTGAGAAACCGATTCACCGAGTTTTACGTCGACGAACTCACCGAGAAAACCGACCTCCAGCTGCTGGTCAACTCGTACCTCGGCGACGCGGACCTCAGCACCGAAAAACAAGAATCCATCGTCAAGTTTTACCTCAACGTACGCAAAGAGGCGTTGGCGTCGTTGAACGACGGAACTGGCCACAAGCCGCACTACAGCTTGAGAACGTTGTGCCGAGCTTTGAGGGTCGCGTCGTCAAATCCCTGCGGAAGCATCCAGCGTTCTTTGTACGAAGCATTTTGTCTCAGTTTCCTGACTCAATTGGATCACAATTCTTATCCGATCGTGGAAAAGCTCATAGGGCGAGCGATACTCGACGCAAAGTTGACCAGGGCGATCCTCGGCACGCCGATCCCGAAGCCAGGTTGGGACGAGAACGAGGATTTTATTAATTTCGAGGGATACTGGATCGTCAAGGGCGGCCTCGAGCCTGAGACCCCGAAGAATTACATCCTGACGAATTCCGTAAGAAGAAACTTGCGAGATCTCGTTCGCGTGGTTTCGATCGGAAGGATTCCGGTCCTCCTGCAAGGAGACACGTCTGTAGGAAAAACGAGCTTGATCACTTATCTCGCGAAATCCTCGGGTCACACATGCTTGCGAATAAACAATCACGAGCACACGGACCTCCAGGAATACGTGGGGAGTTACGTGGCCGATGAGTCCGGTCGGCTGGTCTTCAAGGAGGGAATCCTGGTCGAGGCGATGCGAAAAGGGCATTGGATTATTTTGGACGAATTGAATTTGGCACCGAGCGACGTTCTCGAAGCTCTCAATCGCGTTCTCGACGATAATCGCGAGTTGTTCATCCCGGAGACTCAACAAGTCGTCAAGGCTCATCCGAACTTTATGCTCTTCGCTACGCAGAATCCTCCGGGTCTTTATGGTGGACGCAAAGTCCTGTCACGTGCATTTAGAAATCGCTTCGTCGAACTCCATTTCGACGAAATTCCCGCCGACGAGCTGCAAATCATTTTGCACGAAAGATGCCACATGCCTGTTTCATATTGTAAACAAATAATCAACGTGATGATCGAACTGCAAACGCGACGAAAAAGCACCGCGACTTTCCAGGGAAAACATGGCTTCATAACGCTGCGCGATCTTTTCCGATGGGGAGAGCGATATCGTCTGGCCGGAGACGTCGGCGAAGGCCTGTACGATTGGAGCCAACACTTGGCCGACGAGGGGTACCTCGTGCTTGCTGCCAAAGTCCGTAAATCCGAGGAGGCCCAAGAAATCAGACAAGTGATAAAAAAGCATTTGAAGAGAGACGTCGATCCGTCTACGCTGTTTAGTCTGAACGAGAAAACTTCGAGCGTCACGAGATCGATTCTCGAAGAAATATTACGGCGTCAAGAAAATTCGAGCTTTGGACACGTCGTTTGGACTTTTCACATGCGACGAATGGCTGTCCTCGTTAGAAAGTCCTGCCAATTCAAAGAACCTGTTCTTCTCGTTGGAGAGACTGGAGGTGGAAAAACTACCATCTGCCAATTGATCGCCTTCATGAGCAGCCAAAATCTCTTCTCCGTCAATTGCCACATGCACACGGAATCTTCTGATTTTCTTGGAAATCTCAGACCCGTGAGGGATCACTCCGATCCCGAGAGCAATAAATTGTTCGAGTGGGTCGATGGCCCTCTTATCCGAGCTATGCGCAACGGCGACTTGTTCCTTGCCGACGAAATCTCACTCGCTGATGACAGCGTTTTGGAACGATTGAATTCACTCCTCGGTATGTTTTTATCTGGATATTCATTTTTTCGAACAGGTTAACCGCAAGTTTTGAATTATCGTGGAACGACTGATTACCTGGTCGTGAGGTTTCGACTTTTGTTCTTTGCGGCGTATTTTTTAACGTTTTTTTATTACTTTATTTATTTTCATTTATTTTAATTTTAATTGAATGTTTTTTTTTTAAATTATTTTTATTGATTTTGAACTCAAATTTTTCACTTTTCCTTACGATTTTCCGAATTATTGTCTTCCATACAAACTTTGTTCTAAAAATTGCAAATACAAGAAAATAATTGGCCATCTGCTTGGAAGTAACGCGAAGACAAACATTTGTGGCACTTGATTTTTATTATTGTTAATCTTGTTTAAAGAACCCGAACGGAGTCTACTATTGGCTGAGAAAAGTTGCGACTCTGGAGATTCTGGAGAGACTGATTGCATAATAACGGCTAATGAAAAATTTCAGTTTATCGGTAAGTCGTCGACGGCCATTGAGAAGTCAAGCTCGTCAAGTTTTGTTGTTGTTGAGAATTTGATTGAACTTTGTCGCTACTTACAGGAACTATGAATCCTGGGGGCGACTATGGTAAGAAGGAATTGTCTCCGGCGCTGAGGAATCGTTTCACAGAAATTTGGTGCGAGGGTTGCGCCGAAAGGTCCGATTTACAGGCGATCGTCGAGCACAACTTGAACGCGGAGCTGCGAGAAAATGGTGAAATAATTTCAAACTCGATGCTGAGCTTTGTCGACTGGCTGAAAAATAGCGAAGTCGGAAATCGGTTCACGGTCAGCATTCGCGATATTTTGACTTGGGTTAATTTTATAAATTGCTGTACCGGGCGGAAGGACGTCTCGAAATTGAGTTTGGCCGACGCTTATTTACACGGCGCTTGTCTGACTTACATCGACAGTCTTGGCTCCGGACTGACGGGCATGGAGAGGTAAATTGAACAAAAACTTTTAACGGCATGGCGATTTTTAGAAATTGTTTTTTTTTTCATTCCAACAAAAATTCTGGAAAAAGGAAAAAATTGTATGAAAAAGTTACGGGCCAGAAAAAGACTCTCGTCGATGTAATTATTAATAAAGTTTCGCGAAATATTTGTCCGAATGGAATTAATAAATAAGTTCACGTATTTATCGCAGCGTCGAAAAGTTGGAAATATTCCGGAACAGTGCACTAAGGATTTTAAAGTCTCAAGTGTTGGATGCAATGCGAGAGCGAAGCGAGGTCGAAACTTGGAAGGAGGCTGACGGAGGGATGGACAAAAGTTCAAGAAACGTGTTTGGAATCGCACCGTTTTTCATAGCGAAAAAATCGAGCGAGGGAATCGATGAGGAGCGGTTCACGTTCGCAGCCCCAACGACCAAATCCAACACGTTGAAGTTGTTGAGAGCTCTGCAATTAAAAAAACCATTGTTACTCGAGGGAAGTCCGGGAGTTGGAAAAACGAGCTTGGTCGCAGCTTTGGCGAGATCGTCCGGCCACAATTTGCTGCGAATTAATTTGAGTGACCAAACGGTAAATATTTTTGTATTATTTGATTAAATGTAACGTTTAACCGTTACATTGATCGTGATTAAATGTAACGTTTGGCATTTTCCGTAAAAAAAAACAACAACAAAAAACGCATATTTACCGGAATACAACGATTTGAAAAACGCCTCGGGTCAGATTGACCCAGTGTGCATTTGTAGGAGTGGTCACAAAAACTCACGGTCTCAAGCAACTTTATCCTTCGCATTTTCGTGTTTTCTTTGACCAAAATGATTTTTTCTCATCGTCAGGATGTCTCCGATTTATTCGGAGCGGATCTTCCCCTCGAAGGCGGAAAAGGCGGTCAATTTGCGTGGAAGGATGGTCCGTTTTTGCGCGCCTTGCGTGCCGGGGACTGGATTTTGTTGGACGAGTTGAATCTCGCTTCCCAATCGGTGCTCGAGGGTCTGAACGCGTGTTTGGATCACCGAAGCGAAATCTATATCCCCGAGCTCGGTCGCACGTTCACGGTCAAGCCCGAGACGAAGCTTTTCGGTTGTCAAAATCCGCTGAGACAAGGCGGCGCTCGAAGAGGTTTGCCAAAATCATTTTTGAACAGATTCACGCAAGTTTACGTCGACGCTCTGACTGACGACGATTTGAAGCTCATCGTGAGCAACCAATTCCCGCAAATCCCATCGAACCTCCTCGACAAAATGGTTCATTTCAATTCGCGACTCGCCCGAGAGGCCGGCGCTTCCTGGGGCCACAGTGGATCGCCTTGGGAAATGAATCTTCGGGACATAACGCGATGGTGCGAAGTGATCGTCGTGGCGGCTCGGAGCCAATCCACCGACAATCAAATTTCCTATAACCCCGGAAATGGCGTTCAACTTATTTACGTCGACAGAATGCGAACCGAGGAAGACCGCAGAAAAGTACGAGAAGTCTACGAAGAAATTTTCGACATCGACGAATTTCCGGTTAACGAACAACAACCGATCGTTCATTTCACCGAAAATCAAATTTATCTCGGCGACGTCAGCCTGTCTCGGGAAGAATATTTCAATGGCTACGATCATAACTTGCTGCTGCTTCGCGATCAGATCGGCACCTTGAAAAACCTCGCCCGATGCGTCGAAATGAACTGGATGCCGATTTTGGTAAAATTCTCAAAATTCTTTTCATTCGACAGTAACATTTTTTTTTCACGTAAAATTGAAAAAAGCTTCATTTTACTTTTGGGAATGCGTGGAAATTATCTTGATACCGATTTCGGCAAAATTCTCAAAATTCTTTCCATTCGACATTAACGTTTTTTTCATCTTTCTTTACATAGAATTGTCAATTTTGAATACGTTTAATTATTTTGCTTCTGGAAATGCGTGAAAATGAACTGGATGCCAATTTTGACAAAATTCTCAAAATTCTTTTTATTTCACAATATTTTTTTGTTTTTTGTTTTTTTTTCTCGACATAAAATTGTCGAATTTGAATTTCGTTTGAAAAAGAATAATTTTACTTTTGGAAAATCGTCGTCTCTGCACCCGTTACTCTGGTGGAACGGCGTAAACTAAAATTAACAAAAAAACGAGGAAGAAATCGTTACATCGACGAAATATTTGCATGTGGACGAGTTTCTGTTGTTGAGAAAAATGATATTTCGCAGGTCGGTGGTCCGGGATGTGGAAAGAGCAGCGTCGTTCGTGTTTTGGCTCAACTAACAGGACAACGTTTAAAATCGATCGTGGTCAATTCGGCGATGGACACGACGGAGATCCTCGGCGGCTTCGAGCAGGTCAGTCAAATTTATCATAATATTTTACGAGTGAATTTTGCTGAATTTTGCTGAATCGAACTGCTGCACGTTGTCTCCGGAAAACTTGGCAATATTTCGAGAAAAACGTGATTTCGCTTTTTCGTGATGTCCCTCGCGCTCATGGAAGTTTTTACATCGCCTCGAGCGCTCGATCAGCATATCGAGGGAGATAAGAGAACGACCTGACACACTTGTGTCAACTTTGTTTTATTTTTGGCCCTTTATTAGCTCCGAAGCGCAAAGTACGCGAAAAAAAATATACGCTGCGATAAAAAACGAATAAATCGACGAGATGGGAAGCTTTGAGTTTCCCATAGACCCCCGTGGCTGGGCCAGCGGTCACCCAACCGAGTATCGTCCTTGCTGGAGGCTGCTCGAGGTCGGTGATCGCTCCGGCCACGTGCCAGCGATTCATCGCTGTTTCTTTAGACAAATACGATGAATATTATTTTTAAGATTTTTTAGTTTGTGGCAAGAAAATAAAATGCAAAACGTTGGCATTTTTTTTTTTGAGATTTTTTAGGAAAATCGATTCAGCGGTGGAGAGCGAGTTTATATTTTCGTCAAATAGTTTTCGACCGTGAAACGAACGATATGTTTTTTTTTTTTTTTTTCCCGGAATATAGGAGACTCGTGTGAAACCTATTTTTGAAGAATTCCTCTTGTTCCATTCGCACGAACGTAGACGAGTTATCACTGTCCAAGAGTTCAAACGAGAAATTACTCATTCAACGAGATTCCCCTTTGTATTCGGCTCCCCATTGTTTCCACGTGCACGCATTGGTGCCTCGAAAATAGACACAGCTGCGAGACAGGGCGTGAGAATCCTTTGCTCCGGATCTCTCATTTATCATCGTTCAAAGATTCTTTGATTCAGACTGGAGTCAGAAAAAAATAGAGAACCGAGAACTTTGGCCTCGTTTTTTTTTCCTCAGCTAACGTGCAATTTTTCGTTCATTTTTTCTCGCGAAACATTATTTCCTTGGACATAGAAACTGGCGAGATTCCTTTTTCTAATTTTCTTGAGATCAAGGTCACCCATGAAAGCAGCAATTTTTTTCTGCGTGCAATTATTAATTTTCATTTTTTGCTTCCGCATAGAGGAAGCTATGTGACGGTAGATTTTTTTTTTTCCATTTTTCAATGTCAATGCGCTTATTACAAAGTCCCAAAACATCGAAAAATCATATCTAGAAAAAATGTGTTCGGATGTGTGGGTGTGTGTATATTCTGGCACTGCAAAATTCAAACGTTTATAACTCGAGAACGGTTTGAGCTACACGGCTCCCGTTTCGCACAGATGTTAATCTATACGAGCTCTTCATTCTCTGATAATTTTGTTGGAATTGCTAGAAAAATACGAATTCTACGGTATTTTGAAATTTTCGAAAAAAGGTGTCGACGCTCTAACTTACGCAAATTTTAAGAATTATTACGAATCTTTGTTTTTTATAAATAGAGTATCATAATAGAAAGGTTGGTATTGAATTTGGGAAATATCGGTTGAACGGTTTAAATTTAATGATTTTTCGAATTTTACGAAAATGTGAGTTTTTTGAAAAATCGTCTAACCGCTCTAATTTCTGCAAATTTTGTAAGATATTGTGTATAAGTTCGTACATCCTCTTTAATTTTTTCTTGTTTATTATAATACACCGGTTAAAAGTTTCATATACAGATTCCACATCATTGTACACACACGTGTGATGACTTAAACGTTAGGTGGTTGTATTTATAGAGAGTTGAACGTCCAATGGAGTTTGATATCGTTTGTTTGTTTAATGTTCGATAAGAAAAGCATTGCGAATGATTTTCTGTGAAGAAAAAACTCGTCCATCTATGAATACAACCGAAATATATGGAAAGACGTCACACAATCGCAATCTCGAGCATTCCTCCCTTCTCAGGCATTCGATATTTTTGTTCCTTTAAGCTTTTTTTTTTTTAATCGTCTCGTTTAATTGATTTTTGTCTCCCTTCCCCTCGTTACTTTTAAGTTTGGGTCTTTTTTAGGCACGTTTCGTTTATACATTGATTCGATATCGTACATAATAAATTTATACAATAACGTGAGTCGATTATCCTCCATTTTTTAAATCTACACACGCATACAAAACTTTTCCTGTAATCGTTTTTTTTTCCTGCCAATTCGACTCGATGATATTGAAATTTTTCAAACTCACGAACAAAAATTAATGTCCAGAGAAAATAATTCATTGGAAAAAAAATATTTCACGATTATTATTATTATTATTACGCAATTTTTTTTTTTTTTGCTATTACGACACCGAAAAATTACGGAATATCTTATGGACCCGGGAGATAAATATTAAAGTGCACTTCTAGACGTAGCTGTGGTGGAAAACTATCGGGTTGATCGGACGAAAATATGTTCTTTCTTTTGGAATTCCTTCCATTTTAGCTGAGACAAATTTTTCGAAAATTTTTCGTTCGCTCGGCTGTTTTGGATTTTTTACATCGATGAGCTCTGATTTATGATTGGCCTGTGAATATTTATATTTTCTTTAGACATCTCATTTACAACAATCTATTTTCTAATTGACTTAGTGGGTGTTTATTTTTCTCTTTAAGGACTCCGGTGGGCGGAATATATTTTCTTTTTTATTTTTATTCTTTATGCATTTGTTTTTGTTTTTATTTTTATGAGCAATTGTTTCGATCTTTTAAGGGAGGTTTGAGGTTGTTGAAGCTCCGTCAAAATTCGATCTACTTTTCGACTTTTTTTCCTCGTTTCATTCCTGTTGAGGAATTCCATATTTCTCCTCATTATCTTCATCCTGTGGAAAAAATTTCGTCGCGTTCGCGAGCTTCAAGTTTGTTAGATTGTTCAAAAAAAAAAAAAAAAAAAATAGGTGGAAATTCTTCGTTGACACTGGGCGTCAAATTGTCTCGTAAAAATTGATGTTACAAAGTTTTGTTTCTTCACGACTGAATTATGTGTTGATATAGCCTCGCCTGAGATTCGATACCAAAATGCTTCGTCAACGCTCCTCTTTTTTCCAAGAGGACAACGTGTAGTTTTTTTTTTTTTTCAACTGTTTTAGATTTTTATGCTTTATCGTGGCTCGTGGAAATTCTTTTTTCTTCTATTTTTTCTATCTTTCGATAATTTTCCCAATGAAAAGCTCACACCGACTATGTAAGAATTTTTTTTTTGCGCTTTTTCGTACTTTGAGAATTTTTGGCGTTGGCTTCGAGGAACTATTTCAAGAAATCGCTCACTATTTCTCTAATTATATACGAGCTTTTATCACTAGTCTACAAAATTATACGTGCCCTTGCCGAATATATAAAGCGCACTGGACATTCCGTGCCAACTCGATTTACAGATTTTTACTAATTTTTCGTCATCCCGATAAAAATCTTTGCACTGATTCGCTTTAGTGGCGATTTTCGAAGGAAATTAATTTACGCGAATGAGATTCGAAGACAGAAAGGATTTTTTATTTTTCTTGAGACTCGTGCAAAGACTGAAAAAAAATTAACGAACTTGTACATTTTTTATTGCGTTCGAATTTCAGGGAAAAAATTGAATTTTTAAGATTTTTGAGATTTCGAGCATTAAACTTTTTTTTTTCTTCTCGATCGCGGACTCGTCAAGTTGGCAAAGAATTATCCACATGTTTTTTGAGACACACAACGTACAGTCATCGACATTTCGGAACATTTAACATTTCGATTAAAGAAAATTATGGAAAAAGAAAAAACTACGTTTAGACGAATTATTATTAGGCGATCTCAATGATAATTTGAAATTCATTAGATTAATTATTTTTTGATAAAACACAATAAGATATCGCAGATACATCGATTGATTTGTCGGATATATTAATTAACAACGATAATAACGTTTCAGTCTGTGAGGATTCTTCAATTCGTTAATTCAATTCAACGATGCAATTTATTGAGTGAGCATTTTTTCAAACAGCAAACATACTGATTGAAAGAAAAGTGTTTTTCTTACCATTGAGCTCGACGATTCGATCTCAATTATCGTCTCGTACGTAATCGTTTGTTCAATTTCGCTAATTTATTCTCTGGGCAGCCACGCTGCAAATGTTTTCTGAAATAAATGGAAAATTATTGGAACGTCGATGAGAAACTTTCGATACGTTGATATTTTTTCTTTCTTAGTTATTCAATAATTACCGTCGTACTAATCAATCAGCCAGTGATTGTTCTTGCTGGAAATCATATTCAAATTTTTTTACCTTGTCGAATTTATAAAAAGATTTTTGTGCATATGAATTTAACAAAAAATTACTTTTTCAAATTTAAGTTGACATTTCGGAAAAATAAAAAAATTAAATCGAAACCCCATAAATAATTCAATTTTGGGCAAACAGTCGAATTTGTGAGAAAAAAAGTTTGTAGCGATTGAATAATTGAACACTAAGAAACATTTGATAGTAACGAGAGTTTCTCGTTCTTGGGGAAAGGGAAAGGGTCAACTTTATTTCGTCTAATCCAATGAACCAGTCAATTCGCCATTACCTCGTTTCATTTTCTCTGGACAATTCACCATCGAAAAATCCGGCAAACTAATAAACTTTCACATGAGAAACGTTGCAAATACATTTCGTTTTTTTTTTGTTACATCGTTCGTTAGTGAGTATTTTTAATTTTTGGAGATCGATCGTCGTCGATCGATGTATTGATTATTCGTCCAGCTAGCATTTCCAAGTTAATCTCGTAAAAAAATATCCTGCATGGAGTTCTGCTGTTTTGGTATTGATCAAATTCACTGAGCAAACTTTTGGTTCGGACTGTTTTTTTTTTTTTTACTCCCATCTCAGTTCGTGGCGACGTGTTTTCATTGCTTTCTTTATACACAATCTTACGATAAATAAATAAATGAATAAACACACAAATAAATAAATAAATAAATCCAAGTGAATAAATAAATGAATAAATTAATGAACGGATGAATAAATGAATAAATTGATTAATTTATTTGAATTGAGAACGAAAAATCGGAATAATTGATTAGTTAATTAATATGAAGAAGTTATTTGAATATTTTGATGTCCCATTGCAACAAAGACGTGATAAGTAATAAATATTAATACCGCAAAAGTAAATGAATGAAATAATAAAATTTGGATCGGATCGCTGAGTCAGGATCGCATGAGTGTCCGAGTTGCGGGGAACTTTTTGTTGAGCACAAATGATAATAATATACAAATATATATGGCGAATGAATGTGTGAATTATTCGCTAGGTGGATCGCTGCTTGTTGGGCTGATAGTCGTTTGCAAGTCGTTCAAATCAGGCGGTGGTGGAAGTAAAAGACTAGGCCTTCGTGATAATTTCTCCTCGTACAGGCTGGGGATACTTTTTGGCCGAGTCAGAATACTCCAAGGATCCGGCACCGAAATCGGGTCGTCCTGCGCAAAAAAAACACATTTTTTTTTTTCATTCTCCATCGTCGAAAAATGTCTAGAATCATAATTTATCGAAAAAAAGTTTTTGTACCGGGAGAAAATGTTTGGCGATCGGTGGTAAAGGTGGTTTGAGCATGGCAACGTCGCTGAGATCGCACGAGGTAGCGGCTGCTGGTATCAAAGGTGGATCCGGTGGCGATGGTAGATTCATCGGTGCCTCGTATCTCGGCGGTTGGGCCGATTGTAACGGGCTCGAAGTTGTCGAGCCCAATATCCATCGTGCTATGCTTTCGCAGCAACCGCAACAAAATTCTGATATACCTTGCCTGAGGCCTCGATGGAGAGCCAAAAAAAGGGCAGGATTCACGAACGCGTGTACGTAAGCAATGTGTAACGTCACCTGAAAAATTATCACGTTTTTCTCAAAAAAAAAAAAAATCCAAATATTTTGGATTTCAAAGAAAAAAAAACCCAAAACCCATTTTTTTTTTCGTATCAATCACAAAAAAGCAGATTTGCCAACAATAGAGAATTTTTTTATTGCCATTCAAACACTCCTATTCGAATGAAAATATTTTTTGGAGCAAATTGTTTCTTCTTTCACTTTTTTCGTATAAAATAATTTTGGAATCCAAAAAAAAACGTGAAATCCATTCTTTTAGAATCAATCACAAAAAAAAAGCAGATTTGCCAACAATAGAGATTTTTTTTTATTGACATTTAATTATTCCATTCCGAATAAAAATATTTTTTGGAGTAAATTTTTTTTTTTTTGGTACTATTTTTGTATAGAATCGTTTTGGATTTCAATTTTGAGTGAAAAATACAAGAATATTGGAAGTGATTGGGTTAAGAGCAAACGCGAACTCCGATCACGATTTCGGCCAAAGTTCGAGAAGAGTTTTGGAACTCTATTACGTGTATACCTCGTAGCCGGTGGCGTTTCCGATTACGGGATGATGTACCAGAGTCACGAAGAACAAGGGTCCCCAGAAGATTACATAGGCTGCGGTTATTACCAGAAACATCTTGACTCTTTGTACGCCCTCGCGTTCCATTCTTCTCAGATAATTTCTCATTTTACGATGTTCCTCCAGGGCACCCGTTCTCTGAAACAAATTTATCCAATTTCCAGTTCGTTCAGCAGTTCGAAAAATTTCGATCAAAAATTCATTTTCCTCGAGGAAAAAAGGTTCGTCCTTTAGATTTCTGAACGAACGAAAATGAAACTTTGAAGAAAAATGGAGGAACGAGAATTTACCAACGAAGATATTTCATTAATTTTTCCACCGACCATTCATCGCGAACTCTTCGAGCAAAAATGCCGAAGAATAATTCCTCCCAGAAGAGAAAAGACTCGAAAACTACAGGCAAAGATATCCAATTGCAAACTTTTATCGGACAATATTTCCAAGAGCGAGAAAATTGTGTTGGATCATTCAAAGACTTGGCCAAGTTTGTTTTTACGTTACACACAAGTTTTATGTTTTGCGAGTGATACATTATGTAATTAGCAAGAGTTTGATATAGAATAGTCGAAGAAAGAGAAAATCTTCTTACGATAAGTAACTCGAGAGCTTGTGGCTCCGGTCGACGAGTTTTCGTGCTTGTTACACGAGAAGAGCAAACTACAAAAGTATAAATATGAGAGAGGCGGACTGGCATCGAATTTTCTCCTACAGTTCCCACCTTTCCGGGTGCTCTTATCGAGCCGGGAAATTGGAGCGTGACGAACAACAGTTTGTTACTTTTTTTTCTTCATCAAAATGAAATGAAGCTTGGATTTTTTTTTTTATTATCCCTCGTCACAATTCCGCCTCTTTCCATAATCCAATAACGCGTGTGGAAATTTCTACAGAACGCCAGTGACTATACAGCGTTTTCATTCACGTCGTACATAATTTTAAAAAATAAAAAATAAAAATTAAAAATACCGGAGTCCTCAGCGAAAAATTCGTAAATAATTCTTATTAAAAAGAAATGGAAACAACAACGTTATTCATTGGTCCGAATCGATGAATCTAGGATTTTAGAAAATAAGATTTATTATTATTATTCATCAATATCGATTACCTCATTAATGAATAATTAATTGATACATCGATGCGTCTGGAGCCTGGCTCAGGTATTAAAGGAGAATGACCATACGATGGTTGTTTGATTTTTATGTTTATCATTTGATTTTTACAACGTTTTCATTCGTTTTATATGAAATCCGAAGCCATGGATATGGAGCAATAAAATTGATCGCTCACCTTGGGGGTTGTCCCGTTTCTCGCATCAGCATTTCCACCCTCGACCATGCCATTTGTTCCACCATGTCCACCGGTCACGTTGACCAAAGTCGTCACGAGTCCGGCCACTCTCACCTATATATTTGCGTGTTACGGAGTGAGCAAAGAAATTGTTGGACGAGTCGTAAAATCTCGACGACCCCCGCGTTTATTTATTTATATCGAAATTTTCGTCAGCCTTTTTTTTTTTTTTTGCAACTTCCGATCGTTCGTGGCGAATCAACAGCCGGAAAAATTCGATAAAACTCACCGCCTCGACGTTTGCTTTCGTAAGATCACGGTGCAATTTCCTCAGATGGAAAAGCGTGAGGGCCACGCATATGACGTTTATGACGATCCATAAAACGTTGAGTATGTAGTGACGAAAAGGCCCGTGAACCAGCGGACAACTCGGGGCGTTGTGACCGGTTTCCGTGTTCGCCGCGAGTGCTCCACTCAAAAATGTCGGTCCAAGATTTATTGTTATGCTCGCGAACCATATCATGAAAGTGCCGAAAAGCACGCACTGCAACGAAAGAAAACCACTTCAAATAATTCGTCATGTAATTGTGTTTCGAGACTGACAAATTTTCGTGAGAAATTTGTTTTATTAAAAATCAACGCACTGAAAAGAATATTTTGTTGGAAAACTATACGTTTTTTTGAAAAATCATAAAAATTTTGTCATTGCAGCAAAAAAATTCTAGAAAGTCTCTCCGAAAGCAAATTTTTGTCATTCCAATCGTTAATTTTGTTCACAGTTTCGTTAAAAAACAAAAAATATTTTCAAAATTGGAAACATTTTGAAATTATCCAAAAATATTTAGTTTACCGTGCTGAACAAAATATCGCCGTTTTTTGACAAAATTTAATTTTCAGTTTCATATCTTTTTCGTAAATAATTTTGGGAAAATTCACTGGAATAAAAAATAATACAACTCGCCAGATTTATTGATTCACGTTCATTTGATTATTATTTCCCGCAGTCATCAGACTTCAATCAAGCATAAACTAGTTTGTTATTTATTTGCAAAATAAAAGGTGGAATGGGTTTTCGTGTTAATTACATCTCAAAATAAAGGAAAATAAAAAAGCTCGGATTTTTAAATAATAAACGGAGAAAAATTGTCGAGGGTCTCGATGCAAATACATAATTCATGGCTTCCATTACGATCCCCCATTCTCTCGGGCTTTTTAACCGCCGAAGCCCATATCCGTGGTCACGTGTCTCGTTCAACAGGGTTAACCGCAATCACCCAGGGAACAGACACCCTTGCCACAGATTACGCGTTCGTTCGGCTATTGTAAATGACTATCAGGAATCTCGCACATGACATTTTGCCATTAAAGGGGATATCTGCTTTATTAGCTCATTTTCACTCTTCTCACTTTCAATTTTCTTTTTTTTTTTTGCAGTAACTTACAAATCGACGGCATACATTGCTTCATTTTTTTTGAGTATATTTCGTTATCGCGAAAAAAATCTTTGCACTGATTCACTTTTGTGCTAATTAAAAAGTTTGAACGGTTTTCGAAGGAAATTCGTTGCAAAAATCGGATTTGAAGACAGAAACGACAATTTTTGTTATTTTCTTTGAGATTCGTGCAAAGACTGAAAAAAATTAACGACCCTTAGCTTTTTTCATTGCTCTCGAATTGCAGTTTCATGAAAAAAAATTAAATTTTCAATATTTTCGAAATTTCGAATATTTTTGAAGAAAAAAAAATCGAATAATTTTATTTTTTTTCACTCTATCTGCACATTTTGGAGAAATTTGGATCGTGGCTTCGTATGAATTTCCCTGGCCGTTGATTCGATTTTAATTATCATTTCCGCATCGTCAATAAATTGTTCGAGCTCGTCAGACAAAATCGATATTTTCTTGAAAAATTTCTAT
Organism: Hyposoter dolosus; assembly: GCA_963921915.1. Lineage (NCBI taxonomy): Eukaryota > Metazoa > Arthropoda > Insecta > Hymenoptera > Ichneumonidae > Hyposoter > Hyposoter dolosus. The sequence goes on along the minus strand of OY998136.1, from coordinate 7,589,161 downwards.
GTTTTCTTACCTGCGGCGAGTCCATCAGGAGCGGAGCAGTCAGATCAGCTTCTTCGTCGCTTTCAGGAAACACAGGACTGTCGTTGAGAACAGTTGTGAGCATGTTGACCGTCGAGACAGTAACCAATAGCAGAAAAGCTGTTTCGACGAGCGAACATTTGTTGACTGGCTGACAATTTAATATGCTGGATCCAAGGGGCAGTAATATTGCTGCTCTGGCGCAGTCGACCATCGCTTGATGGAAAAGCAAACCCTGTGACCATCTAGGAAAATCGAAGCACACGGTTCCACGTGAATTTCTCGATTTCTACGTCAAGGAAACGAGATTAAGTTTTTTTTTTTTATTTCTCGTACTTTTTTGTTTATAATTCGGTTTTTTTTTTTACTGGCGGAAATTTCAAAGATCAGTCGCTCGAGGTCCAGTGACGTTGAAACATTACTTTTTCAGGCAATTTTAAGGGGGCTTGTGTCTCCTTTATTCGCATCGAATTATTTTTACGAAGAAAATTTCATACATTTTGCTTCCTCATAGAGGAAGCTATGTGACGGTGAATTTTTTTTTCCACCTTTCAATGTGCTTAAAATGTCCCAGAACATCGAAAAATCATATTTAGAAAAAATGTCTGGATGTGTGTGTGTGTGTTTGTTCTGGCACTGTAAAATTCAAACGCTCGTAACTCGAAAACGGTTTGAGCTACAGGGCTCTCGTTTCGCACAGATGTTGATTTATACAAGCTCTTCATTCTCTGATAAATTTGTTGGAATTGCTAAAAAAATACGAATTCTACGGAATTTTGAAATTTTCAAAAAAAGTCTGTCGCCGCTCTAACTTCCGCAAATTTTGAGATTAATTACTAATTTTTTTTTTATAAATACAGTATCATAATGGGAAGGTTGGTATTAAATTTGGGAAATATCGGTCAAGCGGTTTAAATTTTATGATTTTTCGAATTTTACGAAAATCTAAGTTTTTTGAAAAATTGTCTAACCGCTTTAATTTTTGTAAATTTTCTAAGATATTGTTCAAAATCCGTACTTCCTCTTTACTTTCTAGGAAAGTTGTCGAAATAATATAATTTTAATGCAAATACAAAAAAACGCTGCAAATTGAAATTTGCAAATTGTTTTTTTAAATGACGCATAAACATTGAGGAGAGAAAGTTCAACAAATACAAGTAAAAAGTATTTCTGCGTGTATGCCCTGGGGACGATGCTGTTCGATGCAGAAACACGTAGCAAACAAATTCCAAGCTGTAGACGAAAATCTCTCCTATATCGTGTTCTATTTCTCGAGATACAGAGCCTCGCGGGACGTTTTCTTGGTTCACTTGCTAAATGTAAATATGGTAGTAGCTCTTCCCGAGGGCGAGATCTCCGACAGGAAAGATAGTGAGGAAAGGGTTGAAAGCTTTTGCATAAGAGAAGCCATGTTACAGCAGGAGCGATCTCCCATTGAGCGATGACATTAAAAGCGTTTTTTTATATTTTCCCCATGGACACAAGAAAATTTCAATTTAATTCGATGCTCGAGCGGATGTTATTTCAAAGCTTTTATGAAAATTAAATCCTCACAAGATTATCATACCTTTTCCTCGACAAATTCAAGATCGATGAACTTTTCGAGTCGCAAGAAAAAATCGTATCCATCTCTCGTAATTATATTCCAATGAAATCTTATGCTCCGAGGAATGAAAATAAATTGAATTTAAAGTTCATCAAAATAAATTATTATTAATTATAATTATTATTTATTATAATATCATGAATGATTATTAATTATAACGAATTATAAAAATTTTAATGATAAAAATAATCAATTCTGCCAAGGATTGGATTTTGCCATCACACGCTTGTGTCAATTCGTACGTTCGGTTTAACCTCCACCGGAAATTCATTCTCTTAGTATGCGTCACATTATATTCTCGTGAATCTTGCACCGAATACGTCCAACGAGAATCAAAAATTCGAGCTGCTCTTGGCCGATCTCTCGACATTATGAAAGTTGACCTCGCACCAGACGTTTGAGAGATGAGCTATATAATTGGGAGGCTACGTCTAGGATACATCATCAGGACGTATCAAGCTACGATCGGACTTGACGTATTACCTCCTCATATCCGTTTGTGCAACTATGCTCCCCGTTAAAATATTGAACCTCATTTCGAGCTGCGTGTAGAATTAATAGAAAGTCTAACTCATAGACTGTGTCTCGTACACGAAACGGACATTTATCTCGTAAATTTATCGCTTCGTGATTTGTGGCATTTATTAGAAAATATGGGAACAACAATTATGACGGTCGGTCAGGTCGTTGGGCGACTATCATTTCTCCGTAATTCGAATTCGTCATTCCTCCGTGGTCACCAGGGGTCAAAATGACCCCAAGAGCAACTTTGAGCTAGAATTACTACAAGTTATTGGCGCTCGAGAGAGTTGGCCTTCTCTCCAACGGTGCCCGAAGAAATTTTTTTTTTCTTACACATTGCCTCCTTGCTGATTTTTTTTTCGCCATTTTGAAAATTGGATAAAAATTTTTTGGCATGGTATTTTCATTCTGCAAGGTTCAAACTAATATCCTCAATTCTTATGTGTCGTTCGGAAGAATACTGCCAACGTGGCGAGCGTTTGAACATGGCTGGGGTCATTCCGACCCCGTGTGACCATGGAGGGTTGATAAAAAAATGATTCGTTTTTTGAACTTACTGCTGGACCAGGCCCGTTAATTAGGCGCTGTAATTATCAATTCGTTGGACTAAACGCGCATAGTGTGTCGACTCGTTTGTTTTTAAGGGAACAGTGTCAAAATTTGGGATTTTCATGTTTTTGTGCGGAGAAAAATGGTCGATTCGATTATTATTAATTGGTTTTAACGAATTTACCTTCTGAGCTGTCGTTTCGCGAGGATCAATGTCATGAGAACGATATTCGCTCCCATACCCAGTGCCCCGAGGCTGAAAATTACTGTCGCCTCGGTCACCCCACCGGGATGACATTGAAAGACTTTGGTAGCGTTCGATGTGATGTTCCCGGACGCCCCGATGCCAAATCTCAGATTGGCACCTATCATGGCAACCGCCGAACCTTAAAAAATACAAATAATACGAATTATTTCAACATCTTTGACACTTTTCGTGCGCTCTTCAATTTCAAAATCGAAAAAGAAATTTTCTTTAAAAAAACGTCGATATTTTGTTGAACACGGTAAAATAAATATTTTTGGATAATTTCAAAATTTTCGTCGTTTTAACAGTACTAGGGTCCATCACGCGCGCTGAAGCGCGCGAACGGTTTTCTAGTAGCGCTGCAGCGCTCCTTTTGTGTATAATAACTTATCGAGATATGTGACAGCTTCTTGAGACCAACTTATTTTGGAGCAGAATTCGGACCCCCACTTTTTCCTAGTGAAAACCATGGCTCAAATTTTTTAAAGTTGGCGCCGCCACAACATTTTTTTGCTCTATATTATAATTTTTCGGACCTCCACTCTTTCTTATTGTGAGTGATGGAGAAAGTCTCTTCTAGTCATTTGCGTTCCTGGATCATATTTGATCCACAATTTTTGAAAAAAAAATATATATATATTTCAACCCCGAAGCTGTGGCTCCATGACGAGATTTCGTAGATCTGGCAATTCCCAGTGATGTAGAAAGTCTCCCTGCGTGCTCTCGTGAAGAGTTCTAGTCATTCGGGCTCCCGGATAAATTTTTATCCACCATTTTTGAAAAATAAATATATATACAAATTTCAACCCCGAAGCTGTGGCTCTATGACGAGTTTTCGTGGATCTGGCAATTTCCAGTGATGGAGAAAATCTCCCTGCGTGTCCTCGTGAAGAGTTCTAGTCGTTTGCGTTTCTGGAAAAATTTTGACGCACCATTTTCTGAAAAATAAAAAAATAAAATTCCAATCCCGAAGCTGTGGCTCTATGACGAGTTTTCGTGGATCTGGCAATTCCCAGTGATGGAGAAAGTCCCCCTGCGTGCTCTCGTGAAGAGTTCTAGTCAATCGCGTTCCTTGATAAATTTTGATCCACGATTTTTGAAAAAAAAATATACATAAATTTAAATCCCGAAGCTGTGGCTCTGTGACGAGTTTTCGTGGATCTGGCAATTCCCAGTGATGGAGAAAGTCCCCCTGCACGCTCTCGTGAAGAGTTCTAGTCGATCGCGTTCTGGGATAAATTTTGATCCACGATTGTTTAAAAAAAATATATATAAATTTAAAGCCCGAAGCTGTGGCTCTGTGACGAGTTTTCGTGGATCTGGCAATTCCCAGTGATGGAGAAAGTCCCCCTGCGTGCTCTCGTGAAGAGTTCTAGTCAATAGCGTTCCTTGATAAATTTTGATCCACGATTTTTGAAAAAAAAATATATATAAATTTAAATCCCGAAGCTGTGGCTCTATGACGAGTTTTCGTGGATCTGGCAATTCCCAGTGATGGAGAAAGTCCCCCTGCGTGCTCTCGTGAAGAGTTCTAGTCGATCGCGTTCTGGGATAAATTTTGATCCACGATTGTTTAAAAAAAATATATATAAATTTAAAGCCCGAAGCTGGGCTTTAAATTCAAAAAAATGTTTAGTCGAACGTTTCCAACAAAATATCGAACTTTTCCAATGTAACGAATTCACGAACTTTGTGATTCGTTTCGTTTTTTCGTGACAAATGTGAATATTTGATGGGAATCAAAACGGATGAGATTTTCTTTAAATTTAAGCGCTCCCTTCCACTCTTTTTCTCTTTCTGTTCTTTCCATCCCTCGGTACATCGCTCCATTTGTTTTCTCCCCATGCTTTGCGTGCCTTCCGGTAGCCTTCGTACCGCAATCACCGCAACTTGGCTTTTTTCATTTCCTCCCATCAAGCCTTGTCGCCAGAGAAACGTTCTCGTCAAACCAGCCAAGCAAGCTCTGCTCCGAAGAATTCAATATGAATAACGAGATTGCTCCGGTCTTGAAAATTCTCCAAAGTAGACTCAATCAAAAAGAATTTCAAAGAAATGAAGAAAAATAGCAAAAGAGTTCCTACGATTCCGTCTCATTGTTTTTTCTCCTTTTTCAAATACTCGCTTTATGAGCGATTCATTGTCCCGATACGATTCGCTCGTAGAGACAAATTTTTCCTCTTTACTGAATCGTCATAAAAAAAAAAGAAAAATTTGTGATTTTCTTGTTTTTTCTTATTTTATTTTTTTTTTATGAGAAAATTTCTCAATTGTTTGCAAATTGATTTTTTTTTAAATTCATTTTGAAGCGTTTGCCGAAAAAAATTTCAAACTTTTTTATTGATTAGTTTTTTCATCGTTTTCCCAGACTCAGTCAAATTGATAAAAGTTTGAGCGACCAGCAGTGAAGAAAATGATGAAAAAAAAAAAATCGAGACGATTTTATTTTTATCGTTCGCGTTAATATTCCGAAATGATGCAACAATGGAAGCTCAGAAACTTTGGAAACAATGCAGCTGACTAAAATGGTCCGGTGTCAGGCCATTCGAGGGGAAATCCGATTCTCGTAATTTTCGTGTTTGTTCTGAAAGCGTCACAGCAGTTTGTTGGTATCGAGTTGCGAGTCATAAGACATTGATGGACCAGATTCGTTGGGAACAAACGCAGCAGGAACCGTTCCAAACGTTAACAGGCCGAGATTTTTATTCGTTTCAATTTTTCATCAACATTTTCGGTGAAATAAACGTCGAAACTAAAATAAATAATCCCCCATATTTATTCCCGGGTCATTGTCACGCTCCAAATGAAAAAATAATCTTCTTAACCTCTTCACCGTAAAAAAAAAAAATTAAAAAAAAAAATCATAAAGCTCCCAGTCCGCACAGACATTTCCGCCGATTATTAAAATTTTAAACCTTCCATTTTTACGATTTTAATCCCGCACTGATACTTTTGTATTTATTTTTGTTTTCCATATAAACGGATTTTTTTTTCTTCGATAAAACTGCATTGAAATTTTTCGGCTTGTTAATCTTGGCAGGCAGAAAAGACACGAAAGCCTGCATCGACGAGTTTCTCGAGGAGATTGCCCGCGGTAGTCAGGCTTTTCTAAATACTCAAAAATGATTGATTACTCGCTGAATCCCTTCACTGAAAACAAGATTTTGTTGGAAAAGTCAATATTTTGTTGGATACGTTCGACTAAACGTTTTTTTTTTTTTAATAATCCCAAAAATGTTGTCATTGCAGCAAGAAATATTCTAGAAAGTCTCTCCGGAAAGCAAATTTTTGTTGTTCCAATAGTCAATTTAGCTGACAGTTCCGTTAGAAACCAAATATACTGCCAAAATAACGAAAATTTTGAAATTAACGAAAAATATTTGGTTTACCATGATCAACAAAATATCGACGATTTTCAACGAAATTTCATTCCAATGTTCGACCTGAAGAAACGAATAATTTGTGGCTTCTGTCCTGTCGAGTAAACATTTTTCTCGGCTCCTAGGAAAATTTTCCCCGACGAGCTTTCCACGCACGAGCCATGGGGAATTCTCAGTCTCGCCAATTCATGGCAAAAACGCACGAGACGTGCACACGAATGCAGAGAGTCAGAAAGTGATAGAGAGCAAGGGACACTAGGTTGTCGAAGCTTCCCGCTGAGTTTGCACGTTTTCAAGTTTATGGACGTCGATCTTTCGTCAACGAAAGGGCGGAACTCCCTTAATTTCAGCCAAAAGATATCGCAGCTCGTGTCCTTTAGCTCTTTCGTTTTCGGTTCCTACGTTATTTCTCTCGGATGTTCTGACGCAGGTAGATCGCGTTTACGCATGCTGGCAATGAATCGTTCCTACGTGCATAAACGTAGAACGAGCCTCGTGACGTACACGCAGCGATGGAGGAAAATCCATTCGCTGCGATATTACAAATTTTAGCCTTGACTGTGCAGCGATTCGTCATTCGGAGTTTCATCTCGAAAACCGAGGATTCGTTGAAATACAGTTTTCTTCACTGTTTTCGATGGATTCAAAATAAAGGGACTTTTCACGTTGTCGGAGAAGCGAGATCGATTCAAATGCACGATGTGGGAGTCTCCATTCGATTAATCGACCAAAACCCTTACTCTTAATGAAATCCATTGAAAAGTTGAATTTGTTGGTAAAGTTTTTGTTTAGCGAGCAAAACTTTCGTTGGATCAATAAAATTTGGGGTTACAAATCATTTTTCGTTGCATTCCAACGATCCAGACTCCAGTATCATTCCCGGTGATTTTTTCATTGAATCTTGGTCTGAATTTTTGTTACGTGCACGCAAAGCAAAAATGAAAGTGTAACAATGGTTAATTTTTGCTGGCAATCGTGTATCTCTCGCGATGTCAGCATAATTTTCAATCCCTTGGATTTTGCACGAGAGCCAATCAAGCTCACAAGCAACGGGTATACCAGTTTCTCATTGGTTACTCACCACAGCAAAGCTTCGTATAGAATGCGTGTACCATAAAACACACATGAAATTCTGAGTATGTGTACGTTGGGAATACGGAATAATTGAAGTCGTTACCGATGTCCCGCCCCGAAATTGAATTATACCCTCAGCATCGCATGAATATGCAGAGGATTTCGTACCAGAAGCCTGCTGCTTGCGGAATCCCTACTGTAGCATCCATCCTGCTTTTTCATTTTCTCTTCTCTGTCATGCCACGATATTCCCATGCAGCAACCTTCCTTCCTTCGCGGTTACTGCTCTTGTGTATTTTACTTTTCGGGCTCTCGCCACGAGAATCTAAACGAGATATAACGTCGAGAAAACCAACTGACTCGCAAATACGAGATACCGCGAGAGATCCGAGACTGTGGTTCTCATTAAAAGACCCTTAACGACTTTAAGCCTCCAACCTTTTCTCCGCACTTGTCACTCTTTTCCTTATGTACTCGTTTCGGTATAAATAAAAAAAAAAAAATGCTAACGTTGTTCGTGATGAAATGCCAACAACGAGATAACCTCAAGGCCCTCCGTGCGCGCACTTTTTATGGGACAATCTTCTTTAGGACGTTGTATGGCGACGGTCAAATCTAAATTTTTGTTTTCAGGTTTTCTTACACCCAAAGTGGCTTGCGAGCCTAAGTTCATTCAAGAAAGTTGTCACAAATTGACTAAAGAACAACATACACTAAATCCAAGATTGTCTGACGTAATCTGTATTTGTTATATAATAAACAAAATTTCGAAAAAAATTTACGATCGATTTTTTTGAAAAACTAAATAAAGTTTTTTCCATGTTACATAAAAGTGTATGCAAAGTTTTGAGAGGCTTCACCGTTTAGAAATCGAAATATTTAATGTTGAAAATTGCAACTTTTAACACACGTTCTTATGAGAAAGTACTGAAAATTGTGATTTTTATAAATAAATATCTCGACTTTTGCATGGTGAAAATTTTGCATACAACGTCCTTAAAATTTTTTTTTGCCAATATTTCTTTGTCTGGGGAGGGAAAAAATTGTTGTCGTGTTATTACCCTCTGACCCTGCTCTCGTGATTGTCGTCAGTAAATTGACAGTTTTGCAATCATTTTTTTTTTTTGAATTTTTTTTAAGAGATTGTACGAGAAAATGCTTTCCGTGCCTTTTCGTGGACAATGTTGTCCCTACAAAGAGTGCTGAATGGCATACCCCCGCTCGTAAAACCATTCGACGAGATCGATTTTTCTTCTCAATTCACTCCAAAACCACAAACGAAGTGCGGCAGTTTTATTAAATTGAAAAATGGTGCATCGGCGTCCAGGGATAAATGAAAAAACAGGACAATAGTTTGTTCCCCCGCATTTGCGCTTGTCGTAGTTGACTAAAAAATACGCGAAATATATTTTTTCTTACGGAAAATATAAAAAAAAAAAAATGAGGAAAAAATTTGTCGAATCGATACTCAATATTTTTTTGACGAAAATCAAATTTTCCCCATTTCGTCGTCGCCTATTTTACATTTCTTTAAAAATTGTCAGCAAAATGTACGATTGGCATTGAATTTTTTTTTTTTTTTCCGTGGAAATGAAGCATTTTTGGAAAATCTTTGGAAAATTCATGCGCCGCTTAAGAAGCGTTTTAATTTCTTTCCGAGAATTTCCCAGGAAAATGTGCATTGTTCTGCACATATTACAACCTCCATCATTAAGGTCTTACCCCTTGCGATCTTTTGTTTCATTACGGACGACGAACAATGCGAGAATTGTCGGTGAAATTTGGCGGGGATAGAAGTACGAGAATTATTTTGTAGAAAATAGGTGGCTGGGGAGGAGGGGCTATGGCATGAAATGGTCTGGAACAAATTTTCGGTAGAAATGCAGCGAACAAGAAAAATGAGATATCGAAACATTTGTCTTTTCCTTTCGCATACGATAATTATTTCTTCGGAACACAACGGATGGATCAAACAATTTTCTTGATAGTCGTGATATTTTTTTTGTCCGAGTTTTTAGTTGAAAAAGTTTGCTATTTTATTTTCCGGAGCATTTCCATCTTCTTCTCCGGACTTTGCTCAAGCACGAAAACGTGAAGGAAGATTATATCACGCTGGCTCTCTGACGAGCTCGATAAAGATAATCATCTTCTCGGGATGCTTGCTTGATTCGATTAGCTCGGCTTAAATCGAATGGAACTCACGTGTACATCGTACTGATGCGTGAAGCTTCACTCTCGTCCTTCCACTCTTATTACCATAATGTATTTATAATTGTAATTATAAGAATTACATCAGTAATCCACCGGATAAGAAAACACTCATCGAGGGCACATTACACTTTTGGGTTTTGATATAATTGAAATTTTCACCTTTAGGTTTAGATTTCGATTTTTATATTTTTCAGAATTTTTTCGAATTGAAATTTTCAGCTTGGATTTCGGTTTTTAGATTTTTTTAGAATTTTTACGTATTGAAAGTTTCAGGTTTATATTTAGATTTTTGTAAGCTCTCGGTTAATGGACCAGTAATACTTTTACTCGATGCGGCATCAATTGCTTCCGCGCTGGAAATTTCTCGCAGTGGGAAATTCGCCAGGTGCAAACATCGAGGCGCAAACATCGAGATAACAAGGATGATAGCGAGACGGAGTAACGAAGGCAGGCAGGAATGAGAGAGAAAAGGGAAAGCGAAGAAGAAACGTGGTGCGGAATGAAAATGCCGAGTGTCCCGGTGATTCGGTCCTTGCCAAGATCCAATTATGCCTCAGCGCAAATAAACTCGTTAAAACGCGCGGTACCGATTTCCGGAAAGCGAACCTCGGGGCACGGGGATCCTTCCACTTGTTTCGCCTGCTCGTCCCCTCCATTTTTTTCATTCTCGTGTTCTCTCCTGTTTTTTTTTTTTTTCGTCTCAACTCTCGTTTTCTCATCGTCTTCATGTTTTCACCTCACTCGTTCTTCCTTCCAGTAACGAGGATGAGAATTCACCAGGGAAGAAAGTTTCGATCTGCTCGTCGATTTTTAGCGAGGAAAAAAAAAATTCTTTCGAATCGCTGGTCCGGAAAGCCAATATCCATCGAATTAAAAGCTGCAAAGATCCACACCCTCCCAATGACCCTCTGCTCATTCGTTCTCGCTTTTTCTTTTTCTTGCATTCTCGTCTGGAATCAATTATACATCCATAGTGCGAGGAAGCATACGTTTCAAAGAATTCACGGCAGAACGGTGCACGAGCGTCCGACCAAGTCACCGTGTCTTCATTTTATCCGGAGAATCCTTAATGGCTATCGGTGATAAAAAGTTCTCGGATTAATTCGCTCGACCCAGAATTTATCAGGACGTCGTTATATCTTCGAGACTTTTTTTTCCCTTATTTCATTAGTAAACCCATCCGTTCTCGCGATCTTTATGTTACGCTGGTCTCTTTCTTCAGGAGACAAGAGTATTTCATTATTTTTTACAATCAGAATCCCATACAATTTAATTAACACTTTTTCTTCGATTCTTCGATGAAGTACACTTTTTTCTTCGGCTTATTCAATTAGCTCGAAATTTTGAATGAATTTTTTTATCGGAGAAAGTGGATTATGGGATGAAAAGTTGATTGATCTTTGGCTTTGAAAACTCCTCATCGTCGTACAGCCTCTTTGATCCTCTTAGCAGCTTCGACACATTTATCAACGGAGAGGAAACAGGTTTTCGATTCGCGGTTGAAAAATTTTCATCGTCGGCAGAATATTTCTTCGGTAATATTTCGTGCGATTGAAATATTTCGAAAATGAACTACTTCGGAGACAAAATTCACTGCAGTGAAAACAAGATTTTGTTGGAAAAGATCGATATTTTTTTGCAAACGTTCGACTAAACGTTTTTTTTTTAATAATCCCAAAAATGTTGTCATTGCAGCAAGAAATATTCTAGAAAGTCTTTCCGGCGAGCTAATTTTTGTCTTTCCAATCGTTAATTTTACTGACCATTAGAAACCAAATATACTGCCAAAATAACGAAAATTTTGAAATTATCCAAAAATATTTGGTTTACCATGTTCAAGAAAATATCGACGATTTTCAAGAAAATTTTATTTTCAGTGTGGCTATTTTAAAAAAATGTATGTCGTGTTACAATGGCATGCAATTTGCGCTATTGATTTTATGTACTTAACATTTCGCTGATGAGGCTCGTACAGCCGAGCGTCGTGAGGCTGTATCGGAGCCTCCGGGCAATCGTGAAAGCAGGAAGAGAAAAAGAGAAAATGAAGGAAAAAGGGTGGAAAGATTGAAAGAGAAAAATTGAGAGAGCAGGAAACGAATGGATTGATAAAAGTCTGTGTGCTTCCTCGTTAATGTCAAAGGTACACCTCGATCCTTAATAAATTAACTCTCGTGAATGACACGTGTGTACTTTCTTGTACGAGGAAACTCACCAAGAATATTTTTGCTTGGTGAGCTTGTCCTCAACTTTCTCGTCATGCAAGGTACAAAAATTCATGTACAGAGGCTCAGAAGTTCTATAGTGACTTTGCCGAGGGCGGCTGGGACTTCAAAGCTTTCTAATTGCGCGACCTTATGTACCGTTAATAAGGTCTCGTTGCTCGTCGACTTCCCTCCACATATTTCTTTGCATACATTTGCTCCCTTTTTTCCTCGCGATTCTCGCTTTTTTCTTTCGAAACTCACAAAAAAAAGAGAAAAAAAAAAATGCAACGGATAGTTGATGAAAGTTCACAAAGGAAAGTTTTGAAAGATTCTCTTCACTTTTTTTTTGTCCAACGGATACAGCGAAACTTTTCATCGCAGTTAACATGCGAAAATGCACCTTTTTCAAAAATTCTTTTTACGAGAAAACAATTTCGTCCCAGACTGAGAAGTGTCGCTTGAAGAATTTTTTTCCCGGGACTCCCACCACTTTTTTCTCGTTACTCGGTTCCCTGCGGATTCGAGGGTCATTTCGGTAACTAACTCAAAATGGATTTTAAGCACGTTGTATACTAAATTTTGTGACGATCCGAATTCCTTTAAATTTGCACCACACAAAGAGAATAGTGACATCTAATAGCTCGCGCTATTTTAAGAGATTTCATCATTTAGAAGTCAAGATATTTATTTATAAAAATCACAATTTTCAGTAGTTTTTCATAAGAACGTGTGTTTACAGTTCCAATTTTCAACATTAAATATTTCAATTTCTAAATGGTGAAGTCTCTTAAAACTTTGCGTACACTTTTATGTAACATCGAAGAAGCTTTATTTAGTTTTTCAAAAAAATCGGTCGTAAAATTTTTTCGAAATTTTGTTTATTACGTGAGAATTATGCGGAGGTCGTTTCTTGACTCGTGTCAAAACTTTCCGTCTCTCTCGTGACTCGAACGCATCGATTATTTTTCTTTTTTTTTTTACGATTTCGTCGTTGAGAGCCTGTCTTTTGAAAAGCTCTCTGGCTGGCCAGAAACACTATTTTCTGGTAGTGCTAAATCGACATTCCTTGGTGAAAATCTATAAGTTCAAGAATGGCTGCACGCGATACCTCATAAAGTTTCATATCGCTCATCCCCACTAGAGCTCCCTGGGGATTCTTCTAGCCCACGGTCCGCAGAAATAAGAAAAAGATTACGACAGGGTCAATGGTCGTTGAAGAGCTCACGCTTTTCCTGGCAAACTGTTTCTCAATAACTGTTAAGGGAGCACACCAAATACGTTCAACGTCTCGTAACATCTATTGAATGTGGGAAACCCTTTCGCTTCAATAATTCGACCAGCCTCAACCTCGCATCGAGCAAATTCAATCTTATGGTACTCGGTGACGTGCCATGCAATTAAAAATTTTTATCCAACGTTCCAGCCTCCGAGGAACGTGCTATTCATTTTTTCCCAAATCATACTTTTCTTTTTTAACGTTTATTATTTATTGTTCACGTTGATTATTGTTTATTTCCGTTTATTAGTTATTGAAATAATTGTGAATGTTTGTTAAGAATTAATATTTTTGAATTTTGCAACTGGGAAATTATTATAAAACTTTGATTTTCTTCATTTATTTATTAACCTGGTCTTCGATAATAAAGAGAGCGACAAAAACGTCAAAACTCAATTAAACCTGAAGATTGAATACAGCGTTTCCTCGGAGCCGACAAATTAAATTCTTGTGAATGTAAAGTGATTGGAAATGTTTGGAACTTGATCGTAGATAAACGTAATTTATCGTATGCAAGAATTTAATTTGATTTCGACGTTGATTTGGGAATCAAAATTCTTTGAAAAATATTTGATCTTCTCTTGTGACCTTGGAAAGTTATTATTTTCGGAAGGTGTTCGGTAGGCTGGCAGAAAAAGTGGCAAAATTCGTCTCATAAATATTTTATCGGTTAAACTATTTTTAAACTGCTGTTTCATCGGAATGCAAAGAGTGACGAGAAATTTCTGCCAACTCCCATTGCCCATCTCTTCGCACACCAATGATGCTAACTTTGGAATTCATTTAAATGTGATAAGAGTCGTGGGGAACGTGCGATACGAGTATGCACATAGAAGTTCGATACTTTTCACTTTGGATCGGCCACTTGTGGCTTTACCTATAATTTACATATCAAAGAAGCTGATGTACCCGATGGTAACGCGTTAACCACTCTGGATGTTGAAGCTCTAATGGAAATGTGGCTTTTATAACAAAACACAAATTTTGGTATCGTGTTCACGTTTTGTTGAGTCCTCGCATGGCAAGTTCACGAAGCTCAAAAAAAATAATGTATAAATTTCGCTGGCAAAACTTTGAATCTTTTCCAAAAAATTAGCCTCAACAATGGGATCATTAACGCAAAAACCTGCCGCTTGACTTAACGAAAAATTGAAAATTCCTTCGTGTCGTCCAGACTCTAAAAAAAACGATTGATTGGTGAATTTTATTTTCACGCCACAAAGGACAGACTGAAATAAGGGTGAACTATAAATATTCCAGCTATTCTTTCCGCAAGGACCGTTTTATGTGTGCGAGTGTATAAACCCCAATGGAGATCTAAATTCCAACGAGTATCTGAGGCGCTTTTTTGCTTGCTTCGCGTCACATTTTTGCAGCTCTCTACGCGAAGCTAAAGGTTTTCAGCTCGTTGAAAATATCGATTCCCTTGAATTTATGATTCGATATTTTCAACTCCCAGGACGAGAGTTTCCTCCTGTGGCTGCGGGGAAATAGTATTGCGACACTTTTCTCTGCTCTCATAGAAAATTCGTTGTTGCTCAATTGTCGCAACGGCAAAAGAAACGACGTCGCGAATATAAAGCAGCAATAATGTTTTTTTTTTAAATGCTTTTCTTTATCTCGATCCCGAAACGACAGCGAGACAGTTTCTTCGAATGTACTCGATCAAAGAGAACTTTTCTTTAATTTTTCGACCATATCCATTCTTATGGAAACCTTTTATGGATTGTTTCAAGGTCCATGAATTAATGGGAGGGGAACATTCCAGCCAAAAGTCCATTTCGGCCAACGAGTCAGTAAAAAGCAAAAAATACCGAAAAATAGAGAGCAGAATGATGAACAGAAATGGTGAAAAACTTGGGAACGAGATACTTGTAAAATAATTGTTTTTATGAACTGACGACAATCATCGATTTATTCTTCAGGAAAACGATTTTCTTTTTTTTTTTTGGACAAAGAGACTTTTCTGTTACGAAGAAAATGGTGGAAATGAGTTTTTGTGTATGGGGGAGTGGGGAGAATGTGGAAAAAGTTGCTTTCTCTGTTGTGTATACGAGGCAATTCGGGAGTCTCCTGAGCCGCAGTAGATACGGTCAATATTAGGTCCGTCTGTGAGAGGACCAGACACTGGAGGAAGTAGTTACGTTCTCGAGAGTGTACGAGCTGGAGTCGCGGCACGAAATTTTCTTCGGTGACCCCAATTTGTAGTAATTTCTTTCCATTGAACGTTTCACAAGTTATTCTCCAAGATTCTCCTTCGCCTCTTATGGTTGGCCCTGAGAAAATTTGCAGGATTTCCGGTTCCCATCGTTCGAATCTTCACCTTTTTTTCTTCAAAATTTACAAATAATTCTTTGCCAACGTTTTCCAAGTCGATCAAACTGCATGTGGTCGAGAAAACATTTTCGTCAATGGAAAAATATCGCTCATGAAACATTCACACGGTGTTTCATTTTTCCTACCACGAGAAATAATTCTCTCGGCTTCTCATGTGAAGCCACACAAACTTACGTTAAATAAACTTCCCATGGCGACCATAAAAATATAAATTCACCGCCCAAGCTTATATTTTTATTTAATTCTCTACGGTCGATTGTTTTTTTTTTCTCAGTCTCAGAGGCAATGAGTGACTCGGAAAAAAGATACAAACGATAATATTCCTTTTCCCATAAAGTCACAGGAATCCTTTCCATAAAACGCCATTGCTTAATTTTAACGAATTAATTTTTCTTTCCTCAAAATTCTTTTACACACGAAATTCGTTCGCACATTATCGTTGAATGCTGCCCACACAAATTTATCATTCTCAGTCATTTATTACGTTTTTTCCGAATCGGTTTTTTTTTTACCTCTTGTTAGCTCACTCCTTTTTATTCTTTTTTCTTCTACTCTTGCGATTTTGCTACTACTTCACTCATTCTCTCTCACAATCCCCTGCTTGCTTGAAAATTTATTCCGATTTATTTCAATTCTCTGATGCACTTGGTGGATTCGCGCGTGGCATTTGAGGCGTTGAAAAGTGCTACTGCTGCTGCTGCTGCTTGGATGCAGTGTATAGTGCACGGAACTCGGGGTCGAGAGGATTTATTTAAAATCTCAAAAGGTTCGATTGTTTGAACGCAAAATGTTATTCGATGAAAAGCCAACGAAAATGTAACGTGAGCTTTTTGATGTGAGAGACTATGAGGGCGACTGCAGAGCTGACATTTCGATTGGAAATTGTCAGCTTAGAAAATCTGTTTCTTTATTTCCACTTTTTTCTTCGTAAAAATTGATTTTTTTTGGGTTACACGAGGCGAATGAAATGTCAGTCTTGATATTTTCGGGAGGTGATGAAAACTTGGCATTTCGAGTGCTCGGCAGAAAGTTTCTTCAATATTGGTAGATTGGTGGGAACGTAAAAGTTGTTCAAGTTTTTCTTCGTCTCATTGGCTTCTCGCACTCGAAAGTGAAATCGGGGACTCGAGCGTCGAGAGATTTTTGTTTCCACCTTTTGTTTCTTTTCGATATTCACAGTTATCGAATAGTTTTCGTTACGAAGTTGATTGAGATGAATGAAGTGGCGTGTAGACTTTCATTATGAAGGGCATCGATAATTTTCTATGAGAAAAATCTTCCATTTTTTTTTCCTCTTAAAAGCTCTCAAGATTGATCGCATGTCAGTTTTTCACGAAAAAAGGAATAAAAGCTCCATAATTTTTCTAATAAATCGACCCACAGGACCCAAATTATTGGTTGGGCAAAAATCAAAATTAAAAAAGAAACGATCGATCGGTTTTTTTTTCAAGAAGAAAACAATTTTTTTATTATTATTATTTATTTAATAAACTTTGACGTCTCTAAAGCACGAAATTCGTACGTTCTCGTAATTTTTTCCATCAACGTTCTGGCTCCCGCAACATCCCTTGCAAGTATTTCACAGCTTCCTTGGGTCGGGGCTTCGGTGGCTTAGGATTTCGGCTTAAGAACATTAGTCTTTCCCTTTTCCCCTTTATTAGCCGAGTCGTCCCAAGCCTCGAAAAGTTTTCATGTACCAGTGAGCCCGGTTTCGTTCACCCAAAAGAACGACAAGAGCCACATAGTACGTCAAAGCATTACACCAGCTTCGTAATACAGAAACGACGCGACTATCTCATGTCGTGACTCAATTTCTCGTCAGATTTCCACACCCTCAACTTTCCTAAATTCCTCTCATTGCAGCGGAACCCAGTGCGCGGTTACAGTCCAGCTCGAACGTTTGTTACTTACATTCTCATCTCTCCCCCTCTGTTTCTCTCTCTCTCGAGAGAGAGAGAGAAACAGAGGGAGAGAGAGAGAGAGAGATCCCAGTTTTGCCTCGACAGGCTGCCGAAGTGCAAACCGCCAAAATAAGTCCCGAGGGAGTCGAATCATGATGCGGAAGTTAGTTATAACCCGAGTGCACTGCGTGGCTCTCTCTCCGAGAGGCGAGTTTTCATATTCAAAACTTTATGTTCGTAGATGTCTTTCTCATCAACGTGCATGCATAATATAAAATGATTTGATGCAGAATTTAACACACTATTCATCGAGGGAACTGAGGTTGTTTCAGAGTTTCTATGAAATTTGCTTGATTTTGCTTCTTTATGTAGGAAGCTATGTGACGGTGAAATTTTTTTTTTTCCAGTTTTCAATGTTAATGTGCTTAAAATGTCCTGAAACATCGAAAAATCATGTCGTTCGAAAAATCTTCGTTCTCTGAGAATTTGGTTGGAATTGCTAGAAAAATACGAATTCTATGGCATTTTGAAATTTTCAAAAAAAGGTGTCGACGCTCTAACTTCCGCAAATTTTAAGATTCATTACTAATTTTTTCTTTATAAATAGAGTATCATAATAGGAAGGTTGGTATTGAATTTGGGAAATATCGTTCGAACGGTTTAAATTTGATGATTTTTCGAATTTTACGAAAATCTGAGTTTTTTGAAAAATCGTCCAACCGCTCTAATTCCTGCAAATTTTGTCAGATATTGTGTATAAGTCTGTACTTCCTCTTTACTTTCTAGAAACTTGTCAAGATTATATCATTTGATTGCAAATATCAAAAAACGCAGCAAATGGAAATTTGTAAATTTTGCTTCCTCAAGATGCCCAAGATGCACGATGCTCAAAGCTTCCTCTATAAGGAAGCCAAAATTAAAAATATAGTTCCTCATAGAGGAAGATTTGAGCATCGTGCGTCTTGAGCATTTCGAGGGAGCAATTTGCAAATTTTAATTTGCAGCGTTTTTTTAGATTGACAGCGTTTGAGGAAAAAAGAAATGATGATTGTGCATTTGAACGATATAAATCTCTCCATTATCTTTATTGTTGATATAATTATTCGCTCGAGAACTTTTGCCGCAATTACTTATCCTTTGATGAAAAGTTTCAAACGCTCTTCCCCTTTCAGTGAATGGTTTCCACGGATAATATTCTACACCAGCATTATTCCGAATTAACATTCTAATTCGTATGCAAATTTAATAGCATCGTGACCTAAGATTCTCCCACTATCGTGGTCCGTGCTCGCTGCAAAATGAAGTTCACCGAGCTGTTCCAGTTCGCATTCCACTGTCGGATCGCGCTTAGCTCACGACGAGGGCTGTCCTGGCCAGAACTTGACGTGTAACGAGAAGATAATGGGAATTGTTAATGATCCCACTCACATGAATTTCAGTGGCTTCGTTCTTTGAGGGAAGCATTTCGCGTTTGCCGAATTCTTAGCTCCGGAACTGCAGTCATGCAAAAGTGATGAGCGTTTTGATTGGAACTCTTTTGAATCTTATTATTTTTCGTTATTAAAATCTCATCCATAGTGATGGATTCTGGAGAATAACGATTTCCTCTTCGCCATAGAAATCTGTTCCTCCTTTAGCTCCAATGACGTCTCGTTCATCAAGGACGTTGTATGGCGACGGTCAAATCTAAATTTTTTTTCCAGTTTTTCTTTTACATACAAAATGGTTTTCGAGCCTAAGTCCATTGAAAAAAGTTGTTACAAATTGACCAAAGAATGACATACTCTAAATCCAAGATTGTCCGAGGTAATCTGTATTTTTTATATAATAAACAAAATTTCGAAAAAATTTTACGACCGATTTTTTTGAAAAACTAAATAAAGCTTCTTCGATGTTACATAAAAGCGTATGCAAAGTTTTAAGAGGCTTTACCATTTAGAATTCGAAATATTTTATGTTGAAAATCTCGACTTCTACATGGTGAAATCTCTTAAAATTGCGGGAGCTATTAGATATCACCATTCTCTTTGTGTGGTGCAAATTTAAAGAAATTTTATCGATAGAAAATTTTGGATACAACGTCCTTAATATTATCTCTGTAGTGAGTAAAATTAAGCGCGTGCGTACGACAAAGATTGAATCGACTGTCGTAATTCGCCGATATCTGAACGGCCATATTTTTTAACGGATAATAACGAGCGCTTCAAAATCGTGCCAAAATCTCCATGTTCGACGATAGCTGCAAAAATATCCGCTCAACCAAATGGTTCTCCGTTACGTTCAGCAAAAAGAATTAAATATTTTCAACGACGTAATTATTCCTCATCGCACTCCTGGCCAGCGTAGAGCTTGCCAGGGTATTTCACAATCTTGGCCTACATTTCATTCAACTGTGTTATACGCCAGGGGGTTTTGTTCGTATAGAAGTTGGTGCCTGTGGCGGAACAGCAGTCGTGGAACACTGCTGTACCGCTCGGCAGAGTATATCTGGGTTCTCGGAGGAGAGGGAACGAGTTGTGGGTCAAGTGGATAATGTAAGGACGCGGACATCGTTCACCAAACTCCACGAAAAACTGTGTATATAAATTTCTAACACATCCATCGTGGTTTTAACTTTTATCACAATCCCTAGAAATATCTGTGGGTTAGTGCGAGGAGTGGCAAATCACAGAATCACGTACGAGTTGGTGCGTTTGTAGGTAACAAATTAACGAAGCGAACTTGACTTTTTGTCGAGCTCTCGAAAGTTATAATTCGAGAATTCAATTGGTCACTTCCCTGAAATAAAAATGAGGATATATCATGGTTTATACGATTTTCCAAAAAAATAATTGCAAGTTCTGAAGAGCGATCACGGAGACATGCGATGCATAAAGAGGGAAAGGTACAACATCAAACGTTGGGCTGTGCAAGGTTCACACGGTTCAGTGAACGTAAAAGAGGTTGAGGCTTGAAAGTAGAGAAGTGGTTGGTTCGATTTTCGATCTTTGTGAGTTTGAATTTTTCTGAAACCGATTCGAGGGGATTCTGGTCTAAGGGATCAAAAGACCGCGACTGACACCAGCAGACGAATGTCTGTGTGTGTCTGACAAAAGAGAACAAGAGAGAAAGCGCGTGCAGAAAAATGAGAGGAAGAGAGAGGGAGAGAGAGAGAGAGAGATTGATTGATTGATATATATTTTTATGTCCTGGATTAATCCGTAGGGCAAATGATATAACAATCAAAATACAATAAGCATGAAAAATACAAAAAATTGTAAGAAGCAACAAAGAATAAATTGAACAATAAAAATAAAAATAAAAAATAAACAGAGAGAGAGAGAGAGGGAGAAAGGGCCAATAGGATTGAAACAGAGGACTGCTGACTGTGAGAGTCGAGTGTTGGCTCGGTGTGGAGTGTGTGTTCAGTGTGTGGGGTTGACGAGTGTGATCCGAAGGGCGCGAGACAGACGAGACGTGCTCTGGCGTGTAGGGAGAGGTAAAGTGGTGCTCTGTGCATCAGATCGAGTGTACCCATCTCCGTACACTATTCACGTCTCTGCTCCATAGCTATATGAGGCACCATATAGATAAACACATATACAGAGGGTAGTTATCCATGGCTCGAAGCCCCTACAGTCGTTGGTTATGGAGGCTCGTCCTCACAGAGCTTTGAACGCGATATAACCTCATCCAGGCCTGCCAATCACTGTTTCCCATCGTTTCCTTATCCGGCCAATCATTCTTTCCTAAGCTTCGACGATGCAGTAGCTTTCAAGGCTCTATATACCACCATACTCGATTACCTTTCACCTATGGCTGCTTGTCTCTCTCGCAACATAGATCGATCAAGAGGCTTCCCATACTATACACACAAATGATCGATGCTTCGTCAATTCAGACAAATGCGAATGGCTGGCGCCCACCAGCGACGTCTAATGTGACAGACGAGAAATTACCGAGAGCAAAACGATCTTCTGACAGCAAGTCAAAGTCCGTCGAGCTCTGTTGTTCAGCATTTCAAAAACGAGCACCAAATCCAACGTTTTTTTTAATTCGAAATCGATCGAAATGTATTCGTTTATTTCGACCCTCTTCATTCCCTTTGTGAGGAGATTGTCTCACGTGGCTCAAGAATGTCGAAAGAGCGGTTTGGGAAACGATTGAGAGATAAAACGCGCTTGAACAGTGTCGACGAGTGTGTAGGAAAGGTTAACGTTGAAAAGTTCCGATTACAGCAAATAAAGTTGTCGGAGTTGAGGCTGAAAATCGCGAGAAGGAATCCCATTCATTCGAGCTGTTGGCCATTTCAAAGAGGCCAGTGATACAGAAACCCTGCTGCTTTGCGAGAGGAAAGAAAGCGAAGGAATTATTTTCATGTTGTTAAACCTGAAATCCATAGCGAAATAAGCTTCTCGATAAATTTTGTAAGAGGAAAACTGACCCAAGGGAAATTCGTCCTCGGAAAACTCGCTCCCAGAAAAATTTGTCCCCGGCCAATTGGCTCCTCCGAACATTCACCCCGGAAAATTCCTCGCCCTTGTATATTCTCATACGCAGTTCAGACGCTGAATATTCAACTCGCTTTCGTTTCGTCCCACGCCACCCAAACTTTCATCCGCAATCCCCGCAAGACGTTTTTCTCTCGACTCATCATCTTGCAAGCACCTCAGCATCCCCTTCCCGGCGAGTTTCTCGGGGCGATGTGTTTCCGGGGACGAAATTTCCTGCAACAATGTTGCACGATACGTTTTTCGTAATACGCTATCGTCTCTGCTTATCAAAAGCTTCTTCAAAATCCATCGGCAGAGGGTTGCAACCATTTTCCACGTTTTATTGCGTTACTTTATATCCCTCGAGCATTTTTCTATCCATTTTTTCCCTCTCCCTCCTTCGCTCTTGTTCTCCTCCCTCAATTCATCTTCTACGGAGCTTCCATTGTTACTTTCCTCGGATCAAGAGTGCACAGCGAGTTTACCGCGCGCGACTCACCTTTCCCGTAATGCCAAGCCGATGGATACACCGCTGCTCTTGAATATTTCATCCGCGATCTATAAAATATACATATCCATAAAGAACAAGGGAGGGCGAAGTATTGAAATATATTTTCTGTTTCGCCTCCCGCAGCAGCCTCAAATTATTCTTCACGCTGTATATGGCGACGGTCAAATCTAAATTTTTGTTTTCAGTTTTTCTTACATACAAAATGGTTTGCGAGCCTAAGTTCATTACAAAAAGTTGTTACAAATTGACTAAAGAACAACATACTCTAAATTCAAGATTGTCCGAGGTAATATGTATTTTTTATATAATAAACAAAATTTCCAAAAAATATTACGACCGATTTTTTTGAAAAACTAAATAAAGCTTCTTCGTTGTTACATAAAAGTGTATGCAAAGTTTTGAGAGGCTTCACTATTTAGAAATCGAAATATTTAATGTTGAAAATTGCAATTTTTAACACACGCTCTTATGAGAAACTACTGAAAATTGTGATTTTTATAAATAAATATCTCGACTTCTACATGGTGAAACCTCTTAAAATAGCGCGAGCTATTAGATGTCACTATTCTCTTAGCATGGTACAAATTTAAAAGATTTCTATCGATAGAAAATTTTGCATGCAACGTCCTTAAAAAATTGTTCAATTTTCCCTTCAGTTCCGTTAGAACGGGCACGATGCACGTGAAATTTCATACTCGCGGTGAACTACTGAATATTCCCTACTGTAGTATAATGAACTTCATAAACCCGAGCTTCCGCTACATCGGTTCTCGTGCCACACACACGCACGCGTAGAAACAAGACAAAATACATAAACGCAGCTGTGCCGTTAGTCAGACATTCATTCTGAAATTGCTGAACCAAGCCCGTGAACGATATTTACGTAACGGACGCAGCTGCAACGATATCGAAACTTGAAACACACATTCACACATTCACTCATCCGCATACAGGGTGTCTTGAGGGTCTGTGAATATATCGCATATGACGATGAACTAAAAATATAGACGACATCGAGAAAAAAAAAGTTTTTCGGTCAACTTAGTTTTCCATATGGATTCACTCACTTTTATCTCGTTAGTAATAGCAGAGTGAATACAAATTTGCAACTCAATTCTCCAATAACAGATTTCGCGTGGAATTGTTTTGTTTTTTTTTGAAATTTTCCTTTTCCATCCATGTGGAAAGCCGCATTGATGAATGAATTCTCCAATGCAGAGAATATAGAAATTCATGTCGTTTTTGCGACGTCTCGTGAAATTTTAATAATTTTAATTAATTAATTAATTAAATTTATCCATTTATTTATTTATTTAATTAAATAAATAAATGAATAAATAATCATAAATGAGAAATAATAATAAATGATAATGACATTTATTTATAATATGAAAAGAAAATGAAATATTCAATTTATTGAAAAACTGGTTACGAGAATGAATTGTCGAAGCAGGACCGCCCTGGCGATGTTCGGTAAACGCGAAAATTATAGTTATTACTCCAGCAGCGGTGTGGCAGTCGCAATAATGGCTGCAATTACAAGCCGCTCGTTAGGACTAATTAAACGCGCGTAAACAAGAGTTTTTTCCCTCAATTGTTCCTCATTTTTTATACGATGTACATATGTGCACACGCTTACAAGGAAAAACATCGAGAATTAACGTGATCCGGAGTCGTAAAAATCCAATGGTTTAATATTTCACTCGGATTAATGCCTTGTAATAATTCCATACACGAGCGAAACGCGTAATGCGAATAAAACGTTGTTTCGAACGTCGGAAAATGTCTTAATTAGTCGAGCGAGGCTTTCCCTACCAAAAATCACGAAATGCAGTTGCTAGATGATGATTTATCGGATCTAATCTTCTTAGCGTGGGAAGTGTCCGAATGCTCGTATTTTCTTTGTCTTTCGTGTATCTATTTTTCGTCCCCTCTGGTCGCTGAAGACCGAGAGGGAGAGAGAAGTGTCATAACTTCGTTTCGTGGAAGAACTAAGCGGGTTAAAAAAGCAGCTTTTGCGCGTACTCCCTGCTGCCTGATGGAGAAAAGGGACGTCGTCGTAAAGTGCAAAACTTTTCTCTGCCCTGAGAAAAAAAAAAAAAATTGGAACTATGATGCACTTCTGTTTTCATTCGTTCTTCACACGTTCAAACTCCAACGAGACGGAGTAAAAAGTAAAACTTAATATACCGAGTTACCGTGCACTCGAGATAAGGCGAAACAGAATTGATCCACTTCTTCTCTAGTGAGTAAAGAAAATGCGTTGCAAATTAAAAATCATCCGCTCTGGTCTTTTGAAAAAAAAATAAAAAATTACGTTCGAATTACTTTAATGAAGATCGTCGTTC
The DNA here is from genome assembly GCA_963921915.1 of Hyposoter dolosus. Classification (NCBI taxonomy): domain Eukaryota; kingdom Metazoa; phylum Arthropoda; class Insecta; order Hymenoptera; family Ichneumonidae; genus Hyposoter; species Hyposoter dolosus. The sequence goes on along the minus strand of OY998136.1, from coordinate 7,564,508 downwards.
CTTGCCATTGCAAACGGATGCTGGGCACCGATACGTCAGACGGAGCCCAGCCGTTATTTAAGGACGTTGCATACAAAATATTCCATCGATACAATTCCTTCAAATTTGCACCAGGCAAAGAGAATAGTGATATCCAATAGCTCGCGCAATTTTAAAAGGTTTCACCATATAGAAGTCGAGATATTTATTTATAAAAATCACAATTTTCAGCAGTTTCTCATAAAAGCGTGTGTTAAAGTTCCAATTTTCAACACTAAATATTTCGATTTTTAAATAGTGAAGCTTCTCAAAACTTTACATACACTTTTATGTAACATCGAAGAAGCTTTATTTCGTTTTTCAAAAAAATCGGTCGTAATTTTTTTTCGAAATTTTGTTTATTATATAAAAAATACAGATTATCTCGAACAATCTTGGATTTAGAGTACGTTGTTCTTTAGTTAATTTGTAACAACTTTTTTTAATAAACTTAGGCTCGCAAACCATTTTGTATGTAAGAAAAATTAAAAACAAAATTTTTTAAGTAATCTTCCTCAAGGGAACAATTTTTAAGCATCGGGTTGATTTCCAAGTCATTTGTGTTCCTCGAGTAATCTCCAATTTTTCGATTATGATAATGTGTCCTCGACCGACGGTGTGGATCGTGAATCTGGGCCATTCGTCGGGCGCCTTGGCTCGAGATAGGCAGGAGAAAGGAGTCTCGTGATCCTCGTACGCGAGCACAGAACAAGGGAAATCGGAGGAGTCCTTCGGAGAATGAGAGAAAATCGAAAAAGAGAGAAATGAAATCCGTTGTGCTTTCGTGCCAGCGGAAAGCTTTGAATCTTTAATCGTACCCTCGAGTAACAAGAGAATGGGCAACGGGATGGAAGCTAAGAAGAAATAATACGTTTCTGGTCGATAGCTACACGTACGATTCACCCTCTCGCATCCACAAATGCACAATGCGAATACGTTTGGAAATTTAGTCGTGGGAATGGGAATCGGTCGCTTTCATTGTTCTTGTGAAATTGTCTCGTGCCCTGTTGAACAGCTAGTTCGTGGTTATTAGCTAACACGATACCTAAAAGGCTCGCGCACTCTGCTGGCATCTGTCTGTCTATATAATGTATGACTGCGAGACTCTCTACACGGTAGAGAATCATATTGACGATGTTGGAGTTCACACCGTTGCAATGCAACGAGAATTGATGATTTTTTTATAGCAGGGCGTCAAACGTTCTTACAGTATTTGTCACCGATAATGGGACAGTCGTCTCTGCTATTGGAAAATTGAATTTACTAGAAAAATTCGAACGAGCGTATAAATTATTGAAAAAAATTCGAAAAATCATAAAATTCAAACCGTTTAACCGATATTTTCCAAATTCAATACCAACCTTCTTATTAGGATACTCTATTTATAAAAAAAAAAATTAGTAATAAATCTTAAAATTTGCGAAAGTTAGAGCGGTGAAACACTTTTTTTTGAAAATTTCAAAATGCCGTAGAATTCGTATTTTTCTAACAATTCCAAAATAGTTCTCAGAGAATGAAGAGCTTGCATAGAGTATTGTCCCCGGATAAGCCAAATCGCCAGGGTCCAAAGAACCTCACTCGGTATTTTTATACTCGACGAGGCACTTTCGGTCTTGCCCGTGACTCGCTCATCGGAAGCCTGGGAGCAGGGCTCGGAAAAGAAAAGCGTCGATGATCTTTTTCGTGCAAGATTCAACGGTCCCTTCGGTCGTTGGAGCTTGCAGCAACTTTCGGGACATCGTGTATAGCAACGCCGGAGTTTCGATCTATATGACATAGTGTAATACCCTAGTTCATCGTATTGACTACACATGTTGGGATTACACGTGTCGTGTGCATGAGTCTGGCACAAGATGGCGACAACAACATCCCTCTGGTTATTGCAATCCCAGTAGACGAGGGCTCTTGGAGCTAGTGCTCGTATACCTTGCGTTGCCCTCCATAAGGCAGCCTAATGAGGATCGAAACCGTTCTCAAAGCAGAGCAGTTTGGTTGTCTAGCTATTTCGGGATCCGAGGGATATTCCGTTTAATGGTAAATTGGCTTGTTCGTCATGGTGAAATCTTTCATTTGGCAGAGAAAACTTATTAATGATTTTTCATGGGACGCTAAACATTATAGCGTGGTTTTAAAATATTTACGAGGACAGGAAAGTGTTTGTTCATAAATTAGAGAAGATTTGGTTAAGGACGTTGTATGACGACGGACAAATCTACATTTTTGTTTTCAGTTTGTCTTGCATACAAAATGGTTTGCGAGCCTAAATTCATTAAAAGAAGTTGTTACAAATCGACTAAAAAACAACATACTGTACATCAAAGATTGTCCGAGGTAATCTGTATTTTTTATATAATAAACAAAATTCCGAAAAAATTTTACGACCGATTTTTTTGAAAAATTTAATAAAGCTTCTTCGATGTTATATAAAAGTGTATGCAAAGTTTTAAGAGGCTTCACCATTTAGAAATCAAAATATTTAATGTTGAAAATTGGAACTTTTAACACACGCTCTTATGAGAAACTACTGAAAATTGTGATTTTTATAAATAAATATCTCGACTTCTACATGGTGAAACCTTTTGAAATTGCGCGAGCTATTAGATATCGCTATTCTCTTTGCGTGCTGCAAATTTAAAGGAATCTATCGATAGAAAATTTAGCATACAACGTCCTTAAAGGAAATGAAATGGTTTTGTGGATTGCGAGACGAATGAATTGCGGGGTAACAAAAGTTTTGGTACTTACCGGCTGCCATTTCTTTTGCCCTTGTCCGCGCCGTTGTCACTTTGTTGTTGAGGTCGATCTTGAGTATCCTTATCTCGCAGTCTACTCGCTTTTCTCGTTGCTTTTATTTTCTAAGCTCTTACGGTTTTTCTCGTTCTTGTTGTGTTATTTTTCTCTGCTCGGAAAAAATGTAAGTCCGTAGGAAAGAGCTTCGTTCAACCCGGGGCGACCTCTTTCTTGGCCTTCTAATTGGCCCGGAGTCCCTGGGCACTCTTAACGAATAAACGGTTCTCTTTGATCGATCCTCGCCGGCCTCGGGTGTCTCCTTGTCGTCGTAGTTGTCGACGCCCCCTCGTCTCGTCTTCTCAACCCAGGCCTCGGGCAATCACGCGACTTGACCATCTCAGCCTGAGCCTGCTCTCTTCCGTAATCTCTCTCTCTCTCTCTCTCTCTCTCTCTCTCTCTCTCTCTCTCTCTCTCTCTCTCTCTCTCTCTCTCTCTCTCTCTCTCTCTCTCTCTCTCTCTCTCTCTCTCTCTCTCTCTCTCGCTCCCTCACTTCTGGTTTCTACTTGGTCTTCCGATAACTCAGTTGGCCTTTAAATCCCCGACCAACGTGAAGGGACAGTGTCCTGGACAAAAAGTGCCCAACACTAAATGCCTAAGAAAAGTCTGATGAGTGAAACGATTCTTCAAATTCTCCTGGTCCGTCGTTCAATGATGGTCAGGAGCGAATCTCGTCCGTGCTGAGAACAAAAATAAATTTTATAAATAAAACTCAAACATCGTAAACCACGAGATGCAGTTGAAAAAAAAAAGAAAAGAAATTATGAAAGTGGAATTTAAAGATAATTGATGGAGCATCAATCATTGATGCTGATGGCTCGCAGGAGCGAGACAAAAAAAACATGCCAACATCCCTCCCAGACTTTTCGAAGTTTCCCCATAGAGTGATCACTCCATATTAACGTCAGACGATCGAGAATATCCATCAGAGTGTTCCGATGGATGGAATCGTACTCGTTATGACATTCTGACTTTCCTTCGTCTTGAAAGTGTTTAATAAACTCCGATTAACGAAACCCCCATAGGAACCCCATAGGAACCCTATTATGCGAAATAAATTGAAGATCATCCAGAAAAATGTTTTTCTTGGAGTTGCATCCCTTTGAAATAAACAGCAATTGACGAATCAATATTTAATCAAACTGACTCGATAACCAAGTGGCTCGAATGAACTGTACGCCAGAGGATTGCCTCATTGTCCGAAAACTTTGTCTGATGAATGGTGAAGAAGTTTCTAGAAGAAGAAAAATGTCGAAGCGGAGAAGTTCAGGGAAGTCGCTCAACGCTTTTATGGCACGTCGTATAACGACGGCAGGAATGAGACGAAGTAAAAAAGATCCGAGTCTCTCCACATGGCAGCAATAAGTCGAAGACCATTGCAGTCCGTTCGTAATTACTTTCTGGCTCATTCGAGCGATTATCACTCACTTTTCTTTTTCGTACCTTCTCAATGGCATCGTCAAATTTCCTTCGAGTCATTCATCCTGGCTAATTAGCTCCGTTTCAAAGATGAAACTGCATGAAAACGAAGGAATACGATTGAGGCATCGTGCAGGGCCTAACGAAAGCCAAAAAGTACGGACTTGTACACAATATCTTAGAAAATTTGCAAAAATTAAAGTGGTTAGACGATTTTTCGGAAAACTCGGATTTTCGTAAAATTCGAAAAATCATAAAATTTAAACGGTTCAGCCGATATTTCCCAAATTCAATACCAACCTTCCTATTATGATACTTTATTCATAAAAAAAAATAGTAATAAATCTTAAAATTTGCGGAATTAGAGCGTCGACATCTTTTTTTGAAAATTTCAAAATGCCGTAGAATTTGTATTTTTATAGCAATTCCGACAAAATTATTTTTGTGCTTTCATTTATTTTTATTTATTTTTGTTGCATTCTCTTGTTTGTGTTTTCATTTACTTTGGGTTGCTGCATTCGCAACGTGACGATAGAGAAAACTCACGTTATGTTCTTCTCCGAAGTTCTTTTCTCCGCGGGTACGTCAGAGAGGAATCTAGAAATTCGTTGGATTTTTCGCCTTTTTGCTGCTTCTTTTTTTTTGGTTTACTCTCGCTTCTGAGGCGAGAACTTATCCGCCTGGTCGTCTCTTGCTTTCACGCCTTCCGATCCTCTCGTCTCCTCCTTCGTTCCTCTTCCTTTCTCTATTTCTTCCTGCACCGATCGAGCCTTCTCTTCTTCTTCGCACGCTACACTACCAACTCCTATCCAAGCTGCTGGACTCGTCGTCCGCATCGTTCGTCATTTCTTGCAGAAAACGCCTCCACCGGAGCAAGAATAGCGAACCGGAGAAAAAAGGGCTCCTCGCCTCTTCGCTTCGCTGATGTCTCTTCGATTTCTCGTCTCTCACTTTTTTTTTTCTCCTCACGGTTTTCCAATGTAGCCACAGCTTCTCCTCCAGTCCTCGAACCTTCTCACTCCGGACACTCGTATCAGAGAGCAGTCAATAAAAGGGAGATGCTCGATTTAGCTCGAGTTGTTTAATCTTTGCCGGATTATCTTAGACATGGAATCCAGATCTTCGAGTTCGATTCGGTTGAGCTCAGAAGCGTCGTTTCTGCAACAAAATATTTTATTTTCAGAATCGATAGAATTTCATTTTTCATGCAAATTTCATGAATAAATATAATTAACCGTCCGTGGTGACACGTTCTAAAAATAACGCGCTGGTCTCGCGGGGTCGGAATGACCCCAGCCATGTTTAAACGCTTGCCGCGTCGGCAGTATCGTTCCGAACGACCCATAAAAATTCAGGATGTTAGTTTGAACCTTTGAGAATGAGAATATCACGCCAAAAAATTTTTATCCAATTTTCAAAATGGCGAAAACAAATCAGCAAGGAGGCAATGTGTAAAAAAAAAAATTTCTTCGGACACCCCAAAGCACCGTTGGAGAGGAGGCCAATCGTCTCGGGCGCCAATAACTTGTAGTAATTCTAGCTCAAAGTTTTGCTCTGGGTCATTTTGACCCCTGGTGACCACGGAAGGTTAAATCAGATTTTTTTTTTGTATTGTTTCTTCCACGATTTAAGTTTTCATACTCGGGAACACCGTAAACTGTCATTGTTTATATCGACAGGTGCTTTGATAATAATGTACGAGCTGAGGTCGTGCGTCATTCGAGCTACTTCGAGATGCTTCATATTTGTGTACGTCTGTGTGAGAGAAACTCAATTACCCACCACGACAAGATAACAGAAACTACAGGCACATTGCGTACCGAGTGTCCCAAAAATCGTTATCCCGGTTTTGAAGCATCAATCGTTAAAGACTCTAGCTCGGTCCATTTGCCTCAGACGAGGGTTCATAATCTCCCTTTTTCATGACGTTTCATAAGCTGCTAGCTGCCCGACCGAGGGCACATAAAAAACAGAGAATTTTTTTTTTTTTTTTAACCAAAATATCAAAAATTACGAAATTCTCGATGTTTTTTAAATTAATTCAGAACGAAAGTTCCATGTTTATTCTTCTTCACGATTGGAAACCCAACAATCGCCTCCTGTGGTCGTGACGATTTTTTTCGAGTCCGCATATCATTTCGGTCAAAGTTTATCCAACCCACAAGACAATTTATTGCTGCCAGTGATTAATATTGATCGTTGTCAGACTCAGTGACAACGGTAAGCAGCGAGGTTCGCTTCACACCGTGCAATGTGTAGCCAAGAGAGTTTGCTGCGTGTCAACATTGCTGAGAGTGTATGCGAGCCTCGTTGTTTCATCGACGATTCTCTCCCTCATCAGACGTTGCAGTTTTCGATGAAATTTTGAACTAGCTTTCGATTTTCCATCTCGCGTTTTCCTCGGCGCTTGGGCCTGACTTTTGAAACGATCCGTAGAGGGCTCGCGTTTTTTCTATGACTCCATAAAATCCTCGGTTTATACAATTTTCATGATCGTCGTTTATTGAGCCTCCAGGGAATAGCGACAAACACTCTTTCTTTCCATTGTGTCTATGGGATCCTAAAAAAGTGTTGAAAATCCGCAAATCTGTAGTAATCCATACTTGCATGTGTATATTTGTGTGGGCATATAATTCCGAGAAGTGATAACCGGTTTTTGGCTGAGCCGTGGTTTTATAAAACCAGAGGCGAAGCGATATCGATAATCCTCGATGAGAAGCTCGCCTCTCGCTTGGCTAAAGTTTGGACGATCAATCGGAAATTTTCCGCACACTCCAGAGCTTCTCCTTTTTCCTGTTTACTCTCTACGTACGCGCTTATCGAACAGCTGTCGCAAGGAAACTCGTGCAAGGATAAGATTTCGATAAGTTTTATATTTGTACGACGTGCATGAATCTTGACGCGAGTACGGGAAGCCATGGGAAAATATGAAAATTACAAGTGTCGAGATTTTCACAATGCGATCAATTTTTTTGTTGGCAATTTTTCGCGTGCATTTTTTTCGAAGCTTTTTTCTTCGGATTTTTGAAAACGAGTTCTTACATTTGTAGTTACTTATTTAATGCTCGGGTGCCCGCGTTGATCGCGGCTCGTACATCCACAGGGAGAAATTCGTTAATTAAAAGTTTCGCTCGATTGTGCTCGACAGCCGAATATTCTGTTTTAAACAGCCACCAGAAAACGACGACGCGGAGTTGAGCGAAACGCAGAATACTTGCGCAACTTTTCCGGGCCTTGAAATACTTTTGAACTGGAAAAACATTTTATTGACTCAAATAAACAGCAAATTGTGCAACATCATTTTTTTAAGGGCCGGGACTGGCAGGAATTCAACAACAACAAAAATAAGGGATTTTCTCGTTATTTTTCGTTCTGAAAATTATGATTTTTTATTTAAAGAATAATAACAAAAATTTATGAAACTTGGAAGCACTGCTTGAAAATTTTCATTTTTGAGAAACCAGATCTCGAAAAAAGGGTTTTTTTCGTTATGTTTTGTCCCGAAAACGATGATTTTTTTTTTTTTTTTTCAAGGAATAATAAAAAAATTTATGAATCACATTTTTAATGATTTTCCGCAATAAATATTATTCCGAAAATCACGATTTTAAAAGCACTGCATGGAAAATTTCATTTTTGAAAAACCAGATCTCAAAAAAAGGGTTTTTTCCGTTATTTTTTTACCCGAAAAAGATGATTTTTTATTTAAGCAACAATACAAAAAATATATAAATCACATTTTTAATTATTTTTCGCAAAAAATATTATTCAGGTAAATTCAGAAAAATTATTCACAAATATTATTCACAAAAATTCTATTTTTGATAAGCCAGATCTAAAAAAAAAAAATTTTATTTGGATTGGACGAGGACTTGACTCCTTAAACCATAAGCAGTCCCATAAACCACCTTATCCCTCAAAATTAGGCAAATTTGACTTATTTATCGTTCATGTACGAATAGAATATTGATAAATGAAAAACATAGCTCTGCGGACTATTATTGTGGAGCCCTACGAGGAGACACGTTATTATTCGTGGTTAATTCCTCGTATGAATTTCCCTAATCACTCCGGCGGTTTGGTCGTTCTGCGGAGGAGGAGCCGCGCGCTTTCACGTTGCAGAGAGCATATCAACGGGTTCGCCCTTGTACGACGTTAGTGTTTCTGGTTTCGGCTTTCCCCCGGGTATGGAATAACCGGAGGAAAGCCCACCGAAGCTTGTAACAATTATTATCACAGTTCCCTCGCGAATTCGTGGGAGCTTGATGGGGAAAAGCGTTTAGCATACACTCGGTTATATTTCTTGGTGTTTCGTGCATGCTTTTCCCTCATCCTCCCTTTTCTCTTAACGCGCGAGATTAACTCGCTCTGCCTTTTCTTTTCTTCTCAAGCAAATCCACAAGTGAGTCCGAAATACAATTCGCACGGTGCAGCTTCACGAGCTGTAATTTCATTGAAACTACCTTTGTCTCTTTGAACATTTGTAGGAAATTTTTTTACTAAACTCGTTTCCCATTCGCTCAAATTTTCTTCAAAGCTCAACGTTCGCCTCATTTTTTTTGGCTGCATTGAAATACGTCGCGAGCTTCGATGTCAATGCGAACCGTAACTATCGCAATTCCCTACAAATAAATGCATCAGTACATAAAATCGCCAGGGGACGATAAATTTTCCTGTCAAAGTTTAATTAATCGGATTCTCGTTATCACTAATATTGCGTCGCGTATTCTATATACGGAGCCAGAATAAACGCAGATAAATTGAATGACTTAATCGGCAAATGTGTGCCAAAAGCAAAGAGAAACGTTACGATAGTCAAAATGATTTACAAATCCGAGAAAAGAGCATGAAACGAAAAATCAAGCGAAATCGTTGGCTGCCGTTTCGGTGTGAAGGATTCTCAATAATTATCGACGAAACTGCGTGAAAAAATGTTAGTGATTAATTTTATTTTTCCGAGAAAAAATTCATTAAAAATGAAGGAGGATTTGAATAAAAAAATTTTTGAGAAAATTTTAACAAAATTTTATTTAATTAATTTTATTTTTACTGATTGGGACATTTTTTTTTTTTGCGAACTGATTTACGAAAAAATGGACGTTCCGATAATTAATGGGGAATGCAGATGAATAAATAAAATGAACGAAAATTGAGTAAACATGATGAACACTCCAGTAAATATTGACTGGAAATATTTGGAGGATGTTACGTCGCGCGATGATTGTGCATTTACGCACGAATCTGTATGTATACAGGTTTAAAGTGCATAATATCGAGACGAGATGAGCTTCATGGTTCGGTTAATTGCGCATTCAACGAGCTGTTTGCATATTTAGCGCCCTCGTTGTAATTATTCCTTGTTTACCTGTATGTGTTATTCCTGCGAATCGAGGGATAATATTTCGAGGCTGGCCCGATTCATCAATCATGGGAACGAATGGTTTACGGTTTGTGTCCCATAAATTCACTTCCGTCGTGAATTTCCTCCATGAAATCTCCGTCTCTCTCGCTTATTCCCTTTCCTTCCAACTTTCTCGCCTCATTCGTATTCACTCAAGAAATTCCGTTATTTTTCTCTTGTCCCTTACCCCCCTTCCTTTTCTGACAAGGATGTTCTCCAAAACTTTTCAAATTAACCCAACGAGATGGTCTCGTCGAGAAAATACTTTCATTTTATTTTTTTCCTCCTGCCCTCGTAAAATCCTTCTTGATCCTTCACTTTGTTCTTCTGGCACATAGAGATGGAAATTCTTTGGAGGAAGAGAAAATACCATTCTGCGGCATGTTGCTGACCTTTCCGCAATGTTGCTGCGGCGAGCAAGTCAAAGGCCAGCATGCTGCTGTTACAAACTTATCCCGCATGCTATACGAATCAGATATGAAAGATTCACGAGATCGACATTGGGCCTGGGAGCAGAACAAGCCCGGAGAATCGGAGATTGAATGTAAAGAGGAAGACATGCTTTTGGCATAAACAACTGGAAGGAGGGAAACTCGAATATCTAGATGAGGAAAAATATGTCGTACGAAAAATAATAGAAAAAAAAACGCCAAGTTTTGGGAAAGCGTCGATTCAGCGAGTTTGGGTCAATTCAAGGGAACGTAAACGACTTTGTTTACGCGTCGCTTACGAGCGTATTTCTTTGTCCCTTTTCAATTTATTTCCTTCTTTTCTTATGGGGCCTCATAAAAAATTCGTTTATGGCAAAAAAAAAAAAAAAAAAAACGTTTTGAAGTAAATAAAAAAATAGATCGAGACTCTCGCACGAATAAAAAGAAAATCAAGTGATTCGGAAACTTTTGAAGAAATATCGTCAAGTTTATTTGATTGTCGAATGTCCCTGGAACGAGAGACTTTCAGAGGTTGAAATTTCTCGCTGGCTCTACGAAATAGAAAATTGTGTACAGTAGTGAGAACGCCGGGGACTAAAAGCTGAGAAAATTAATAGAGTAGAAATAGCGAGAGAGCAATCGTACACGGAGCCAGAGATTGCTTCGTTCGTCGGACTGCATGCTGGTCCGTACTACTTGCTGGAAGAGTGCGCGATCAAAAGCTTGTTCTCGACTCATAGGGACAACGAGATTTCCGTGAGTTCGCGCTTGGAGCAAAACTGCACAGACATGCGACATGTTACGCGAAACGTTGTGTCAACTACAGACTTTCCACAAATACGTATATGAGCGTATTTATACGTTTCCTGTTGGTAAAGTGGCGCTCAGGCAGTTTTTTTTTTTCATTCGGATCCGTTGCTATGGAGCAAATTTTCTAGGAAGTTAATGAGGAAACGCGTAAATATCAAAATCAGTTTTGCTTCCTCATAGAGGAAGCTATGTGACGTTAAAATTTTTTTTTTCCAGTTTTCAATGTCAATGTGCTTAAAATGTCCCGAAACATCGAAAAATCATATCTAGAAAAAATGTACGGATGTGTGTGCGTGTTTATGTTTTGGCACTGTAAAATTCAAACGTTCATAACTCGAGAACGGTTTGAGCTACATGGCTCCCGTTTTGCACAGATGTTAATCTATACAAGCTCTTCATTCTCTGAAAATTTTGTTGGAATTGCTAGAAAAATACGAATTCTACGGCATTTTGAAATTTTCAAAAAAAGGGCGTCGACGCTCTAACTTCCGCAAATTTTAAGGTTTATTACTAATTTTTTTTTTATAAATAGAGTATCATAATAGGAAGGTTGGTATTGAATTTGGGAAATATCGGTTGAACGGTTTAAATTTTATGATTTTTCGAATTTTATGAAAATCTGAGTTTTTCGAAAAATCGTCTAACCGCTTTAATTTTGCAAATTTTCTAAGATATTGTGTACAAGTCTGTACTTCCTCTGTACTTTCTAGAAAAATTCTCGAAATTGTATAATTTATATGCAAATACAAAAAAGGCTACAATTTGAAATTTGCAAATTGCTTCCTCAAGATGCTCAAGATGCACGATGCTCAAAGTTCCCTCTATGAGGAAACCAAAATTAAAAATGTAGTTCCTCATAGAGGAAGATTTGAGAATCTTGAGGAAGCAATTTGCAGCGTTTTTTTACGATTCGTTCGTCAGTATTTCACGCCAAAAAAATGAATTAACAGAATTTTTATCCTCCCCGTGAAACTCGGTTTTTGAAAAACTGTAAAAAAATAGTCGTCGAGAATATATTTTGGATACGAGGCAAAATGTCCTGCAAATTCATACAAAAAGTTTCTTCTCTGCCCAGACTTTATCCAACTCTCGTTTTTTTTTGGATTCTTTGTCAATGTGCTTTGGATGAAGTTCCTCGTTCACGCGCACACTTTTCTATCCGTTCTCCGTTCTATTCTTCGTACCATCGTTATCTCTCCAACTCGTCTCGTCATAGTTCACGTACCTTCATCTTAACACTACATACGAATATGTACGTGTTTTGCTTTTTTTTGGTGGCAGTCTTTCTCGTTGGAGGTATTCAAAGAAAACAACCTCGAAACCACTCGTTGAAACTCAAACACAATACCCGGTTAAAAACGAGGCGGACGAACCTTTGACAAATGAGGTTTGCCAGAGTTTTCCAAGCTTTTCTCAAATTCACTAAGTTTCTCATTACACAATGGAACTCGGAAAAAGCGCCTTCTGTGCAATCGAGACTTTTCGTTCAGTCAAACGGTTTCGAAATTTCAAGTTTTTCATCGTAAAGAATTTAAACTTCCCAAAGGAGATAAAAAAAATGATTTGATTAGAAAAATGATGACGATATCCATATTTCGTGCCAATGGTTTGTGTTTTATATCATTTTCGGGCCCCTCCTGGTTCCTTTTGGTACGATAGTTATTCGCGATTGATTAAATCGTGATGCAAAGCATGGAGATCGAGGTTCGATCAGCGTGCGGTTGCTGGCGTGTTCCGGGCCATTGAGCATGAACCGTGTCGAGCATACTCCGATTGTCCAGAGAATATAGCGAATCTCTCCTTGATCCTCTGTGCTCATTCCCATCCCCATGGACTCATACGATGCAAATTCCAATCTATCAAGTGGTCCAGTCGCACTCTGATAACAGTTACATCGAGCCTCGCATTCTGTCATGCCGCAAAAATTCACATATTATGAAATAAACCGAATGTTTTATTTATCCACGTATTTGCTGATGAATAAGTATTCGTTTTCCCATAAAGAAAGTGAATGCCCATAAAAATTTTCCCTCTCGGACTCGATCAATGGCTCGTGAGATATTTTATGGATAGAGTTTCCGTTATCGGAATTTATGATCCTTTTTTTTATTTCGTTCCTTCCATTTCTGATTGAATTCCACATGGTCTTATGGCGCACAATGGCACATTTATGGGGTTTAGGAAACTGTTCATTCTCATTCCTTTCTTGGCCAAAGAAAATCTTTGGTCTTTCGGTTTTTTGTCGGTGGAAAGAAATAAAAATATTGTAAATCGAAATTTGTAGAAGATTTCGTTAAATTTTCATGTTTTTTTCTAATTCCGGAAGGTTTTCATCGACTCTGGGCAGCGGAGAACTTTCCAGCTGAAGTTTTTCGTCCGGATCTCTGATGCATTATGTGTTATTTAGTTCCCCGACTACTTCGTGATCCTTGAAATGCTCCGGGAAGCACGTGCGTCATGTGAAAATGAGTTGAGCGAAAAATTCTTGCATTTTTTTTGTGCCAGCAAGAAAAGCATTTCTTTGAAGAGATTTTGTAGCTCGTGAGCAACTTCTATCAATAGCTTTCTATCAATTCCATCTTCGAGTTGGCGCAGTCTCTCTTAGTCCTGCGACCACTTCTCCTCCTGAACTTTGCGACCTCCAACGAAGCAAAGAGGAAACCGACCATTCGTCTTTTACTTTCAGAGAAAGTTAAATTTAATTTTTACCGGACGGGCTGCCGCCACCAGCATTTTCTTTTATATTCCCTTTGTTTTTTTTTTGCCTGCTTTTTATCTTCCTCACTCTCTTGGGTTTTCTTTTGCCGTGCGCATTCACTGAATTATCTCAGTCTCCGTTAGCCTCGGGCTTTCCTCCGCAAAACCTCCTCAAATATATATTTATACAGCTCGACTCTTTAAGCTGCTAGCATTCTTTTCAGAGCTAAAAAGAAAACTTTTGCGAAACAATCGAACAGATAATTACAACCCTCGTGGTTATTATTCCAGGACGTGATTGTTGAATAACAATGCTCGGAGCTTACGACCAAGTCGTGGCAGGGAATACGTCAGGGGAATCGGAATTGTTCACTATAAATTCATTTTTCTCGTAGAATTGCCTTCTTCACTGACGCAGTTTTTCACTCTCTCGAGTAATAAACCACGTGCCGTTACTTAGTGGCGAGTCCGTTGGAATAATCGATTCAAATTACTCATTAAGCTAGTCCTGTTGCTTGCCACTAGTCATGCCACTGATCATACTTGAGCCTTGCTAGAAAAAAAAAGCTAGAAAAAAAAAAAATTGAATTCCTTGGATCGAGGCCTGGCGATGGGACCACCTTAAAATAATCGCGACAATCGAACGACGAACGATAATTATGGAGAAAATTAATCGAAGCTTCAATTTTGCAAACTTGGCGTTTCTTATCGTCGTTGGGAATAAGTGGAAAAAGCTTCGCTCGCAGATCGTGTTCCTCGTTCGTAAGCTTCATGAAAATCGTTGAAAATTATTCATTCCGATCGAGACCTAGAATTTTATACTGACATGTATCATTTTCGTGGTTCACGAGAGAAACGCGACAATAATGTCGTTGTCGATATGACAAGGATAAAAAACGTGCAAGCGAGTTTGAATTCCTTCAACTACGTACGGAAGGATGCACATTGGAAAGAAAGCGACAGAAATTTCTCACGTTCTTCTCCGTGGGGTTTGGCTATGCAAGTATCGAGTCCGCGTGTGCTTATAAAAGTTGGTAAGAAAATTCGATGCAAAGAAAACATGCATATCCGCGAAAATAAAGCGAAATCTCCTTTCGATATATTCACACGAATATACATTCGCGTGTACGTATCGTCTGTGTATGCGAAGGAGAAATATCCATTTCCCACAGCTCAACACGAAAATGGCTCCGGAGCGAGGCTCCTCCTTTTTCTCAATGGAAAGCGTGAAAACGCTTTGCACAGTCCCTTTACTCTAACGATTCACTTCCTGCCTTTTTTATACCTTCCCACTTCCTTTATCTCGATCCACCCTCGAATTTCCGCGTGAAATTATGCCCCGGAAATTCGAGAACTCGAATATGGCTACATCAAGGCTCCCACTTTGCCATTACAAATAATGAACGTAATAATCATCATACTCGAGCTTAATTAATCATGAAAATTTCTTCGATCCAACTGCTTCTTTATCTCGATTTACGTGCCATTGGTTACGATTGTATAGAATTTAGACGAGTGCGAAATGATTTCGTACAAGCATTTTCAAAAATACGTCAAAATTTTTTTTTTATGATTTTTTTTTCCCCACGATTGGTGCTTATTGTTAAAGTCCAAACAAATTGAGAAACCAGGAGACAATTCGCACCGTAAATTCGTCGGAGATTTCTCAGGCTCTAAGAGCAGGGCCTGGAAAAAAAAAAAACTGAACACAAATAACTCGATGGTAGCAAATGACGTTGACGAATCAGAAAATTTTCGATGTTAATGGGATTTCTATTCTATGAAATTCAGGGAGTTTCATTTTTCCTTGGATCGAACTTTTCGTTCGACATCGCGAAATCGAATTAAATCAATTCCACGTACACGGTAGATACGTCGACGAAATACATAAAAGTTGAGTGCAAAAAAGCGGTGAAGCTCTCCGACGTAATCTCATCAGGTCCGGGCAAGAAAATCAAAAAAGCCAAAAGTAAAGCTTCAGTTTTTACGGCGTCTGTATATCCTTTCCACGTCTTCCGAAAGTCTCGGAATGATATTTCGTTTGCGTCTGTCGTGCCTCAAGGTACGAGCTTGTTGTTGGTTGAAAACCCCGCGTTAACATGTGCACATTTGTGTGTGGGTGTGTACGTCTGATTGAAAGAACGAGACCAGTGGCTTTCGGTCGGATCTGTGAACCTGCAGCAACATTTTTTTTTTCGTTCTCGATGTCATATACAAGAAAAGTCAATAATTTAGGTTGCGGAATTATAGAGATTCCGAGAGGAACAAAATATCACGCTCCCTCGAAAACAAAAAGCGATTCTACGTTTTTTCGAAACTCGGACGAGCAGATAATGGGGCGAGGGTCAAAATAGACTCCTGATGAAAAATCAGCAATTTTCTCGCAGACTTCGAAGTTCATTTTTTGGAATTAACCCTTAATAGTCACACCTCCACATTGTGACGTAATAGTCATTGGGGGTGTTATTAACCCCACTCACTTTGGACGGCGATAAATAGTTGGAAAATCGTAAAAAAATAAAATAAAAATACTACATTGTATTTTTAACCCTTGAGTAACGACCATAATGATTGTATTGAATTCGTGCAATTTTTAATATAAGAAAAATGTCGAAAAAAAAATTCTGCAAAAAAGACTTTTTTAAAAAAAGTGATGCAGAAATTGTAATAATCAATTTAAAAAAAACAAATCGTTTCATAAGTCTGAAAGAGCATGCTTTCAGGTGGGACTGGTTAAGTTAGCGACCGTTCCAAAAAGTATATCCTAGGTTTTTACACCGTCTGCTTCCTACGGCTTCCAAAACTGAACCAACAGGCTCTTTCAAATAACAACGACGAGGCTCCCTACTGGAAGGTTCAAACTATCGATAAAGAACGTGTTAAAGAACGTGTGTTCAAACTACCGATATAAACGAGTTAGAAATGAAAGCGATGACTTAATTGGCTATGCCGAAGGATCCATGGTACATGAACGATCCCCATAAGTTAAACTTACACCCTCGTCTCTTGAGCTCTTGGACCTCGGCACGAATGTGATAAAAACTCTCACGAAGCTGCAGCATCCCCGAAAACGTTCAGTCACTTTTTTTTCTCATTCACCTTTCTTCGCCATTCGTTTCAACGCCTCCCTCCAGCCCCCTCCGGTCGTTACGCTCGTTAACCTCCGATAACCTCGCGCACAGCCTGCCAAATAATAATCATTTCAAGCTTTTTTATTTCTGTCCTGCTGCGACCGTTTATGTGTTCGGTGAATCACTCTCGGCCAGCCAGCTCCAGTCTCATTAGACTTTAACGGTTGTCGCTACGCGTACACCATTCCGTTATTTTTTCTTTCCTGACACTCGCATTACTCGCTTCTGCAATCGTCCGGTCTCATAAAATCCATGAAGACAGATTGGGTCTGATGGGGTCGAGCAATTTTTCGTAAAATTCACGACAAACTCCCCAACAACGATTTCTAGCCCATTAATTTTATTGACGCAGCAATTGAATGAATATTTTGCTTCAGCGACCGATTCGCTCATGAGATTTGAAAAATACATTCAAATTTCTGACGCATCCAAAAATCGATCGATTAATTTTTTCAATCCCCCGAGTCGAACAAAAAAAAACAAAGAAAACGATAATTGAAAAAATAAAATATAAGAATAAAAATCGTACGTTCCATTTTATGCACAATTTTCCTTAAAGTAAAGTGTTAAAAAAAAACGCTTATCGGAGCCCCAAAAAGCGTCTTATCGGTTATTCTTTTGTAGAGGCGATGAAACGCTCTGGATATTCGCGTTTCCTAATACGAGGGGTAAAGTTCATGGAATATTTGAGATTTTTATCCCGAGCAGCCAATATCCTCGAACGATCCAACCAGCAAGGTCCTTTGTATTTTTATTTCTTCGCGTTTCTTTTCCATTCTCTTCATATCTGTATCTCATTTTTTGCCTCGTTCTCTCTTTTCCGTTTGTCTGTTGAAATACGAGTATGATTCGCGTGAAATACGACCAGCCAGTGGCAAATAACCACCTGTAAAAGAACATTGCTATGGAACTCTTGAAACGAAACCTCATGGGCCATTGTATCTGCTAAATTGTCATGCACTTGGAAAAGTACAGAATTGAGTGCATAATGGGAGAAAAAAAATGTGAAATTCGCCAAGTTCATTCTTGCCTTGAACATCTGGTATGAATTTCTTTTTGTAAGGGGAAACAAAATCGATTTCGCAAGTTACTTTCGTGACGAATTGACTTCCGGCTCAAGAATTCTGCCTCTAGAAGTATTTGGAACATGGACCCTGTCGTTGACCCAAAGTATTCTCCGTTCTCTTTGATCAGAAGGTAGAAAGTTATGAAATCAGTCACTTGTAATTTGCTGCAAAGTAAATTATGGACCAGAAGCTTCTGTTTCGCCAGGGTAACCTGATTAGCGATCAGTTTTGCTTCGCATCAACGTTTGGCCATTGCGGTAACCAGATTAGTGGTTCGGGTTACCACAGATTACGTGTCACCCGCTGTAATCACTTTTTTTCGAGGAGGAAAACTTTGTTTCATTTTGTCGAAGACACCGAAGAACATCCATCGATATCTCGAGGAAAAAAATTGTGAATTCCATGAAAATAAAAAGCTCCGTGAGAAAACGATTTTCTATGGACGTTGTTTTGACTCGGAATCCTGTGACTTATTAGTTGATCGTTAAGCACCAAACGCCAGGGATAAAGCATGGAGAACATCGTTGAAAACGTTCGAATTTGCTGAATTTATAGAGCGTTCCTTTTGCCTCTGGTCCTGCGACTGTACTGCATGCTATTTTTCATTCTACGACAATTTTTCTCGACGCGGGCGGCCGCAGCAAGATGCACTTACGAGTTCGGGCCAAGACGATCGCCGTTTATATTCAGGCTCTATATTTCACGGTCTGTCGTGATCTCTGTCCTCCACCTTCCGTTTCACATAAAAATTGATTCATTCCGTTCAAAGTCTTAACAAATTCCACCAAATGTTAAGAAATTTTTCTTCCAACTCAAACAAGCTTCTTCGTATCAGGAAAAACTTCTTGTTCCTTGATCTTTACTCTTTAATCGCGAAAAAAAAAGTTCCGTCCTGGACCATTTTTTTCCAGGACACTTCGTCCAGGATATTTCGTTCGAGGATTTTCTGTTTTCGGGCTATGGAGATCGGGCACCGAATCCCCTAGATCGGGGTCATTGGTTACGCCACGAGAATTTCAAGCTTATTCTTTTCTTTGCTCGGGCCGTGCGACCACCGCGGCCAAAATGCAACGTTATCGACCGAAATAATGAAAAATAAGAAATTTCCGGTGGTTTACATTTTTTAGAATTTTTCTTCCTCCTTATCGTCCCCAACAGAAATTTGAAGCATTCCGTAAACCGAATGTCTCACGTTCAACGCGGATGTCATCCGGCGTTGCTGCATACCAAACGAAATATTTATAAAGTCATGAGATCAGATGTTCCCGCTGTGAGAAAGAAAACGATAGAGAAATACACACGAAAATTCGCATCACGTACTCGCAAATGTCGGGCCCTGTGTGGCTTCGAAAAATCTACGTTCCTCGATCCGACCCTCTTTTCTAGTTTTTTTCTCACTACTCAACCCCAACGATCTTTTACATGCACGTATGAACAAGGCCCTTTTTCTTTTTTCTTTGCCCTGCTCCGGTACGTAACGAACGCGTGTCGACGAATAATCACCTTCTTTCGACCGAAGTAGCGATTAAATAATTTTTTTTTTTTCCACTTAGAGGCTCGACGAGCGCTTTACTGTGGACTCGTGTCTATGAATTCATTCCAATTCTATTATTACGTGATTTTCACGTTTTTTTAGCGAACGTGCTATATTGATTGTTCCAGAGTATGCCGAACACGAAATTAGGGCTTTGATTTTTATCGGAAATTCACTTTATTTTTCAAGTCATTACTTTTATCGTAATTAATATCCAGCTTGTATTTTTTTTTTTACTAGTTTTACGATCTTAATTGCATTCCAGCATCCATTTGTTTTTTCACATCCAACTCGTCAATTAATACGACGGAATGAACTTTTATTCCGATTGAAATGTTAAGGACGTTGTACGGCGACGGTCAAACTAAAATTTTTGTTTTCAGTTTTTCTTACATACAAAATTGTTTGAGAGCCTAAGTTCATTGAAAAAAGTTGTTACAAATTGACTAAAGAACAACATACTCTAAATCCGAGATTTTCCAAGGTAATCTGTATTTCTTATATAATATACAAAATTTCGAAAAAAATTTACGACCGATTTTTTTGAAAAACTAAATAAAGCTTCTTCGATGTTACATAAAAGTGTATGGAAAGTTTTAAGATGCTTCACCATTTAAGAGTCGAAATATTTAATGTTGAAAATTGGAACTTTTAACACATGCTCGTTTGAGAAACTACTGAAAATTGTGATTTTTATAAATAAATATCTCGACGTCTACATGACGAAATCTCTTAAAATTGCGCGAGCTATTTATAGATATCACTATTCTCTTTGTGTGGTGCAAATTTGAAGGAATTCTATCGAGAGAAAATTTTACATACAACGTCCTTAAGGTTTCTACAGAAGCGATTAAATTTATTTCGATCCATCGAAAGTTATTGAAAACGTGAGGACTTAAAATTTAATTAACGAAAATTCATATTTGTTCCCGTCAGCAAATTTTCCTGACACGAGTAAATTGTTTGTTCGTTTGTCGAGATTTTTGTCTGCTTTTCAAATTCATCTAACACTTCATTGAAAAGAACATTATTCCTGTCAATATTCTCTTCCCTGGAAAAGTTGGACGCTTTTCATTCTTCAGTCACTTTCATCGCCGCGGATAAACTCGCGTTCCCGCGAGAGCATCGCAGACTTTATCGAAAATAAACTTTGTCGTTTGGTAGCGCGCACAATGAACTTTCCCGAAGCTCGAATTCCCTAGAAAAATAAACGTCAAGATTGTAAATCTAAAGTGTTGACAATTTCAACAACCCTTATCTCGCTTGCTCGAGGAACTGAGAGGGCTTACAGCGAAGAAGGGTCTTCTTTGGACCGGTAACTTTCGCAATTCCCACTGACAAATGCCCCCCCCCCTCCCCCTCCCACAGTTGTTCTTTTCAGCATTTCGACATATCCCACACATTCGAAACTCTTTTCACTCTCCCGAATCCCGAAAGGATAAACCTTTGTGCTTCGCTGCACTTCCACTATCGATGTAGATTTTTTTTAACATCTCTGTCCAAATTCCCCGCGTAAATCGGCTTGCCAGTGCCAAATCGTAGCAGAACATTCAATTCAATTTACGAGAAAAAGAGAAGAAGATACAAAATAAATTTCGTATCGAAGTGAGAGAAAAAATAAAGGATCAACAAACAAACAGCAGAAATTGGATTGACACTAAGGAGGTATTTATTCCTTGGATGAGGGATTAGGAAAATCCTGATCAGCGGAGGCTCATGGGAAGCCTGAAGCCAAGATCGGGATTCTGCTGCTATAGTTTGATCCCGACGTTAAATTCTCATCGAGTCAAACTTCCTTTTTTCCTGAAGAATAAAAATTCATCGTCAATATTTTGAATATTTTTTATCGCGTTATTTTTTACACCATAAACGATTTTTTTATGGCAGAAAAAATAAAAACGCGAGGAATGAGTAATTTTTTCTTTTCACAAAAGTTTGAGCAAAGTCGACGAAAGTACATTAATTAATAAATCCTATCAAGTTCGTACAATGGAATCGTTCACCACGTATTTCAGACACGAGCAATTCTGACGTTCACACAATGTCTATGAATTATTAGCTTCCCTTTATTCAACGTGGTAAAGTGCCGGCCTCCTTTCGCTCAGTTTCGCTATAAGTGGATTTCGATCTTCATAGAGAGTCTGTATAAGCTTTTCAGCTTATTGAGAGGGCGTCAAGTAGTTTGGTCTCAAGACATCAAACACTCTCGAATACTCCATAGATTTTAGCTGTCAATTAATCTACCTTTTGATTAATTGATCAACGGAATTTGTAGATAGTACCGAGGCTGCCCACATATGTCGATCAAGTTGCATCGACGGTTCAGACACTTCAGGATAATAGATCGTGACTCGGCAGTAAATTAATTGCCACCTCGTACTCGTCTCCCTCGAATAACGTTCATTAAATTTGTGCGATGCTTTGTGCATCCCAAATTTCCCTTTTTTTTCTTTTTCATGCTAACAACAAAAAGCTTTTTTTCTCTGAGAATTCGAAAGCATGATCGATACACTGAAATTGTAAATGCATGGAAATTACGTGGAAAATGCTTGAACCAGAAATTAATGGAACGAAATTCACGGGAACTCGATTGTTTCCAAAGCCATCCAACAAATACCAACTGTCGAGGATTCTCGTTCGACTGCGAATATCTGATTTGTTGTTTTTAGTTCTGTTAATTAATTCCTATTAGTATCTAACAAAGCTCTGAATATAAACGCTACGAAAATTCATATTCCGATGTAGATTCGTAGAAACGGAATGAAATTTCATTCACGAATTAACGTTTCTTAATTTTTGATCTTCGAACGATTTTTCAAATAAAAATTTCCTCATTTATTCATGAAAAATTCATAAAACAACCTTTTTTTTGGGTTTTATCGACGAATATCGTTGTATCTTCGGTTTTGATCGATAAAAATAATTCATTAGCCACGAAGACTGTAAAGGAATGATCCTCAAGTTGCCATTCGTCGTATTAAGCGCACTCGAAACTTTACGCGAGTTCCTCTCATCGCGGGACCCATGTTTAAAGTGTACTTTGTCAAGTCGCTGACGGGTTAGCCGAGAAAACTTGTAAAATCGATAAAAAGTCAATTTTCCAAGAATCTGAATTATTTACAAATTCTGCTAATTCGACGAGGAGTGCAATTTTCGAATATGGAAGTTTGTTCGACTGGTATAGTGTACGACTTTTCATTCGATTAGAAATTAATTACGCCGACTGAGCAGCTTCACGCCAGTTCCGAGAGTAGCTCAACATTTCACCAGCAAATCAATTACAACACTTTCGTTCCATCTTCACTCATTTATAGCCGATCACGCGAAGTGTGCTTATTCGCCCAGATTTTTTTTTTTTTTTTCGTTTTTCGAACTTGAGTCTCTATTTACGTATTTCGAGGTCGTGTGTACCGAGCACTAGAGCCGTACACGAGGGAACGTTGATTCGAACCTGATTGAATTTAAAACCGACACGACCGTCAAATGCACGCCCGATCCATCGGGAAGCCCTCGCGATTCGAACTGGAAGGAAATTTCTTCCATTTTTGCCTATCGCATGACATGTCAATACGTTCGAGTTGATCGTTATTAACTCGATAGGAACGATAAATTCACCGATTGTCACCGGTCACCGATTGTTTGGCATTTAATTGTCGTTTTCGTCAAAAAATAAAATTAAATAAATAAACAACGGTTTGAAAAGAGCCTTGGGTCAGATTTACCCAAGATGCAGGGAGGTGTAAACTCGAAGGGTGCGTATATTTTTTTCTCCATAGTCAGTCCTTTGCATCGAACACACTGGACTCTAGAGCTGCAGGTAAAATAACCTGTAAAATTATTCGGAGCTCGTGCTGCTAATTTTCAAGCTGCACGAGAATAAAAGCTACAACACTCCAACGCCATGAGCGTTATTTTAAAGTAGAAGAGGTCTCGATTCCCTGCGCACAGTGAGTGGGAGCCGAACATTTTTCGATCTCTGTATCGCTTTCTCGTATATTATTCAGTATCCTCAGCCTTCCGCGTGCTATCGGCCAGATCTGAATTTCAGTTGCGTGCATTTTTCCGCATCGTAGCAATTTTTATAGCGGTTCATAAATATTTGAAGTGAAAAATTAGTTCTAAAAAAAAAAAATGAAAACGCAAACATCAGCTTTCAATTTTCGAGCTACGTTTCTCTATTAAAAAAAAAAAAAAAAAACGTCGTTCCTCGCCGTTATATTTTCCATCGAAAATCAATAATTTAACAATAAAATCGAAAATTGTAACAATTTCTTGAAAATAAATCGAATTACCATGTCCCCGTGTCTCTCTGGCAAGCCCCCAGATCAAGATTTTGTCAACTGACCCCTCTCAGCCATGCAGCGAGAAAGGAAAATTTTCAAGTTTGCAATAATTCCAACAAACTAGAACTGGCCAAAATTTCAGATCTTGGTGTCGATACGAACTTTCCACAGTCCCTTGTATCTCCGAATAAATTTGATGTTGTAGGACGTTAAGGACGCGTGGCCATGGCCAAGTTACTCGGAGAGTCTTGCAGGATTATGCAAATTAGTGTAATGGTGTAGAAGGTGGAGTTATGGGGTCTTAAAACCTCTAAAAACGAATATATACGAGAGAATATTAAATGAATAAAAAAATAAATAAAAAAATGTGACGAAGAATCATTCGAGGCCCTTTCTCGTCTCGACGCTTTCGACACGACGTGCGAGCACTTTACGTTCATATGGAAATGCACGGATGTGTATGAGTGAACGTTAATTCCTGCTCTTAAAATGCGTGAGCTTGTTGGAGTTTTTTATACGGTGCGGGGAGGATGTAAAAAAAGCTCCAACGATCCGGCACTCGCGCCTCTCGTACATCTCGGTCGTTCAGCTCGTGAAACACGGACGTACGTGGAGCATTGAAAAAAAAAAAAAATATATATCCGAGAATTCTGATACATTTATACATACAAAGGCAAAGAGCTCTGCTGGGAGCCACTGAACGATTTTTTTTCCTCGAGCAGGTGACACAACGTTTTTCAATGGCTATACATTCGACGAATTCCATTTCCGCGATCCTTCATTTTCCATAACGACTCTCTGGCATTCGAGAGCGAGGAAAAAAGTTATGAAGCAAATTTTCCACTCACTTTCACAAGCTTTGACGGAAAACGCACGTACCGTTCGATGTGCGATCGAAGCAGTAGTTCATATAAATTGAGTATGATCGAGTCGTTGGTACACTCGACGTGTGTAAAAGTTACTGTGGCAATAAAATCCGCAAAAGTTAAACTGGCTCTCTATTTCGTGAATCTGGAAATTTTGCCAAAAGTCACAAAGAATTCTCATTCGTTTGAAACGAAATTAGCAAATGAAATTTTTCGATCTCCTAATTTGGAAGGCACTGAAAAATCGTCCGTATCGTTTGCCTAAAGTTTAGAAAGGAGCATCATAAAGAGAGGAAAAATTGTGTTACTTCTAAGGTGGCAAAACGTCTGATGTGGAAAATGTTGCTTTCTGCGAAGCTCGTTGTCGATTCAGCCCAACCAATTTAGTTAACCCTTGCTCTTTGCAATCCCTCCCCTGTGAGTCTAATATACTCTCGTTAGGTCGACGGAATGAGCACCCACACTGGGCCTACACAGACAAACACAAACGCATCGGGTTAAATAGTGAAGCAGAGGGATGCTGGCAAAGAGATGATGGTGGAGGAGGGCGTGTGCGGATGAGCGCATAATCGCGGCGTTAACCAGAAAGACAAACTCGGCCGACCACCACCAACCACCAGCGGAACAAGAGCGTCCTCCAAAATAGCTATATACGTTGACACAAAAACCCGCAGGAGACTGTGCTCCTGCACTCTCGCAGTTTCCGTTCGTCTTTGTTCTCATTCTCTCTATGCTGACGTTCCGACTAAATGTTCCAAAGTGTCAATGAATTAGATATTGCACTTAGACACGCCTAATGGCCTGCGAACCTCGATGGGATCGAATAAACAAAAACGACAAAGAATCGTGTGTGTCTCGTTGATCTCGTGCCAATTTCCGTGCAAATGGTAATGGAAACACTGAGCTCCATTATCCGGTTTAGCTTTGTGCGGGAACGGGAACTAATTCGAAATATGTCGGCGTTGAGAATTGAGCAATTTCTAACATCAATGGATGCACGTTTAAGGACATTCGCGTGGTTGCATTATTAACCCTAGAACGGTAACTTTATTTATTTTTTTACCTATTCCGGTAACCTGGGTTCATGAATGACCCCAATTTTGAAAAATTCATACCTCCGTTAAAATTTAACGAAAAGGGTTCAACTTGGGCTCATTCTTTTCGTTTTTTAATGCAGGATCACGTGAGCCTGGGCAGGTTTCCTTCAAGTAAAAAAATTAGTCAAAAATTGAGTAAAACTATAAAAAACGGGAGAACGAAGGGAAAAAGGGCGCGGGATTTAAAGTCGCCTGGGCCAAATACGTTTTTGACCCCCGGTTACCGTTCTAGGGTTAAATTTAAAAAAAAAAATTAAAAAATGACGCAAAATCGGTGACGTTGCAGTTGCAGACATTGAAAAATGCATGAAATTCTATGAGATGCTTCGTAGCAAATCTTACGTCAACTTATGTCTCTGAAGTCGTATGGGGGTGTGTCTTATAAAAAAAAGTAACAACTTTCTTGATAGCACTAGAAAAAGTTGGATTAAAATGATTTAATTGTTTGAATTTTCATAATTATCACGAGCTTTTTAATCTGTCATTAGAAATATCGTTAGGAAGCAAAAACATTGTTTCACTTAATTACGAAATTGTTTTAGTGTTAATATTTTAGACGAAAAAATGAAGGAGAATCAAGATAAAATTGTAATAATTTTGATTCCTCAATATTTGCCAATTGTTTTTCTTTCGTACTCTTTCGCTGTCATTCACTTTGACCGCACACGAAATTCGAGCCACGCATTCGCGAAGAACACGGGGGTTGGTCCGGGACGAGGAGATGATACGTCAGGATACTCTCGTCTCGTTCTCTCGGCTCGCGAGACGAGAGAGCACTGCGTACTCCTCGGAAAGCAAGCCCCAATTCGAAACTAACCCGCCCTCTTTATATATCTCTCTCCTCCTCTTCACTCCCCCCCCTCCCTTTTCCATCCCTTCTCGCCCACCTCCTTTCCATCTCGCTTTCCTCTCTCTCTCTCTCTCTCTCTCTTTCTCTTCTCCTGTTCATCTCTCGTGTTGACTCGCTTTTTCACACTACCCTGCACTGAAATATCTCCAATTCTCATGCAAGCGCGTTACACTGGAATAACGAGAATTACGAACAATGGGATGAAAGGTCATCGACCCACGAAACCGTCATCGAAATGTACGATGATTCTTCCTCAAAAAGCAAAAGCTTCCAGCAGCAATGCCGAATCCCCAATTCCCTTGCTCTCGACTCTTGTTTACGTCATTGAGAAAACCACCCTCGTATTCTCTCCAGCGAGTTATTGCGTTACTTGTAGGAGGCCGCCGAACAATCGACGTCATCGACTCGGAAAAATATGCATACACTCCAAAACTTCCACTGTCCCATAAAAAGCTCAGAGCCATATCTTTCCCATAAATTCTCACGAGAGTACGTTCTTCTGCTTCCTGCTGCTAGCAGTAGATAAAAAATATGCCAGTGAGCTGCTGGATCGAGCATTCCGAAACAACGTATTCGCGAGGGGACTATTTAGCGATGAATTTTTATTCACGTAGAAAATAAGATTAATTTTTTTTTTTATTGCCAATATGAGTTTAGCCAATTAATGTCGAAAAGGGGGTGATGATTGCAAGCACGTAGCTCATCGAAATACTGTTGATTCTTCATTCCCTTTGACCATGTCCACTTTGCGTCAATATTGATTGAAATTCGTGCAGGAAGAATATTTATATTTATAAATAAAATTTAGTAAATATAAAATTGAAGTATATAACCGAATCGAAATTCCAACACAAAAAAGAATTTCCTTAGCAATTTTTTCAACAATTTGAAGAATTGAAAAAACATTTTAACATTTTTATCGAAGGCTGACTGCATTTTCCCCATAACCGAGAACACTATCTCGCATGAATTTATTGAAAAAAAAAAAACGCATTAACGAAGAGTATTCAGGTGGATAAACTGCTGCAAACTTCCTACGTGTCCTTTACGGCTCAATATCGTAGCTCCTTTTTATTTTTACACGCCACGAAAGGCTAAGAATCCTCGTTTACTCGGCAGAGACTTTTCCCTTTTTCTTCTTCTTCGTCTTGATCGCTCACCATACGCGACAGTGCACTGTGTCCCGATGCTTCATAAAAGACGAGAGATTTCGTCCGGAGGGATGAAGAAGACGACACAGACGAGCAGAAATGATGACATTATATCTCTACCTATCCTCACACACACACACACACACACACGCACACACACGCATACACACACGGAACAAACACAGAAATCCCTGTAGTCATGCGCTCCCTGCCATCCACCTCCCGATCTCGTAGCACTCGCTATTGCTTCAGCTCTCTCTTCCAAGAGACCGAATTCCGTGTCACTATTACGTCCGGCGTGTTGCCATACTGCCCTCCTGACATAAAAAAAAAATGAAAAAAAAAAAAAAAAAAAAAAAAATAGAAAAATATACGCAAGACCGCAATACCGGAAGTACGTCACTCTGCATTATTGTAATACGTGTAATATGTGGGACAGTCCAGACTCATATTACTGACAAATGCAAAAATATTCTTGCTTTTTTTTTTTTTTTTATATGTATATTGGAAATTTATTGGAAATTTGAAGGCAACAGGATTTTTGAGAAATTATGGAATTCAGAGGTGCCATAGCAGATAAAGTGTCGCCGAGCTCCGCGACATTCGATTTCGTTATTTTTAGTGTATTGGAAATATTTTTCGGAAATAATTATTGGTACCAGTTTTCTTTCTGGAATTTTTCATGAGCATAGAATCGCCTATACGTGGGTATGTGAGCACGAATGTCAAGAACGCTAGACGAGGGAATGACACGCCGTCTTGGCGACGAGTTTCACGAGAGTTTTAACCCAGAGCCGTTAAAACTTTTTCTCTATTCGGCGATACGCTGCGACGACCACGAGTTTTACTTGCAGCCTTCTTAAAGCTTCGTTTTACTAGACGAATCACACCTTCGACGCTGGCGCAGCTTCGTTTCTCGTCGATTCATATTTATACCTACGTCCGTCGCACCCAAAATCATTCATAATTTTTATCTCGAGTTCCTTTCGGCTGAGGGAACGATCTAGTCACTGATGCAGCGATTTAGTCTCAAAAATTTGAACGCTGGCTCATCGATCGATCGTTAGCACGTTTCGCTCGAATGCGATTCGGACGCGAGTCGAAAAAATTGTTCGCAACTATTTTTCCAATTTCATGATGAAGCGAACTTCGTGTCTTGTAAATTGAAAATCCCTTTTGAATATTCGAGATAAATTTGGTAGCCTCACACCGACGATTTGGCAGACATTATTTTTCTCTCCCTTTCGATCTTTTTTTTTTTCTGTTATCTCGAAGTAATATGTTTTGGTTTATCACAAAACAATGGACAGTTCTTGTCCAGCATGTTACAGAGCGACAACACTCCAAAATCGAAAACTTTTTGCTGGTATTGCCAAAAGGAAATCGATCGTGTGTGCTTGGTGTGAGTACACGTGTTTAGAGATTCATAGTTTCCCAATAACAGGAGATAGTACCACCTGGTGTGTATAGCCATCGTCCGCTACATTCGACCCCCAAAAAGGCGTCGATGTAGGTTTTGTCTACCAAGACCTCCAAAACTATGCACGAGGCTGGATACTGTCCAAAACTCCTTGCTCGTCCATCAGTGAGAAAAACGTGACGTGTGGATCGAATTGTTTTCCCTTGACCCGATGTCGTCACAAAATCGATTAAAAATTATGATTTTTGCTTCCTCATAGAGGAAGCTACGTGAAGGTGAAATTTTTTTTTCCAGTTTTCAATGTCAATGTCCTTGAAATGTTCCAAAACATCGAAAAATCATGTCTAAAAAAAATGTCCAGATGTGTGTGTGTGTGGGTGTGTGTACGTTCTCGCACTGTAAAATTCAAACGTTTATAACTCAAGAACGGTTTGAGCTACAGGGCTCCCGTTTTGCACAGATGTTGATCAATGCAATCTCTTCATTCTCTGAGAATTTTGATGGAATTGCTGTAAAAATACGAATTCTACGGCATTTTCAAATTTTCAAAAAAGGGTGTCGACGCTCTAACTTCCGCAAATTTCAAGACTTATTACTATTTTTTTTTTTTATAAATAGAGTATCATAATAGGAAGTTTGGTATCGAATTTGGAAAATATCGGTTGAACGGTTTAAATTTTATGATTTTTCGAATTTTCGGAAAATCTGAGTTTTTCGAAAAATCGTCAAACCGCTTTATTTTTTGCAATTTTTGTAAAATATTGTGTACAAGTCTGTACTTTCTCTTTACTTTCCAGAAAAGTTATCGCAATTATTTTTAAAAATACGAATTTTATTACATTTTTTTTTTGCCCCGAAAATCAAAATTATTTTCGGTTCCACCGTCGACTCAAGGTCACGATTCTTGTCTGACGCGAACTACGCATTTTTCCTGCCAAAATATCGACTCGCTCGTACGTAAACTCGCCACGAAAACTCGTGTGTGTTCCTGACGCGACTCCGATGTCTCGTATATTGGATCCGAGATCCCATTCCGAGAGACATTAGGACACATAAGATATCCATGATGAACAAGAGAGTCTTTGTATGCATAACATGGAAAGCAGTTTCGTGTTGTGGTATCTGATACCCTTAAGCATGAATTAATTTCCGAAGGCTGCGCAGCAAAACTTGATGACATCGAATAGAAGCTGCAGAGCTCACGTTCGCCTCGTAACAATTTCTCATGCTGCACTGAATTTTTCACTCGGTTTGTTGTTCGCGTTCTACATTCATAAACAAAACGTCGACTCCCAGTTATTTACTGAATTATTCTGTTTCGACAATATTTACTTTTTTTTACATTGCATTGCAAATCATTGACGAAGAATGAACTTCGTTTTGCTGTCCGTGAGTAAAGTTTGATTTATTTTCGATTTTTATATTATACGCGCAATCCGTTGGTTTGCTTCATGTCTGTAAGGAATTTGCTGTAGGAATGAAAAAGCGTTGTAGCAAAAATATCGCGTGTTGCAACTGTACGTCATATCCTTTTCAATTCTTTTCACAAAGTCTTACCCGCGGGACTCTGCTCGATTTTATTCTTCTCCCAACTTTATTGTCCACCCATTTTTTTTTTGTTGAACGCCTCGGAGCGTCGAGGCTAACGCAAAAGGTACATTCCAACGTTGGATTCAGCGATATCTCGTTAAATCATCCAAAGACTCTTGAGAAAGCTCCAACAAGGGCGAAGCAAGGGAATACAGTTTTCCAAAAATAACGAGAAAGCGAATAGACTCGGAGGAGGGCTGCAGAAATGTCTCGTTATCTTTGAATCCATCGTAACTGCTGTAACACATGTCCTGAAATGTCCCTGCGTCAAATGTCCTTGCAAACGTCAGCTTGGAGTCAAAAACTCCCAGGCCCTGAGAGCCTAGTATATTTTTCGTGGCCCAGAAATCTCTTTATCATGAGGCGACACTAAATATTAACGTTTTCTCGGAGTCAAGCACTTCTGTAGACACATTGTCAAAAAACGATTCAAAGAAAATCAACATTGCATACGCACGACTTTGGACTGACAATTAAATTTTGTCAAAAAACGTCGATATTTTGTTGAACAGGGTAAACTGAATATTTTTGAAAAATTTGAAAATTTTCATAATTTTGACAGTATTTTTGGTTTCTAACGAAACTCTCAGCAAAATTTACGATTGGAATGACAAAAATTTGCTTTCCGAAGAGACCTTCAGAAATATTTCTTGCTGCAATGACAAAATTTTTGGGATAAAAAAAAAAAAAGGTTTTGTCGATAGTATCCAACAAAATATCGATTTTTTTCAACAAAATTTTCTTTTCAGTGTGTAGAATCCCCAGAATCTTCTAACTGACCGATCGAGTGTCAAGTTCAAAATTATACACTGACATGACGTGCAATCTGCGCGTAGTCTCTGACGCTCAAAAATCCACGAAGATCACGTAACACTGGAGTGTCATGACAAATAATCCGTCGCATGAGTGCGAGACGCGGAAATCTGCAAATTCTGAATATTTGCCATTTTCGAGCCCTTCCTGTTTCCGCTTAAACAATTTTTTAGACCGATCGCATAAACGCTATGGAAAAATGTTAGTTTCGAAAATTCGAGGACATGGATGACTGATCGATGACTTTGCTGCTGACACATCGCAGTCGCTCGATCTCGACGTAATAACTTGATGTAATATACGAAACTTTTCTATAGATGCGGCAAACTCCTCGCCAAAAGTATCAACAAGAAAATTCAAAAGTCAAGACCCATCGATCGTCTCTTTTCTGGCGAAGAGGCTCTTTCCATAACTTTTCAACTTTGATTCAAGGCCACGCGAAATTGCGTTCACTGAACGAAAATTTTATGTCATTTTTTCGATTCCGATCGTCCAATGGGTGACCGACGTTACCGTACACAGAAAAGCCAACGAAGTGGCTTCATAAAATTCACCGAATTTAATATTCAGCAGTAGTAATAATTTTTTTTATTGCAGAGTATGGAACTTGCGACGATTCACCAAAATCTGAACAAACAAAATTTATTTGGCTCATTCTACGTGTCACTTTTGTCGGTATAACAAAACGAATCCTTAAAAGAGCGAATGGTTGTTGAATCGTCGAAATATCACACAAGCAGCCATCCGCGAAGCCATTCAGGCGACTCGACTGGACTATTTATTGTTCAGGAAATTCGCACTGGCATTTTTCCAAAGGAATTAATTAAATGGTCAATTTTATTTTGTATCAAGTTTTTTCCCTGGATTGATAACAATTTGCAAGAACTTTATTGTACACTGTAGCTGCCTGTGACGATCACTGGGTTGCAGCGTCCCGAACACGATACTCTAGTAGCTCAACAAGGCAGATGAGTGGGTCTATATGGTGTCTGGTTACAATTCAGCCAAACGAAATCGATTTTTTCTATGCTGTGTTAAAATAGTTGCCTTGGCAATAAAACGAAAAATCGAAACAGTTTTCCGATGCCTGTTTTGGGAAACTCTCGCAGGGAGAATAATAACTTGAGCGAAATTCTATGGGCAAGTTGTTGAGAGTCATTGCATCTGACTGGGTATTGCGAATGTTACTGAAGAATACAACGAAAAATATATTTTTAATTCATTATTTTCATAATTAATACGATGGGTCCAATATTTCTAGTGAATTCAGTTTTTCAATGGCAAAGAAGATTTTAAAAAAAGCTGTAAAAAAATGATCACTTGTCGTTACATTCCAACGATGCAAAGTTCAACATCGTGTATTGCGAGCAAATCAAGGATTAACGTTCCTTAGGGTGATCATGCTCGTGGACCATTTTTAGTGAGAAATAAAACAGAGTATGCAGAGAAGTGAGTTTCCTGTGGGCAGAAGGTGTATTCACATGATTCGAGTTCCCACGGTGGCATGAATGAATCCCCGGAAACGTACGTACGTTTAGTGCGAATAAAATATTTTCATATATCCAACATTTATTCTTTTCTTTCCGTGGAGTGAAAAAATTCGTGGAGTTGGTTTCATGGTGGCGATAGATACACACGCAGCTCGGGTTGCTCCGTAAATATAGTCGACGCGGTAACGAGTAGTTATGGTCGACTGTGGTAACACTCGCTCGGAGCGTTCTACTGTCTTAGAAATTTTCTTTCATTTTTCCTTCTGTAGAATTTTAAACATAAAATAATTCTCATCCGTTTAGTTTTACTTTTTTTTTCTTTTTTACGTACTGAATTATAATTAAATGCTTGGCCATCTCGTCCGGACTAAATCGTTGTTCCGACGCACTTTTCATCGTTGCGAATCCAGAAAATAGATAAAAAATCGACTTGGGCAAAGGATGGTGATGAAAATGCTTTCGAAGCAAAAACTGCGAAAGACTTTGCCCCCACACAACTTAGTCCGAGGCCCAGCCAGGCACTCGGGTCCAAGCTTTTTCCACTGGACATCCATTTTCCCAGGACAGTAAAAATTATGGCAGATAGAAGTTTAGACAGTGGATATGAAAACCACAAATTTCGTAATAGAGACAAATATATTCGAATTTAGAGATTCGAGATTTCACACGTGGACAGTATAGAGAATAGGACACAATGGGGCAAAAGTAGATGCGGCGGTGTTGGGTCAGACAGTGCAAGAACCGCACTGAATGGACATGTAATAAGTGACGCAGATGGAAAGCAAGTGAAGAGGGAAAGGGTCGAGCAAAGCCTCAAGGTACGTGCATGTGTAAACAAGTATATACGGATCTCTATTCATTTATGGATACCAGGGAGAAACCTCAGCTTCGTTTTGGTACTATCGGCGAATCAGTTAGACTTTGTGAGAAATTATTCCCATCCGATTGTGGCTTGAGAACGTGATAACCCCGTCAGCACAGTGGTTCACGGAAACCACAAATGTCCCTGAGATAGTTGAGAGACATTCACGACTGAATTTATACCTTCCACACGTATGTTTAAGTGCTTTAATGCGAAAGGGCGTGTGTAAACTTGAGAAACGTGATCAATACGATACGCCACGTGCCCTTTGTCGTTCCGGTTCTTCAAATTTGTATATGTACACTCCCCGCCTATGGGATTAGTCTTTTTCTATTGGAATATAATGAGGCGTAACTCGCTTGATTTTGCGAACTTAATTGACTCGTTGGAAACTCTTACGTTCGCCAAAACTAATACGACACTGTTGTACCATCGCCTTTAGGGGAATCCCCGGAAGTTTCGTCACCTTAGTTTCTTCAAGTAAAACGTCCGCGTCACTCTCCCTTTCGGTCTCTTTACTCTTTTCCGACGACATCGTGGCTTCCAACCCTCCGGGTCTCGAGCTAAACTTTCGCTCGGAACTTAAACTTGCCTCCCGCCCCAGGCACCATATTTCCGTGTCTACGTTCACGCCAGCGCGATTGTGTGTCGATCCCTACGTGTGGATTCGTGATATCCCTGTGACAATTTTTCTGTTTAAAGAAAAAACGTTGTTCCTTGGTCACTGAGGCACGGACACGCCTAACAATCCCCTGGGATTTTTATTTCTTTTTCTTCCAAACCATCGCGGTTGTTCCTCGCAGTCCTTCCATTCCAATATTTTTCTTCATACACAAAACTTTCCAAAAAACTATCGCGAATCTGTCAGTGACACACATTTAGCATTTGGAAAAATCGGTTCCGATTAATTCTTACGTCGCTAGACTTTCATTCGTTATACGTACGTTCGAGGCAAAGGGAAACTTTGTCTCCCATTTTTATTCTTGCCTTAGTCTCTGAAAAATTTGATTCATGTCATGCCGCAGATCCGACCACGCAGCTAGGGGAATTCTTCGTTTCCTTTGATTTATTGTGTTTGCTCAAACTTTTTTGTTCTTCACTCACTTCGAGGTTTTTTTTTAAATTTTATAAAAATTCATAATTGTTGGAAACGTTGGCTTTTGTCGTAATTTATTTCTATTTTTATCGATTTTTCCTATTCGGCGTTTTGGTTGAGTGAATCCTACGCTTTTCACACGAGATTCGAGAATCCATTGTTGTTGCTAATCAATATAAACATTCCTGACAACTTTATTGTACACGAACATTACGAACTTTTCTTATCACGTCGTTCAATTCACAAAGAGACGAGAGCACAGCTTGACTGATATTTAGCAAAGTATCGAAGGCGAAGTGGCAAGCTGGCACGAACTTCGACACATGCACAGTCTGCGCTCAGACGTGACCCTAGATGCGAGGGGAACAAATATTTAAGGAATTTCTTAAACAAATAAAACAAGAAAACCAAAATTAAAAATAAAGTTTCTCATAGAGAAAGATTTGAGCATCTTGAGGAAGCAATTTGTAAATTTCAATTTGCAGCATTTTTTGTATTTGCATTTGAATTATATTATTTCGACAACTTTTCTACAAAGTAAAGAGGAAGTATAGATCTATGCACAATGTTTTACAAAATTTGCAGAAATTAGAGCAGTTTGACGACTTTTCAAAAAACTCAGATTTTCGTAAAATGCGAAAAATCATCAAATTTAAACCGTTTAACCGATATTTCCCAAATTCAATACCAACCTTCCTATTATGATACGCTATTTATAAAAAAAAAAAAACTAGTAATAAATCTTAAAATTTGCGGAAGTTAGAGCGTTGACACTCTTTTTTTGAAAATTTCAAAATGCCGTAGAATTCGTATTTTTCTGTCAATTCCAACAAAATTCTTAGAGAATGAAGAGCTTGCATAGATTGACATCTGTGTAAAACGGGAGCCCTGTACCTCAAACCGTTCTCGAGTTATGAACGTTTGAATTTTACAGTGCCAGAGCACACACACACACACACACACACACACACACACACATCCGGACATTTTTTGTAGATATGATTTTTCGATGATTTGCGACATTTTATTCTTATTTATTTCAAAAATTTATTGATTTATTTTTATTTATTTTATTTGGAAAATTTCTTTTTCCATAGTTTCCAATGACCCAAGTGGATTACACTGACCGATCTATAAATCGTAGAAATAAAAAGGGAATGGTGAGGCAGAAAACAAAATTTCATTCCTCGAAAAGTATTCGTAGGTGGGAAAATGTTGTGAATTCTCGGAGATACAATGGGGCGAAATTTCGATAAAATTTTCAATGCGATCGACAGGTGAAAGCTTGAATTTGAAAACGTTGCTGTTGGCATGTGCTGTGAAAGCAATAGAGAGGGAAGTGCCAGAAGCGTTGTAGAGAATGCCAATTACGTCTGCTGGAAGTGGAGAATCTCGATCACGAAATATCGACATTTTTCATCCTCTTTGTTCATAAGTTCGACATTTGTATATTTATCCCTGAAGCACAGCTATTCCTGAACAAATGTTTTCCTTGCCCTTAAGCCTTGGAATATTTTATCAGCGAATATGCGACGAGGGTAGGAATTTCAGAGTTATTCTGTTTTTGCTCAGTTATATATAAATATGTGGGTCTTCCCATCCATCGATCTCGTTTGGAACATTCTCGTCACTTTATCCGAAAGAGGGTGAGAAAAAGTCGTTGACTCTCCGCTTTTTCTTCGTATAAACAATCATCGGATTTTCGAAAATCCAATTACACAATTTTTTGATCGTTATAGATAAAAATCCTTGAAATCCATGAAGCTGGTCGATTTGTGAGCCTGAAGTTTGCAACGTTGAGATTCAACGAAAAATACTATTTTCTATTAGTTATTTATTGAATTTTGAAAATCATGGCGAGTTTTCGTTTCGATTGAGTTTTTGAGTCGCAAGAGTCGATCCTTTTATCGTCCGGACCAAATATTGAAAAAAATGATGAGCTCTGCTGAAGAAAAAAAAACATAATTTCGTTGCATTCCAACGACTTGATCGTCATGTCGATTTTCTTATCAATAATATGTTTGCGTTGATCTTCCCAATTGTTTTTTCAATCGATGTCCAAAGCTGAGTTCTTTTTCCGTAAATTATGGAGACAAACGTGAAGAATAGTTGCTCACGTGAACAGGAAGAGAATGCAGGGTTGAGGGGATGTCTAAATGGCAAGAAATGTGACAGGAGGGTGGTAGCGTAACGCAAAGTGGTTATATCGGAGTGGCAGAGCACAGGAGTCGAGTCGTTATAGCAACCCCCGGGGTTATCTTTACCAAAGTGCGAGAGAGCTATTCGAAGTTCCGGAAACAGTCCAATTGCCTCGTAACGTTTCGGAGCAACCTGAGCATCGGACCTGCACACCGAGAGCGACGAACTTTCTCATCTAGACCTCCGCAACTATTTATCTTCCTCCTTCCCCTTGGAAGGGTGCTTCCGACCATGCACTTGCGGTTCGAAGTTTGCAGAATTAACGAAGCAGATTCTTCGGCATTATAATTCGGTGGGAGGAAAAAATTAGACTCGTGATGAATAAATAATCGTCGGTGAAGGCTCATCCTCGACACAATGAAAAGTTGATTTTGTGCTTCGCATTGACACTGCGAAAGAGTTTACAGGAAACAAAAGTGGACAAGGTGATGAATACACGAATGACGAGTTGATCAATCGGATTATCCGTGTATGCCTCAACAGGAAAGAGCTCTAATTAGGTCAAACGCAAAAGTTTGCGCTGCAACATCGATTGTCGGATGTTTGTTGTTTCACATGGACTCCGCGATATATCTGTTCCATAGGCTCCCTCGTTTCTCTCACTTCGCGTTTGCTCTCGGGCCACTATTTTTATGCGCGACTATTTTCATCGATTATATACACAGCTATATGGATTCCCGAAGAAATGTTGAACGAATGTTCGGACGAGAACAATGCTGCTCGCTCGCGATTGCGAGTGATTGATGACGAGGTCCTACACAAAAGTATCGTAACCTCGGACAAACAGTCCTTATATAGCCGATTCCACTGTATCCATCGCGTTGCCTATAAACCAATATACAGATGTCTGCATGAAAGATCTTTTCACCTTTTTTTTTTTTATTATTCCCTCATTCTCGACCTCTACCACGTAAAAGTTCAAAATTGCTCCTGCGTTGGAAACAAACATACGATTTCTCTCCAAACCCCCGAGGAATAAACTTCCAAATCTACTGAAAAAGGCTAAATGTTATTTTTTAAATTTCTCGGTCCTTTATCCACTCGAAGGAAACACGAAAATTTTGGAATCAATTAAAACCCTTAATTCACAACGTCGAGACTACGACATTTTAATCGGAATTCCCAAGGCTTTTGCTGGCTGCGAATTTGTAAGGATGTAGGAGAAGAGTAGACGTAGGTTCGCCCGGAACATCCCTTAATCCTGGGTTAACCGAGAAAAACGAGGCAAACTACGTTTTAGAAAATCTCTGTTATTTTGAGGAAAGCCAACTGCCAGCCTTTGGCTCGTTTCCATGTTTTTGTGGCCAGCAATTTTACTGGGATACGTTTTTTTGGCATCAAAGGTCTGCCAATATGTCTGCATGTTTTTCTTTCGTATAACGACGCGTCGAAATGAAAAAAAAAAACTCATGGGAGAAGGAGTGAAATTTTTTTTAACGATTCGCGGATTTTTGGATTAAATTTGTTAATTTTCAACTTGGCGTAGTTCGTTAAATGTCTTCAGCCGCTTTTCGGATCTTTGTCACGAAACCGCAAACAGTAGATTGAAAAATACCATAAAATGAAATATGAATTGCTTTTTTATGCTGAGCTCCGGGTGCCTCGATGAACCTCCAATAAACTCGCGACCTTCGGCAGTGCAAATTGTCGCAAAGCTCCACCAATTTTTATCCAGCACCTCGTGGGCAAACTTTTCCACCACGAGAAACTTTCCCTTCGCACAAAATTCACAGCTTTATAAAAGAGGGCGAAGGTGTATAAAAAAAATTGACGTCTTACATCGCGGATGATCGTGACGAGTATAAGGAGAAGATAGTCAGATATAGTTGACGGAATAAAACATCCGTTGGATGAATTTTTAAAACATCAATTCTGTTTCTATCGATCCAATCTCGACTGTAAAAAAAAAAAAAAAAAAAAATTTAACTTTTCTCATGGGAAACGGTACTTGGCCATCGATAATCCTGTTTCGGTTTTCGAATGTATTCTAAAATTCCTCTTTTTTGTTTAAACCTCGACTACCCTTGCGGTGTCACCCGCAGCGAGAAATTCTTCACGAAATAAAAAAAAAATATCGACGAAATTTGTCAACTTTTTGAATAATTAACGAAAAGGTCGGATTTTTCGGTGGAAATTCCGTAAAAATAATTCAACAAAAATGTATTCGAGGAAAGTTATAAAAAATCCTGTTTTCCAGGAAAATTGTCAATAAAACGTTATCAAGATCCTGTTACGATGAATTTCGAATAAAATGTCTTATACGAATGGCACATGTAGGAGTAGTCGATATATATGGAAAGAAATGTGCCGCTCTCTAGGGGAAAAAGAAAGCGAAAAAACAAGAGCAAAGAAAAGGCAACAAACGTCGAACACGTCGATGCTGCTGGGTCCCAATAGTGAAGGACAATTTGTCACGTGGCCATCGTCCCTTTTTAACGTTCGTAAAGCTCTTCCCCAGTGATCGAGCAATTCTGCATTGATCTCCTGATTCTTTACGTTCGATTTTCTTCTTAACCCTCAATAGTCACACCTCCACATTGTGACGTAATAGTCATTGGGGGTATTATCAACCCCACTCACTTCGGACGGCGATAGTTGAAAAATCGTAAAAAACAAAATATAATAAAAATAGTACAATGTATTTTCA
This sequence comes from Hyposoter dolosus, assembly GCA_963921915.1. NCBI lineage: Eukaryota > Metazoa > Arthropoda > Insecta > Hymenoptera > Ichneumonidae > Hyposoter > Hyposoter dolosus. The sequence continues at coordinate 7,524,849 of OY998136.1, read as the reverse complement.
ACCCTTGAGTAACGACCACGATGATTGTATTCAATTCGTGCGTTTTTTAATATAAAAAAAATTTCGAAAAATAAAATTTCTGAATAAATGACTGCTTTTTACAAAAAATAATGCAGAAATTGTAATTTTCTATTAATAAATTGAAAAAAATCGTTTCATAAGTCGAAAATAGAATGCTTTCAGGTGGGACTGGTTAAATTAGCAACCGTTCCAAAAAGTGTATTCCAGGTTTTTACACCGTCTGCTTCCTACGGCTTCCAAAACTGAACTAACGGGCCCTTACAAATAATAACGATGAGGCTCCCTACTGGGAGGTTGAAACTCCCGATGGAGGGTGTCATAAGTCCCATTTTCTCAAAATTTCTGATTACGTATCGTTGGTCGAAAGCGGCTGGGCCAAAATTAACCCCATTAAGGATTAACGGAGACAAAAACGTTTTTCAACTTCGGAGTAAGTTGAAATAAGAAAAACTGTACGAACCTCGAGCTTTTTCACGAATTTCCACTCATATCCCTTAATGAGACAGGAGAGTTCATCAAGACCCCCTCAATGAACAGCATCCTAATTGAGCAGATGAAACGAAAAAAAAAAAAATTTCGCTCTCCCGATTCGCAATTGCATTCAGAAATCTCTCGTCTCGTGTGAAAAACAAACATTTTCAAGAAAACTCTGCAGCTCTGAGATGGATTCTTCTAGTCGAACAACTGGAGGGGACCGTCCGGATGCTGTGACCGAAAGAAATCGTACAAAAGCGTAATTTTGTTGTAAATGACAATATATAAATGGATAAGTTCTTACAGATACACACGAATACAAATTTCCTCGTTCACGGAGTATTTTCTCACGGTTAGAGGTTAAGGGGAGCAAAAACTTTGTAATAATCTATGAACTCACCAGCAGCATCAGATTTATACGCTCTCCTGATTCCAGCGAGCCACGAAACATCGAGAAGATGAAAAAAAGAAACGAGCAAAACGAGAGGCTTCTTCTTAATCTCCACATCATAAACCACCTGGCGAGAAAAATTCATCTTGAGCCCAACGCCCTTACGAATTTTTGCACTCGGACTAAAGTTTTCCCCAATTTGCGCTACCCTCGCCTTTTTTCTTACCATTTTATCTCTTCAAAGTTTTTGAGCAGTTTCTAAATATTAAAATTTCCCTTCGGCATATTCTTCATTCATAAATATATAATTTATTTGTACTCGCTTCCCTTCAAGTCGATTATATACTGGAAATATAATTGTAGTCGAAATTCTACCATCGAGAAAATCATCCACTCCGGAAGTAAATTTAAGCCCAAGTCCAAGTTTGCTTCGCAGCTCCTATAAATACTGTACGTAGTGGAAAAGCGAATTGATCGTTCTACTAGAAACCAAGAGAACAAAGGGAATATTTCTCCGCACCAAGATGACTCTGTACGTGAGTTCGAAGCGCCTGATTACTCGTGTCCTGGCCACTGTCCCTTTAACATCCCTGGAGCTGTTCCTACTTCGCCCTCGATCGCTCTTTCCTCTTCTCTCTTCGTCTATTGACAGAAGTAACAATCGATTCGATCGGGAAGATCTCTGTACATCCAACAGTTCGCCCGCACGAAAGTATTTAAAAAAAAAAACAAAAAAAAATCTCTAATTTCCGTCATTTTGCTTCCTCATAGAGGGAGCTGTGTGACGGTGAAATTTTTTTTTTTCCAACTTCAATGTCAACGTGTTTAAAATGTCACAAAACATCGAAAAATCATATATAGAAAAAATGTTCGGATGTGTGTGTGTGTGTGTGTGTATGTTCTGGCACTGTAAAATTTAAACGTTCATAACTCGAGAACGGATTAAGCTACCGTGCTCCCGTTTTGCGCAGATGTTAATATATACGAGCTCTTCATTCCCTGAGAATTTTATTGGAATTGCTAGAAAAATACGAATTCTACGGCATTTTGAAATTTTCAAGAAAAGGGCGTCGACGCTCTAACTTCCGCAAATTTTAAGGTTTATTACTAATTTTTTTTTTATAAATAGAGTATCATAATAGGAAGGTTGGTATTGAATTTGGGAAATATCGGTTGAACGGTTCAAATTTTATGATTTTTCGAATTTTACGAGCATGTGAGTATTTTTAAAAATCGTCCAACCGCTCTAATTTTTGCAAATTTTGTAAAATATTGTGTACAAGTCTGTATTTCCTCGTTACATTTTAGAAAATTTGCCGAAATTATATAATTAAAATGCAAATACAAAAAACGCTGCAAATTGAAATGTGAAAAATGTTCACTTATGAAAAAAACGATTGAGAATTGGAGTCTGACTCCCAATTCTATTTCGTAACCGGTAATGTGTCGATTTCAATTTTCGTCCTGTAGTAAATTTGAATATCTCTTTTTTTCGGCGGGTGTTAATTATTTACGATGGTGAACGTCGAGCTCATCGCCCTATCATAAAATTGCTACGAACGCATTATAATACCAGGAAATAATTAATGTCGTATGTGACGAGTAAAAACCATAAAACGTCCACTGCAGGAATGACGTCCAGGTGGATCTAATTTCCAAAATTACCCGGGACACTGCACCACAGAATCCAAGGAAAAAACGAAGCTCGCTCTAACAACTCTTAATTAGATTCTACGCCCTCGTAGCATAGGAAACAAAAACGACTAATTCACCGAGCAAAATACGTTGAATTCACTCAAAAAAAGGGTGACTGTGACCCTTAGACCTGTGACCGAGCGAGTCTCGAAAGGCAAAATAAATAAAAAGGATTCCGTACGTCATGTCCAAATTTTGTTTCGCCATACAATAGAGTTTGCAGCTGCAAACTCACTGGGAAAAGACACTCTAAATATTTTCGTGTTCTCCCAGTTTCATTGATCGGAGTCTCCAAGATTTAATGGATTGCCGAGATAAATGTTATCTCGTTTTTCTTCACATTCATGAATCTTGTCTCAACAACCAACGCTGTGGCCACTTCTGCAGGGTAGGCCAACACTTTTACTTCCCCTTGTTCTACCTCGCGTTTAACACTGTGTACTTTCCCACAGTACACAACAATCTCCATCGAAATACGTCCAACACGTCGAGCAAACTCCATTCCTGAAATGTTGGAGATTCGAAAAAAATTGATGTTTAAAAGGCGTCGTAACCTCGGACGATTTTCTCTCTGGAAATGAAATTTTGTTAAAAATCGTCGATATTTCGTTGAACACGGTAAACTAATGATTTTTGGATAATTTCAAAATTTTAGTTATTTCGGCAGTATATTTCGTTTCTAACGGAATTGTCAGCGAAATTTACGATTGGATCGACAAAAATTTGCTTCGAAGAGACTTTCCAGAATATTTCTTGCCACAATGACACAATTTTTGTGATTATTCAGAAAAACGTTTAGTTGAACGTCTCGAACAAAATATCGATCTTTTCCAACAAAATTTTATTTTCTGTGCTCCGTCTCGTTTCTCCACATTGGCGACCGAATATTGCTGATTCGAAAAGTCCATTTCGGAGACTTCCTCTTCAATGGGACGCTTAAAATACTTTAATGGAGATAATTTGATATACACACAAATATACACATTAAATATTTCTCGCTGACGAGAAACGCTGCCAAAAAGAACGCGCCGAGACGGACTTCCGAGTTTCCATTTTTCTTCAACTTTTCCTCAAAACTTTTTCTACATCTGTATCTGGACCCTGGAGAAAGTTTGTGCCACAAGAACCGGAATTCCATCTTTTTATTTTAAGGGAACTCTCCGTCTTGTTCGAAATATTGGCAACTAGAAAAATTGAATTTTCTTCGTGGCTTCTTGGCGTAGATTCCGTTTTGGTGAATAATAATTATTTTTTTTTTAAGTCAGAGACCAAAAATGGATTTTGATATTTTGTCGTAAAATCCGAGCCTCATTTGTGCTCCGCTCCCTTACGGGCAGCACCCAGAGCTCATAAAGTGTCGTAGCCGAAAAGAAGAAGAAGTTACTTCGCGTTTTCTTCGCCAGAAAAATATGAAGCGGGCGGACGATAAAATAAATTTCTTCCTTAGTGTTTTGTTTCTCTTCTTGAAAACATTAAAGAGCGGTGGGGGGCGGAATGACTTTGGTTCTTTCTCGTAAAAAGGATTGTGCCGCCGCGACGCCTTTCTCGTTGTATTTGCGAGAATCCCATTCAGAAGCTCCTTGTTTATTTTTGTTTTTTCTTAATCCGGAACGATGCTCGGTGTCATTATCCGGCGGAGCTTAATGAGACACGGCGGCGAGGAGAGTACGAAACCGAGAGCCACGTACTAAGTACCCTGCCCAGATCTTTTGCATGGGCTCGTGTAGGCCAAATGTGTGTTTCACTTATTTACAAGCGACAAACACAGAAGGGCATAACCACGTTATTTAACAAGCACGACGAGCAGTCCCATGGCCTTTCTGTGAGTCAGTTCATATTTTAATGTCCACGAGACACTCCAGACTAGCTAAAAAGGTCATTGCTCCGACTCGTTTTTATTTATTCGTATAATGTTTCACAAATTCCACAAAAGACAATTTTCCGACATAATTTTTGCGTTTTCTCAAAAATTCTATTCTGCCGAATCTTATTTTTGAGAAACTTCCAACGAGCTGGACCTCGACATTGGGTTTTTTTTTCTATCGAATATGCGGTCAAAAAAAATGTATTCCTTCCCACGTGCTTCACAGTTGTGCTTTTTTTCCCCCACGATTCTAAACATTTTTCCAAAGATTGAAAAACGGCAAAAAGTTTTTTAGGACCGCTGTTTTTTTTTGCGAAATATTTCGATGCCTTTCGAAACTGTAAAATGCGTTCTCCTTCGTTTTCATTGGAATCGTGATGTAGGCGTGAACGATAGAAATATTAAAGGTCCATTTCTCATTCGGTTGATACGAAACGCCCCGTGCAAATGTAATAACACACACACACACACACACAGGCACACATACTAATGCAGTGTGAGAGGAACAGTGAAATTGCCAAGCGGTCGTTGACACGTGACGTGCCCAGCCAAGTTCTCTCCCAAAGACGAAGCTCGGCAGCAGGAAATTCACATTTCCCTAATCCGACCCCGTCATGTACGAGTCACAGTTTCATCCCTTGCTTCCAGTCCACAATGTCCAGTGTACTTCTCGCGTATTGACTGTTTGTAAATTTTTTTTTCGACGTATTTACTATTTTTTTTTTTTTTTTTTTAATTTGCCACTTTTTTTTCTTTAGACATTTCCATTTTTTCGTCCTGCACTCGGACGTTTATAAAGTTAAAGATTTACCAGAATCTTGACCAGTTAAAACTGACGACACTTGTTTGCAAAAAACATATTTTGACTACATTTTCTGATGTCGAATTGAAAAAAAAAAGGAATTTTGCACGATGGAGAAAATTCGTTTTGATAAAATGTGGATTTTTTCTTGTTGACACACATTTCTTGTATGCTCAAAGCAAGTGTACACATATAAATGTGGGAGATATGTAGTTTGCGGAGTGTGTAAGAGAGACGAGCGATTCATAGGTATATAAAGAATGCTGAAAAGTTTTGTCAAAGGCTGCTACTGTGAGCCTACAGTACAAACCCTGTGATCCGAGTTAACCAGGACTTTTCTCAATAGCACCAGCAGCGGATAGTGTCTGTGTCGTTGCGAGCGATTCTCGCAGTCGCATATGACAGAGGAGGATGGAAAGCTCATGTAGACAGCTCGAGGCCGACGTTGAACTCTTCGTCGAGCCAACAACTAATGCTCTCGCGGTGCGGACTCGTTCGCGAGTTCGAGCCCGACGAAAAAGTTTCCTTCCGCCGGACGCGCCCTTATCGATCTCGTGGTTCGCCGCAGACTCTACGTCGAGAGATCCTCTTTCTTTCTTCTTCGAGCTTCTTCTCAATTCCCTTTATTTTTCTCACTTCCATTGCGTCCCGAAATAAATATTTCGCAACTATTTATCGATCTCGATGAAATAAATTGGACAACAAATTCGCAAAGTTCCTTTTTTTTATTGTTTTTTTTTGTTCCGATGTAATTCGTAGTCGCGACGATTGAAATCTCACTCGATGGCTAAATTTCAACTAGTCGGATCGAATGACATGCTTTTTGGCCTCTCGACGATTTGTGGCAAAGAAAAACACGTCGAGAGGAAAAAAGAGGCGGAGATCTTTTTGCCAACGTGTAAAGCCATCGCGAATGTATTTGCCTTTCTCAAACAGAGAAAACGAGACTTATGTTAGAGGATCACTGTTGCGATTCTACAGTATAGTTCGTTCGTGAGTCACGGTCCAATAGTCGTCGACTACGTGCCAGAAATTCAGAAGCAGCCCAAGCAATCGTAACGTATTATATTCACTCGTGACGGATTTTTAAAATGCCAAAAAAAATCCACCTTTTCATTGGAGATTTTTAGTTGAAATCACGTGCTCCAAAAAGTTTCGATGCAAACAAATTCATCGAGAAAAATTGATATGCCGAGCGCGAAATCCTTCGGACTTTGTAGCGTCGAGTAAAAATTTGCCCTGCGATCTTGCGGCACTAGCCGGCAGGGAAAACTTTTGTTGAGCACAAAACTTTGTGGCGAAGCACGAAAGAGAGAAAGAAAAAATTTCACCCCATGATGCTTATGAAAGGTTCAGTCTCATCGGCGGAATTTTTCTTCGTTTCTCGTTTTGTCGCAGAATATTCATCGATGAAAAATAAGTTTTGCGTAAAGTGTGTCATATCGACAGCAAAATGGCTTCTGATGCCTTTGGCGACCGCGGAAACACTCAATTTCGAAAAATATCAGTTGCTCCGAATCTGGGAATCGACGAAGCCACAAAGAAGTCACGGAGAGGAACAAAATTTCGAAAAATCAAAATGCTGCGATTTTTTCGACTCCTAAAAGTTTGAAAATAATATTTTCCCGATGATGAACGAGAACGGAATTCCTTGTAGCGATACAGAATTTCCTTCGGTCCCATTTTAATTCACAGAGAAGTTCGCAGGCGAGAAAAGGCGAACGGAAAATTGAGTGTGATGAAAAAAAGAAGAATGAAATCGAAAGCGCGAGTAAAGCCGAAATTTGAATCCCCCGGGCACGCCATAGAAGGAGGAAAAAGTGAGAGAAGAAAATAGAGGATTGTACAGTAGGGATGAGCCATCCAAAGACCCGTATCAATCATTTTGATTCATGCGGGGATGGAGTATAGGTTTTCTCGTCCTTGATCCGGAGATTATCCGTCGGCGAATATCCATGTCGCTCTTTTTCCCGAAAAGACGAGCTTCTTTCTCTCCTTTTCCTCGCCAGAAATACTGTCTTCTCATCATCCAAAGGCTCAACTGCAGAGTCATGTTAAAGTCTGTACACTGCATACCGGACGTTACTCCACAGGAAGAAAGAAACTTTGTAATCGAGCTTCCATCAGAGATTTTTTCTATGAACTTCCGGAGTGTCCAGAACGTTCCTGTCCATGGGAAAATTGCACTTTCGAAGTTTTTTTCCTTGTTTCTTATAATTTTGTTTTTTCGTCCTCTTACGACCCAGCAAAAACGATTAACAAATCGAAGTGAAGCTCCAATTTTTTAAATTCGAATCTGATGAAAAGTTCTGGAGTTCTGAACTTTCGAAAATTTCGAAGCCTCTTTCGACAGATTTTCAAATTCCTAGACCAAAGGTGGGATCGTTGTGAATGAGGATAGAAAATTGGCTTTTCCTGTACTAGCCAAACTATTTTATGTTGGTTCGTACGCAAGAGTAAAATAAAATAAAAGGCACAGAGTAAAATAGGGGATTAAGGTTTTCGTGCAGGGGGGAGGGGCAAAAAATCATGCAACACTTTTTCAACCTGGTTCCCGTATCTCCTAACAGAAATAACGAAAATGCAGGGTGCAACTCCCGTATCACGTATCTTCCATGAACTATAGATCGCGACATTAAAATTCATGAGCATAAGAGATACGAAAACAGTGTTCCGCAGTGGTTCGTAATATTGGTTGGTTCTGCTGCATTTTGCATGGCAACTTGAAAAGTCTTATAAACTTTCTAAGACCCAGAGCTTACAGCTCCGAAAGTAAATGTTTTCACAGGTGTAGATTTCATCAGCATTATTTACAAAACACTTTCGCTTTATAAATTCTCAAAAAAAATGGTCTTTTTCGATGAAAAATACAAGAGACGAATTTTCGTTTTGCAGACCGACTATAATCGACACTTGGAAAATCTTCTAGAGCGGGTCGAGAGTCTCCTCACCGAATACCTTAAACGGAGATTGAACGACGATGGCCTCAAACAAATCGTCGAGTATCACAGTTGGCTGGAAAGAGTCCAGAATCTTTCGCACGGTAAGTCACAAAAGGAGCGAACGAAAGTTACCGAAAAAATTAATACGCGATTAAAATTTATCAGGGTCCTTAAGGGTTTCATTGGTGGAAAAAAAATTCTGCGTATTTTTGAATATTTTCGTCAGAAACAAAATCGTAAATAGGTTGTGAAGCAACTTTTTATAAAAATCATAATTTTCCATCGTAATCGTCCACAGAGGAAAATGACAAAGTCACAATGGCTGCTGAGACTGAACTTTTCCTTCGCCGTACAAAGGAATTGTGGAAGCTCGTCACGGCCATGAAGAATTTACCAAATCTTCCAGTTTTCGAGTTAAACTCGATCGATGGACAATTGAAAAAATTGGCAAACAACGTCAAAGAGGACAAGTGCTTGAATGCAGGTGGAAAGTTCGAATGGGTCGATAGCATACTCGTGAAGGTATTTTTTTTTCTTTTCACCACCAGCTTTGGTGCAATTCCCTCAAGTTCCCTCACATCTCTCCGGGCTTGATGAACCAAATTGAAAAATATTCAAAATGCAGTTTTAAAACTTTTTTTATTATTTCTCTCCCCGATCCCCAGATCCTTCGGATCCTTATGCTTTTAAAATTGAGCTTGACCGTTTTTTCTACGAATAAAAAAACATGAAAATTGTCAGTGGAGTTGCGAGAGACGTTCTCGTCGATTCTCCTTGCTGGTAATAACATTTGGACTCGATTACGAAGGTATAAATTTTGCAGTGTCTTCAGGAAGGCTCTTGGCTTCTCTTGGACCAAGTTAATTTATGCAGTCCTGCAGTATTGGACAGACTGAACGGGCTCTTGGAGCCCGGCGGTGTTCTCACTATTGGAGAACGTGGCGTTGCCAACGACGGTAATATCTTAACTATTAAGCCACACAAAAACTTTCGGCTTTTCCTAACGATGGATCCGCGCTACGGCGAGATTTCGAGGTAAGTTTAACTTTTCTTGAAAATAAACAAAAATAAAACAGCTTATGAGACACTCGGTTTCTACTTTTTTTACGGGCGCCATACAAACTGCACGGTTCTCCATTTTTTCCATCGGATTTTCTTCCAGATTATTAAAAAATAACGAATTCTGCTTAACCCTTAATGGTCACGAGGGGTTAATTTTAACTCAGCCGCTGTCGACCGACGATACGTAAATAGAAATTTTGAGAAAATGGGACTTATGACACCCTCTATCGGTAGTTTTAACTTTCCAGTAGGGAGCCTTATCGTTATTATTTGAAAGAGCCTGTTAGTTCAGTTTTGGAAGCCGTAGGAAACAGACGGTGTAAAAACCTAGGGTATACTTTTTGGAACGGTCGCTAATTTAACCAGTCCCACCTGAAAGCATGCTATTTCAGACTCATGAAACGATTTTTTTTTTTTTTTAAATTGACGATTACAATTTCTGCATTATTATTTGTAAAAAGCAGTCATTTTTTCAGAAATTTTATTTTCGACATTTTTTTTATATTAAAAAACGCACGAATTAAATACAATAATCATGGTCTTTACTCGAGGGTTGAAAATACATTGTAGTATTTTTATTTTATTTATTTTTTTACGATTTTTCAACTATTTATCGCGGGCCAAAATGAGTGGGGTTGATAACACCCCCAATGACTAAAAATGATTAATTCCTAATTTGAATTTTCCATTCAAAATCGAATAAAAGTTACTCACAATCTTGAGACTCTCTAAAAACGTTGCAAATCACTTGGGAAATAAAAATACAATGTTTACAATTTGCCATTACAGAGCAATGCGGAACAGAGGGGTAGAAATTTTCATGCTGGGTCACAAGGAGAATCGCAAGAACGATATTCTCGATCTAAAGTCTTTGCTGGATAATCTCGGTCTCAAGAGACCAAATCACCAAGAAGCTCTCCTGGAAATACACGATAAAATATCGTCGGAAGATGTGACATCGGAAAAACTGAGTGTCGTGCATCTCCTGCATTCGGCATTTTTAATAAACCAACAAATATCTCGTGGGTTTGCAGCTACCGAGGCATTCAGAATTTGCTGCATCGACGTTTACGTTAAGTCGCGTTGTATCCAACAGACTCTTGCCAAGGAGCGTCTCAAGTCACTGATCGAAGAGACGATCAATCGTCACGAGGTTGGTACCTGCGCTAAAAGTTTTTTCGATCTCGCTGCAGTGACTCCAAAAATTCGAGACTTGCAAGACAATTCGAGGCTCACGATCCTCAGACAGCAAGGATTCCTTCTCGACGCAGCGCTACGTATTCGCGAGTCAGCGATAGAAAAATATGGAACGAACCAGAATCTTTATGCAACGACCACGGCGATGAACGAATTTTTATCAAATTCGAAAATTCGAGGCCCGGAGAATGATTTCCATTTAGAGAAAATATTGCCTTATCTATTATTGAATTTCTACGAAAATTCATCCTTGAACGATGTCGACATGAGGAAACGTTGGGTCGAAAAAATAACGCCACAAAATACCGACGAAATTTCGAGGAGCATGAAAGAAACGAACGAATTGTTAGCTCGGGAAATTTATCATTCAAAACACGAATTCGAGGTCGAGAACTTACCCTGGGATGCTACAAACTCGCCGAATATCGTGGACAACGTTAATAACGTTGCCAAAGCAAATCGTTTGGCTCTAATTTTGTACTTGATCGCCATGAATATTCAGTACCCAAATATACTCGACGATGCGTCGCTGGACAAGAACGAGAAAACCATCTCCCTCCTGCAGTATTCCAACTTCGTCTACAACGGTGAGTACCGGAGATAACTTCAAAAAATGCAAATTATTTCTTGACAATCAACATCCAGAGATGTCATTAAGGACGTTGTATAGCGACGGTCAAATATAAATTTTTGTTTTCAGTTTTTCTGACACACAAAATGCTTTGCGAGTCCAAATTCATTAAAAAAAAGTTGTTAAAAATTGACTAAAGAACAACAAACTCTAAATTCAAGATTTTCCGAGGTAATCTGTATTTGTTATATAAAAAACTAAATTTCAAAAAAAGTTTACGACCGATTTTTTTGAAAAAACTAAATAGAGCTTCTTCGATGTTACATAAAAGTGTATGCAAAGTTTTAAGAGGCTTCACCATTCAGAAATCGAGATATTTAATGTTGAAAATTGGAACTTTTAACACACGCTCTTATGGGAAACTACTGAAAATTGTGATTTTTATAAATAAATATCTCGACTTTTGCATGGTGAAACCTCTTAAAATTGCGCGAGCTATTAGATATCGCTATTCTCTTTGTGTGCTGCAAATTTAAAGGAATTCTATCGATAAAAATTTTTGCATACAACATCCTTAAAGTCGACACTAATCCTCATGAATTATTTTTCTTACCGTCAAACGTATAACTGGAGTCCGACCGCACCCCACGCTTCCCTTGAACATGAAACCGGCCCCATGCTAATAAGCAGGCTTTCTCATACATGATTTTCTTCATTTTTTCATAAGGAAGAGACCGATGTGTGAGGAGTTTGATTTTCTGCAAATTTAGTTTATGAAAAACCGGTTCGAAGACTGAAAACTGGATAAAATCAGCAAAAAGCTCATTTTTTAGTCGTGAGTTGTTTGATCGTAGCATTCGTTAACTCTTCTTACCTTTTTCAGGAAAACTTACGTCGCACTTGAAGAATCAGCCGTTGATCACGAATTTCGTCATTTTCATTGCGCAGTTGAATTCCTGCGTGAGCTCGATATTCCGGGATAATTCGACGATGGTCAGCGCCGAGGAATACTCGAAGTTCCGTAAAAATTTCGCTTGGCTGGAGCGATTCCATGCATTGGGAAAATTGCCAGTTGTCGATAAAACGGAGCAGACTTCAAACGGCAATCTCGACGAAACGATCCTCGTGCTCAGAGTCCACTACAAGTGGCTCGTTAAATGCGTTAAAACTTTATTCGCTTTCGGAGAAAAATTCAATTTGAATGTCGAGTCTAAAAAGGAGATGGAGCGATTGGCTGTGATGATGGAAAGCATCGACGAAAGTGTCAAATCCGTTGATGATCCTTTCAGGAAAATAGCGAAACGTTTGAAAAAACATCTCGATCTGCCGCTTCCGTTTTCTTCAGAAATTGGAGTGAGCGTTTATTCTCAGGTTAGAAAATTGTCGAACGAATTAGGACTCTGCGCCCTGGATCGAGGCGACAGTAGTTTGAAGTTTGACTTGAAAATAATTCTCCTGCAAAAGGAAGAGGCGACAAAAATCCGTGCCGAATTGACGAAGCTCTGGAAAAATTTCTACAAGAATCGTGATTCCGAGGAAACAGTCTTACAAAACTTACACGACATCCAAGAGTTTTTCAATCGTTTGAATTTGGGACTACGAACGCCCGTTGAAATTTCCGAAGCTCTTGCACAAGTCAAAGCGTGTCGCGAACGCGACATCATCGATTTGTCGGCTGAAGTTCAGCTCTGGCCGATCTACGAGTACATATTTTACCTGCTCGCGAATAATCTGCACAGGAGAATATCGGAAGATCGAGAGATCGAGGCGAGCAGTCGCGCTCTGGAAGAATTATCAAAAATTCCAAGTTTGCCGATCAATCTCGTCGCGCTCTTGGGGGCAATTGTTCTTGAAGAGAACGGATCGAAAGAACGAAATCGTATGAAGCACGAACTGTTTCCTCGTCTCGATCGTTTCACCAGAGGCTCCTGCGCCTTCAACGATTCGAAAAATGTGCTCCATTGGCAAGGAATCAGCGAATTTGACATAGAAAAATCGATAACGAACTTTGAAACTTGCAAAATGGTCGATCCGATCGATTCTCCGATCCTCGTCAACTTGGTATCGGAAATAATAATCAACAAGTGCAAAACGGTGCATGAACAGTCGATTCTCGCGACGGCTCGTCTGGGAACATATAGATCGCGAATGAGACAATTGAAGGGGTTGAACGAGGTGTTATGGCGTAACAGCGTGGCACTCAATTCCCCGGATTACGACAGAGCTCGAAACGATCGTTTGACACTGCTCTCTTATCTCAAAGTTTTCTTGGATGCAGAAGCGAAAATGGCGAATGAACGTGATGCTGGTCTCGTTGTAGAAGCGGAAATGGCGAAGGAAAAGAATAACCGAGGAACCGAACTGGAGGAAAAGTTGAAGAGAGATTACGTCGAGCCACTGAACGAGTTGAAGAGAAAAACTCGAGAGATTTCGGACTCGTCAGAAGCGCGAGATAACGAGCAACTCGAGAGAGCCAAGGCGTGGATCCTTCTCGGCTATCTCCAAGTATTTTTGTTCGGGAATCTCGGCTGGATTGATCCGATCCATAAAATCAGCCTGAAGCTTCGTTACGTCGAAGAAGACATCGAAGATTGTAGAAAGACGATTTACGTGGCGAGTCTCAATGCGCGGATCCGCGGTGATACTTTCCCGAGTAAAAATACGTCACGCCGTATGATTGTAATGAGAGAATCTCTCGCCTCGCTGCAGAGCGAGAGGAACGAGCTCAAAACTTGCAAAGCCGTACGGCCATCGAGTTTGGAATTCGTAGCTTTGGCCAAAGAGACTTGCAACTTCCGAAGCAGCCTCGCTTGCTGGCAAGCGATCACAAAGGTAATGAGCAAATTATTGAGTGCCAGTGAACAATTGAATTCGCAAGATGCTCTCAACTCTACCGTTCTCTCAGCAGCCAGAGATGGAATCCAGGAGGCCGAACTATGGCAAGAATCCTTGCAAAGCTTCTCCGAAAACTTGGACAATAAATATTCGTCCGGATATCCGGATATCGTGATTCCTCTCTTAACGGCAGTGGCACAGATGAGACACGGGGTTCGGAGTCTCAGTGACCAAGTAAAAAGATCGATAAACGTCAGAATAACGTCCAGCGAGGATGGCAAGGCCGTGGAGAACCTGATGCACAATCTCGTGCGTTTTCCGACGATTGGTAACGGCCAGAGTGACCTTCGGAGTCTCGTAGACATTTGCACGTCCCCGGAGACTCGTGAGATAATAAACAAAAGTATAAAGAACGAGAACAACGATCCATTCGTCTCGCTGGGCGAGCAATTCCGCATGGTAAAAGTAGGGCTCTTCGAGCTCTACAACCGCATAAGTCTCGAGGGTGAACTGGACGTTACGCTGTGGAACGAGCTCAATCTTCTGCTGCAGCAAATCGTCTTGATCTGGCAGAGGCAAAGGGAGGAGAATGAGAAGCTAGCGGCCGCGGAGGACAGTCTCTACGTCAACAAAACGAAACAACTCGGCGAGCGTCCCAACGAAGAGGAGGAAATAGCGCGAGAGCTTCGTTCCCTTTTCCCGACATCGAGGGACGAGGATTTCATGGATATCGAGGAAATGCACTCTGCGACCTTGGAACGCGTGGAAACTAATGGAAACAACGTTACTGACGCTGGACGGTACGCTGGCCTTGTTACCGACCACGATGTCAACCAAGTTCACGTCATACATTCCCGCATTGTCAATCATTTCGTCAGAGCTACTTGGCTGAGGAACTGCGTTGACAATAACGAGAGAAATTATGTTGAACCATTGATTCAGCGTTACAATACATTTTCCCTCATGCTGGAGAATCTATTGCCCGCCATGGATTATCGCTTGAACACAAAACTGTACACGAGTTTGAATTTTTTGACGAGCGTCACAGTGCGCACGAGCGAAGGTAATTCCGAAAACCCTCGGGACACGCTGACGGAGAACGGATCGATCGTCCAAGGCAGAAGCTACGATTATTACAAAAGCAGCAACGTCGAGGAGGCCAAACAGTGCTTGCCACTTTTGGAAACGATAATCGAGCGCGTGGATGGTTTTCTCAAAGAATGGCCAGAGCATCCGACTCTCAGATCCATCAAATCGATCACACAGAGGATTTATGGATTTTCAATAACTTCACCGATCTCCAGATTCCTAACGGGTCTCGAATTGCTGCTGGTCAAGATGAAGGAATGGGAGGAAAATGCCCACAGCGGTGTCAGCCTATCAGAACTCTCCTTGTCGCTCACTCAACAAATAATATCTTGGCGCAGACTCGAGTTGGCTTGCTGGAAAGATTGTTTGAATTCTGCCTACGAGAGACTTTCCTCGAGAGCCTCCAAATGGTGGTTCTTCTTGTACGCTTTGACCGAATCTTACGTGACGAATTCTTGCCTACGAGTCCAAGTTCCGAGCGCCGAAGAAACTGTCGAAGCTCCTAAAACGGACGAGCCCATCACGTCGAAAAAACTCACCGAACTGCTCGAAGCATTCGTCAGCGGCTCGTCGCTCGTCGAGTTCCAGCCGCGGCTCGATCTCCTCATGACTTTCCACTGCCATGCCTACCACATGCAACAATCTCTCGAACGCGATCAACTGCTCGCCATATTCTGGAACGTCCACAATTACTACAAACAGTTTAGCTCCGACGTTGACCGGAAAATTAAGTCCATCAAGGCACCGATCGAGAAGAAACTTCGTGACTTTGTGAAAATTGCTCGTTGGAACGACATTAATTACTGGTCAGTGAAGGAGACAGTCGAGAAGACTCACCGGACGTTGCACAAGTTTATTCGTGAGTACGAAACTGGCCTCGGGATCAGCGCAGCCAC
The DNA here is from genome assembly GCA_963921915.1 of Hyposoter dolosus. Lineage (NCBI taxonomy): Eukaryota > Metazoa > Arthropoda > Insecta > Hymenoptera > Ichneumonidae > Hyposoter > Hyposoter dolosus. The sequence goes on along the minus strand of OY998136.1, from coordinate 7,509,010 downwards.
TTGTTTGCTGATCAAGCCCTCGACTTACGCCTCCGAGAGTGACAAGGGCGAATGGGACAGATCGAAAGATCGTGATTACTCGATTGATCCACGAGATTTCGTCTATTCCGGCAAGAAAGTCCGGAAAGCCCCGGAGGCCACTGAAGTTACGAAGGAATTTTCTGAAGCAAGCAATCTGATTGGACGGTTGGAAAACTTGTTCAGCAAAGCGAAACGTCTGAGCAAAGAGACCATCCTGATGTCTTGCTACCCGAGCTTACGAGCGAGCCTCGAGGAATTCATGGAAGACACGATATCCCACGCGGTCCATTTGAAGAGCTTGGAGATCGATCGTACACTCCCAAAACCGAAGCAAAAGGCACACGCCAAGAGTATTCTCCAGCAGAAGAAAATGGCGCTTTCCGATTACTTCAAAACAATGTCGCACATCGGTGTGTCCTACAGGACGGGAACTCTGGCATGGAAGAATCGCCAGAACCAAGTGATCGACCTCACAGTCCCTCCTGTCGATCTATACGCGTCTCTCCAACGTTTGGAACACGGCAAAGCCGATAAACAGCTCTTGGCGCAGTGGGAAGGCTGTGAAAATTATTATTACAAATCACAGGTACAATTGAACGCGCTGAACGTTGCATTTACCAAAATGCAGTCTGACCTTGGCATGTCAAACATGGAAAGATGTTCCGGATGTTCGAACCACATGATGCTCATGGCACATCGACAAAAAAGATTGATTGCCGAATCTGTCGACGACTACGTTTCGCTCAGAACTCGAGTCAGCGATCTAACGAACATCATCGATGCCCCGATTTCTCCTGCGGATGATCGCGAATGGTACGAGTGTGCGAAAAACCTAAAGAAACTCATCGTCACTCTAAGGAGCGGCTTGGAGCAGCTGAAGCTTTATCTGCAAGCTTGTCCAGCTGATCCGGGTCTGGACACCGGCACCGAAGCTTTGACCTTGGAAATGAGCAGCTTGGCAATTGTCAATGCAATGAGAAACGATCCTGTTTGGGAATCTGCCAATTCCCTCTTGCAACGTTCTCTCATTTCGTTGAATTCGATCGCTGCCTCTTATGGCAAATTGTTCCACATGGAAGTGACCATTCTGACTCCTGTTCATTACCGATTTTTGAACGAGAGCAACAAAACTTTGATGCTGATAAAAACTCAGGTTCGGGATCTCGCCAATGCCTTCTCCGACGAGGCGGATAAGTCTCATCCGATTATCGAGAACATCGAATTCTTGGAGTCGAAAGTGGAAGAATGGATGGAACGGTTCTTGCTGATCGACACGTCAGAAAATGTGATTGTCGACGTTGGCATCAGTAACGAGGACACGGAATACATTTCGGAGCTCGAAGTTTTAATTCGCACCGTGTTACTGGCCATTCAGCAAAAATACAAAGAAACGACCCTCGACAACGAGATGGCCGTTCTGGAAATGAGTGCGCAGGAAAATATCACGGAAAACACGAATAATGAGGCCGAGAACGTGGAGGAAGCTGGTGGAGATACAGCCGAGGGAGAGGACGCCATGGAAGAAAATAGCCTCCGCGAAAAGCTGATAGAATCTCTAGAAAAAGACATTGGCGATCTGCGATTGAGTCAAGTGAATCGGTGTCTCGTAAATACTTTAAAAATGACGATCAATGTGGATGCGGCATCGTCTGCTAAGCGCAAAGCTCTGCTAGCTCGTTGTTTGCCACTTCTCAAGCAATATCTTCTTTTCTCCCAATTTTATCTGAACGAGCAAGTCGGAGCTTTTCGCTCGACTTGCAAACTGTTGAATCTGCAGTTGAGCGTTTTTCTAGATTTAGCTACAAACGGTTTTTGCCTACCGAAAGATTTGGATCTCGAGGAAGGCGACGGGGAAGAGACTAAAGAAGGCAAAACGCAGAATGGCATGGGCTTGGGCGACGGAGAGGGCGAAAAGGATGTTTCCGATAGAATTGAAAGCGAGGATCAATTGGATGACGCGCGACCAGCGGATCAAGAGAGAGACAAACCGGAGGACAAGGACTGCAAGGAGGAAGAAAATGGCATTGATATGTCGGAGGATTTTGATGGTAAGATGCAAGATATTGAGAAGGATCAGGAGGAGGAAAACGAGGGCAAGAGCGAGGAAGAGAACGATGAAGATTTGGACAAGCAAATGGGCGAGACGGAGCAAGGAGCCGATGCTCTAGATGAAGAAATTTGGGGCGATGACAAGGAAGAATCATCGAACGAGAACGAGAACGACAACGAAGACGACGATCTGGGCAAAGGCGAAGAAATCGGTGAGAAAGAAATGACCGCCAAGGATGATAGTAAGAAAAAGAACGAGGATAACGAGAGAAGCGAAGATGGCGATAGGAAGGAGGAGGAGAAACAAGAAATCAACGAGATTAACGAGCCAGAAGTGAACGACGATCAAATCGATCCTTATCACGGAAACCAACAACCACCTCCCGAACCAGAACCGATGGATCTTCCGGATGACATGAATTTGGACGGAGAAGAGGGCGACGACAAGCAGCAAGCTGACGAAGAGAATCCTTTCGATATCGACGAGATGAAAGATTGTATGCCGCCGCCGGAAAAAGAAGAAACAGCCGATGGAGAAGAGAACGAAGACGAAAAAGAAGAAGAAAAGGAACCACTCGAGGATTCGAGCGACGAGGAAGACGAAAACGCAGTGGAAGGAGGTGACATGAAATCGACGAATGAGGATGTTGCAGAGGACGAACAATCGGAAACCGAACACGAGAACGATCCAAAGACTCAGGGACCTGAGAAGAAAGACGAGGATTCGCCGGAGGAGGAGAACGAAGAAAAACCTGAAGATCGAGCCGAAGAAAAAGCAGTTGCCAGTGTCGACGATCCCAGCAAAGAGCTGGACGCGACTGAGCAGCCAGAAACGAACAAGGATGGTACACGAGACAGAACAGCTGACCAGCCAAACATGGACGATCAGCAGGACGAATCAACCGCCGAGAATAACGAGGACGACGCGAACAATCGAGGAACCGGAAACGCACAATCGGAGCAGCAGCAAACCGGTCATTCCGGAGATTCCATGCAAAATACAGCGCCGGTCCAGCATCGAGAAAACGAGAAGCAGCAAATTGAAAAACGGAAGAATCCCGGTGAGAGCGACCAGAACCGTTCCCTTGTGGACCAAGTCCAACCGGACAAGAAGAAGATGAAGATGATACATTCGAGGAAAGAAACGATCGAAGAAAACGCAGAGGAAGAAGGAGCCGATCTGGATGAAGAGACGAATGATGTGGACATGTGTCAGCACGTCAAAAGCTCAGAGAAACACGACGATCAAGCGATGGACGCAGCCACCAAGGAGCAGGTTAAGCAGCAAGCCGCAAACAAAGAAACCGAAGAAGAGAAGCAAGAGGATAACGAATGCATGGAAATTGACATGAACGTTGACGACGAGGAAAATTCCAAGGACGAGCAAGAAATAACAGCCGAGAAGTCTTCGGAAGTGACCCCCGCAGCAGAAAAGGACAAGGAGAAAAGGAAAAACGATACGAAAGGGAATTCAGATGACCCACAAATGGAGAGTGTCGTTGAGGTGGAAGGCGACGTCGCCCCAACTACAAGAGTCGAAAGAGGAGCTGAATCTGCCTTCTTCACTAACATTCTCGAGTCGAATGTTGCTCCTTCCAGCCAAGTCTCCAGCAAACGTATGGAAGTGGAAAATATGCTGAGTAAGTGGACTTACGTGCCCTCCACCGAGGAAGCACTCGCAGCTTGGAATTGTTTGAACAGCGTGGTCGAAGCTCCGGCCAGAGACTTGGCCGAGAAACTGCGTCTTGTCTTGGAACCGACGCAAGCTACGAGACTCAAAGGCGATTATAGAACCGGGCGGAGAATCAACATGAGAAAAATCATTCCGTACATTGCCAGTCAATTCAGGAAAGACAAAATCTGGCTGAGGCGTACCAAACCTTCCAAAAGAGATTATCAGATTGTTTTAGCTCTTGACGACAGCAGCAGCATGGCCGACAACCACTCAAAAGAATTGGCTTTCGAATCCATGTCTCTCATCAGCAAAGCCATGGGATACCTCGAAGTTGGAGAACTCAGCGTTATCAGTTTCGGAGAAACTGCGACGGTTCTCCATCCTCTCGGACAGCCATTCACGGAAAACAGTGGTTCCAGGTGAATAATTTGTCACGTCCTTTTTAAAAACTCAACTTTCGTCGCCTCCTCAATTTTTTTCTGCGTAATTATCGAGATGAACGATTTTCTAAAAATTCGGCAATTTTCTCATCGTTTTCATAATAAAATTTAATCATTTGTAAACTCGTGAAATTTTGGCAGATTGATCCAGGAAATGAGATTCGACCAGAAGAAAACTAAAGTTGGCCAATTGGTTGACTTCACTGTCGACATGTTCGACAGTCAAAAAAGCTCCAGTGACAATGCTAAATTGTTGGTCGTATTGTCCGATGGAAGAGGAGTTTTTTCCGAAGGGTTGGACCAGGTCAATAGTGCTGTGAGGCGAGCCAGACTAGCCGATATATTCCTCGTATTCATCATTGTCGATAATCCTTTGAATAAGGTAAATTTCGATTTTCTAATCTATACATAAAATTTTTTTTCTGAAGCCTTTTTCAATTTTTACAAATTCGCTTGCACAACTTTTTGTTTAAAAATTTTGAGAAAATTTATTACGTAAATCCAAAATCTCCATTCAAAGTGATCGACTGCATTTTTTTAATTAGTGTTCAATTTACATTTTAAAAAAAGTACGTGAAGTGATTTATTTTCTACAAAATAGGCAGCGTATTGAAATTCGCAATTTTTATCTCCATTCTCAGTTTTTAAGCGATATGCGCCCAGCGTGTCAAAGAAATAAAGTGTTTTTGAATCAAATAAAGATTTACTTTTGTTCCAGGACTCGATATTGGATATTCGTATGCCTGTTTTCGAGGCAGGAAAGCTGCTTGGAATAAAATCATACATGGACAGTTTCCCATTCCCATTTTACATGATACTCAGAGACATCAACGCTTTGCCCGGTGTTTTGAGTGACGCCTTGCGACAATGGTTCGAAGTCGTTGGAAAAATCGACACTTAATTTCAACGATAGATTCTTATGATATGACCAAATGTAAATACATTTTTTTGAATCAATAAAGAAAAGTTGAAGGGTTCAACGCAGTTGCCATGCCAAAAGAGTTTTTTTTTAACGATTTTTTTCTGAAAAGGCCACGAGTACGATTTCCGGAGCGCTAATATTTGATGACTAATTCTTGAAGATCTCGACGAAACAAATCGTAAATCAAGAATAAAGTTTTATTCTCCATTTTCGATTTCTTTCGTCGAGATGTACAAGAATCAATCATCAAATCTTGGCGCCCCGGAAATTGTACTCGTGCCTTAAAAAAAAAAAAAGAAATAATTATCGGAAATCTTATTCCTTCAAACAGCACCCGAAGAATATATTTATACGATCGATTCAGCCGTTTACAGACATCATTAAATTATTTTTTTGTTAACTCACATGCAGCTTCATCATCAGCGCGAACAGTTTTTCGTAAAAAAACTGAAACCCTTTTCTAAATCCGTGGAGCTTTCTACGAGTGAAAATTTCATTTTCATTTTCTATAACTGAAAAATTATTTCAAAAACCGCTGTCGTTTCTATGCTGGCAACGACACGATGACAGCGGCTTGAGTGGCGAAGTCACTAACCGCCAAATCGTACAAATTTTCAACTCCGCCATTGCCCCATCTGGTTAGCTCGTTGTTTATGTTTCTACGGTCATAACCTCTAAACCGAAAGACGTAAGATCGCGTAAACTAGTTTGTTATAAAATAAAGATTAAAAAATAGTGTCAATAGAATTTAAAAGAAAAATGAACGCGCTGGCAAGAACATTTCGTTACTTGCCGAGCGTTGTCAACGGTTTGACGTCCAAGAACGGAGGTATTATTTCAAGAACAGCGGCTTTCAAGAGCGATTTGAAGATAAAATGGGTAAGACCACCAAAAATCGAGTCGACGATGCCGGAAAAAAGCGGAGACGGTGGTCTGGAGGTCAGCATAAAACCTCAGGAACTCGCTATTGGTTTTGATCGATCAAAGGAGCTGCAGGAGTAAGGAAATTGCCCCTTGAATCGAGTATTTACGAAACTTTCGAAACATAACCTAAAATTTTTCAAAATCACATTTTCCGATAGTTATTACTGATTATAATTCCGTTTGCAACACTCAGCCCTTTAAATTGATTCGTGCAATACTTTTTTCAGTGCCAATGACCTTGTCAAAAAAATGTTTACTCTAGAATTCATGCCAGGTAGAGAAACACGCAACAAGAAACGCGAAATGATACTCCAAACGGTTCAGCGGCACAAAGCAGACCGTGGATCCATGGAATCCAGACGTGCGTTAATTTCAACGAATTACACGTCCGCAAAGCCCGCTTTGATATTTTTTTCAATTTTCTTACCATGCTCGTTTTTTATTTACAGTGGCAGTCATGACGGCTGAAATCACGTATTTACAAGATTACCTGGCCGTCAGATCGCACGACAAACAAACCAAATTTTTCCTCAAGGAACTCATTGACAAGAGGAAAAAATTTTTGGGCAAATTACGTAGATGGGACTACAAGCGTTTTGAATGGATTTTGGAAAAGCTCAACCTCGTTTACAAGCCTCACCCAGAGTGTGTACACAACTTCTATATCCATCGAATGAACAGAGCAAAACATTCATCCACCGTCTTTTATTATTTTTTTACTATTTTTGCTAAGAATGTTGGACTCATTGTTAGGCGTAGTGCAATTTTTTAGGCAATTATCTCTTAAGCGTTGTAAGCAGGCTCACGTTAATTATTTTGCAGTTTATACTTCAAAACAACGAGGAAACGATCAATGAGACTGCTGACAAAGAGCTTCTGTGTGGGCCTAAGACGTAAAAAACTGCAGGAGTACAAACTCAAATTGAAGAAAGAAAAGAGCGGTTTCTTGGTCGAAAAAGCAGAGAAGCTAGAATTTATTAGAAAGGAGGAAATCGCCTGTGGACGTGAACCTACTGTTACGGAAGAAGAAATTGCAGCAGCAAAGATGGTGGCGGAGGAATATCAGAATAAATCCCGTTCACCGGAAGCCAGCAAATAAGCAACGCTAAAAAGATTCAGTTGCATACGTTTAATCGTTGTAGAAGGAGGAAATTGGGAAATTATCACTCCTGAAGTCAAATAAAACTAATTGTATAAAAACATGCATTTTTATTCTTACTACTTATTGAATAATTCGACATTTGAGAAATTTATAGTTTTTTTCAAGGAAACAGTTTGCAGATGGGAAAAACGGCAACTGAGTTGATAATTTTGACATAAACGCTGGTTTATTGACTAATGATTAACATATTATTATTATTTACAAGTCTCTCTGTGACACGAACGTGAAATTGATGTTAAAATTCACTAGATGGTAGAATCTCGATTGGAAGTTGTGTCGACCTCAGTAGATTTGATTTTACCAAAGAGCGAATTGTACAATTCATTTTTAGCGAGATCGGACCAATTGTCGTTGAAATTGATGGGAGCCATGAAGTTGACTAATTTGGGATGAACATCGTAACGTAAACGGCGTCCTTTGGTCGCTCTTGTGTCGATCGTTCTCTTCATTTTGCTTCTCATATTTTGCAGAGCTATCCACTGCTTGCTCAGTTGCACAGGATCCGTGACATCCGAAGATTTGTACTGAATCAATTCGCGCAAAAGTTGATGATAGAAATCGTCGTCGTCGTAGATCTCGGAATCGTATTCTTGCACTCTTCGGCCATCTTCTTCCTGCGACAATTCTTCTTTGCCCAGGACATCGTATTCCGATCTTTTCAGCTGTGTTCTCTTGATCAGTTTCGCTTTGTCACCAAGTACGAAGTCGATTTGTTTGACTACAGACTGACTGGAAGCTTTGCTCAAATTTCCAGTCGCCACGCGAGTTTTGTCGTTCCATTTCTGAATGACGGAGTTTCTGTAATTCCGATAAACTCGGTGATTTTCGGCCAATATTTTCTCGTAATCGTTGAGACTTAGTTTCTTCTTTTTCTGCTGCGGTGCAGCTTCTCTAGGCTCTTCTTCTTCGTCCGTAGGATCTTCTTCTTTTCCATCTACACTGCCCATTTCGTCGTCCGTGTCGGAAGGGATTTCTTCGTCCATGTCCTCCGCTTCAGTCATTTCTTCAGCTTTTCTTTTTCCCCCGGAATTTAAGCTCTTAGTTTCCGGATAGTTGGCCAGAAGGTTTTTCTGCAGTTCCAGCAAGTTTTCTAGCAGCTCGTTCAGCTTTTTTGTTCCGTCGCTGACGTCTTTCTTGAAGCGGTCGTTGACTTTTAATTGTGCGTGGACTTCTTGCTGCGGCATCTTGTTACTCGTTATCAAACACTTTTGCAGCTTTATCCTCATTTCCAGCAGATTCTCCCAAATCTTCAGCTGCTCCCTCACACAGTTCCCTTTGGCTACTTCTGCATGAATGTTCGTCGGCATTATTTCCTTGAAATTCGACTCTCCTCCTCGATCGCGACGCAATGGATTGTCTTTGTCAATTTCTGAATCTTCAGCCACATCGGATTCAGATTCTTCACTGCCAGAGCCCATGTCTTGGTCTTCGTCTTGTTCTGATTCTTCATCTTCGCTATTTTCTTCTGCCGAAGCATCAGAATCAGAATTTTCAGTTTCGCTCGGCACATCTTCATTTTCTGACTCGTAAACGTCCTTTCGCGATACTTTTTTTCCCTTGTATCTAGAGTCGAAAAAGCGGATTCGATTTATATTCGATTTACAATTTATTTCGTGAATCTAAAGAGTCTAATCTAACCTGGTATCGAGTTGGTCTAAGAGATCAACATTTCGTTTTCTGAAGCTCGAAACTCCAGCATCTTCCTCGGATTCGGTCTCGTCGTAATGTTCAACGACTTTGGCTTTTGTTTCTTCGCTCTCATCGTCGGAACCGAAAACTGTGGGTGCAGCAGTTACTAAACTACTTATTTTTTCTGCCAAAGTAGGCTTCTTTTGTCTCAGAGGCATTTTTGTCACTTGAATGTTAACACGAATTTTTATACCCCGAAAACAACATCGAAACACGTGTGTACATAAATATAACCTATTTGGTACGGTCAGCGGCGTTGCCGGAGCTGCCGGAGTAAGCTATCATTTCGCAAGAATCGTACGTCGTAACGAACGCTAGCGCCAGACTACAATTCATGTCGGATTTTCGTACTAAACTAGCGGTAATTTTAAATCTAACGACTTCGATTTTGAACACTGCATCCGAGTCCATGCGGAATACTGACAAATAGCATCGGCATAATTTGTAGGCTGACGCTGCTCTTCGAGAATATGCTGCCGAAGATAAAACAGCACTGGCTAAAACTAGGATCATCCTCAAATGCCGATGCGTTGGTTGATCGTGGGCAATCACGTTAACACATGTCGGCGCCCAACGACGGACCTGCACACTGGGATCATTCGCCGCTCCAGCAAACGGTGTAGTCCAGATGCGATAGAAACATTGATTGTTCGTGTACGTCAGTAGGAGCCAGGCTGGACGATAATGAGTGCACAACTTCTTATCTCTATAGCAACATCACTGTGACCGCCACGTACGTGACAAACAATCAGTTAGGTTTTGCGCTGCATGGAGTTGCAGTTACGGCGTCAACTCAACACATTGGTGACAGATTTTTCGGTGTTCCAGAATGCAACCTGAATTATCTACTGCAACCTTTTTGCATGTTTACCCGCTACAGTGGATTTCTTTGTTCATGAATTGTATATAGCACGCAAACTGAAGCCGTGTAATCTGGATGACATCATTGCACTCGAATAGATTTCGCTGTTTTTTTCCTTGTTTTTATATACTGTAATTACCCATACCTACACATGCTATTAGACACATACTAAACTTTAGAGTGTGCGTAGGCGACATTTGTTCATCATGTCCCGCAAATGTGGAATTTTCAACATGTGGGTAGAGCATGTACTGTAACAACAGCCAATCGTTATACGTTCTCACGAACATGACTGCTGTCGATCTAGCTCCTATGTTGAGTTTGACAGTAACGGAAACTCAAAGCGTCTAAGTCATTACCCCGGCATCGTGTAGCTATTCATAGGATTCTATCGCATCAGAGCGCGCAAAATTTTGGCCTAATGGTAGATCTTAGGTCAATAAAATCAATGGATATCATTTTATTATTTATATTTGAAAAAAATACAATTACAAAGTATAAAAACGAAAATTTTCATAGCAAACAATAGTTAGTAAAGGTAATACAAAGCATGATACATGAATGCCTCAAAACGAATCGTAGACAAATTCTTAATTCTAGAATATACGATTCTTTTTTTACTATTATAGTACCGCATCCAGTACTTAATGCAATCCTTGCTTGCTTTATTCATTCTAGTTTGATTTGGATTAACGCGAAGTAGCGAGACTGGCGGGGTCTACCTTCAGCGTTAGATTGTGCACTGTATTGAATGCATAAACCCAGCATACGAGTTCCGGCACAGCTTCAGGTGGAAATATGGTAACTTGTCCCGACAACCAAGAGAGCAGTAGATCATCTGTAAGCTGAAATGAAATACAATGACAATAATTCACTATCCACCACATTAGGTTCAGAACCTTGGCTAATTGCACAGAGTATTTACAGGTCGTAGAGGTTTACGCTGGTGTCCACATGGAAATATGAAGAGCTCACGTCGCTGAGGTGTAACAGTAGGTTCCACCTATTTGCCGACAAGCCTTTTTGCATTTATTATTACAGTTGGCATCTCCATCGGCTGAAGGGGGCACCTTGCTGAGGTGTTCCATCAGTCACAAAATTAAACGGTTTATTGTCATGAGTTGTAGGATTGATGTACTCACTTCGTGCCTATCGGGAAATTCGGTCTCACTGCATTCTAGCGCCATTGCGTTAGTGGGTTCTGGCTTCGCCTGCACTAGCGCCATTGCAAGCACCAAGATCAATAGAATCTTCATTGTACACGGTATTGTCAAATAGAATATCTGTAAAAAAACAAATACGATATACGTTTTATTAAAAAAAAAACACTTTCTCCAAATTCCATGGTGGAACATAGGAGATTGGTCTGAAGTGAGAATCTACAGAGAATCGTGATACGAACTACTTACATTGAAAGAATACAAAAGCTGGTGCCTGAGTAGATACGTGTTGACACCACGTTCCTGCGGGGCTTCTGACGAACGCAGCGGGATGTGGGATTTTATATACCTAGAAGTCGCAGTGCACGGCACCAAAATAGATTACTGCGGAGTGGTAAAACCCAACCATTTTATTGCGTTAACGAGTAGCACTTGTTGCTGCTGCCAAATCATTAGGTGTATATTTAGACCGTGCTCCTTATCGTATAATACGTCATTTCAGTTTGTTATTGAAAGGGGGTATCAAGTTCATGTCGTTTTTAATGCGATGATGAGATAGGGTGACGCTAATCGGAATGAGATCATGCGGCATGCTGAATTAATGCAATAGAAAACATTGAATGTCGGTGTACGACAGGTGAATAGACCGTCCATAGACCGTCCAAGTACAGCTGAAACAGCAACAAATAGCATTTGCACGACGTGTAGGCTGAAGCTATTCCGCTACGACAGACTGCCGATGATAAACCAGAACTGGCTAAAGCTAGGATGGTCGTTGATCGTGGGCAACCATGTAGACACATGCCGGTGCCCAACGATCGATGTGCACCCCGAGCCTGAGATAATTCGCCCAAGACTGCACCGGTCATTGGTCAACTATTCTGCCTCGGCAATTTTTTCTCGGTCCGTCGTTGTACCGTGTCATGATCCACCCTCTCAAGAACAACTAGTTTGACACATTATTTGAATAAGTTGAACGTTTCTCTTCAGAGCGTCATGGAGATGTGTCGCGCTTGTAAAAAACGGTCTGTATGGTAATTGCAGTCTCCCTTCGTGATGCAGCATGATACAGAACAGCAAACCTTATCTTAACGTTACGGCCGTTCAAACGGCCGGTTTGACGAACATACTTCTGGTTAAACTCCTGTCGCGCTGACGGCCAATGTGACAGAAGTGTTTGCTCAGTATCAGTATGGTTAGGAGAGGTCAACGCAGTTTTTGGGCTATTAGAAGTTCCTAGGAGCACTGGTTTCCTCTTCCAGCACTTTGGATTCCATCCGAGCATGCTTCTAGATAATTTGCGTATGAATTACCTATTCACATAGATTTGCATTGTTGATAAGGCATGCATTTAATACTAATATCGACCATTTAGTCCCACCAAGTTTTACCATAGCGATAATCGCAGAAAGTCTGCGTCGTGTACTGAATACAAATGACAGATTATCGGCTGATTACCATTCAAAAGAGTTCTCACCATGATAACTGCAAAATATACTGATGGATCATTTCTCATAGTCTGTCTTAGACTGTACAACGTGTCTGTCATGTTGACCCCCTTATCTGTGGTGCTGTGAATAAAAAGTGAAGTGCAACACGGTGCAGCCTTTTGAGGATGTTCGCAATGAAGGTGCCAGAATATAAAAGATTGCAAACACACTCGCCGGAAGATGTTCCAGAGCCCTGGCCAAGGCTTTTACCAAATGACGTTATTCTCCACATAAGTGGATATTTAAAATTCGAAGACTACAGAAGTTTCGTCCGTGCACTTTGGCCTCACGGCGATGAAGACGACACCGTTCGGAAGAAATTGTGGCAGCTCTCTACTCGCAGCATCAGTCTAGAGTTTTGTAACGGGCAGCTCTTAGAGGTTGAATACAATTATGATCCCGAACGGAAAAGAGAAGATCGTATACTCATCAATGTGGAAAATCTGTTACTGACTTTTGGTGGAGTTGTCCCAGCCAGCTGGCAATTCGTAAGTGTATCGCAGCTCAAAGGATTTATCAAACGGCAGATTTTTTTCTCGAAATATCCATTGGCACACTGTGCATTTCGGAACGAAGAGGATACCTCCTACACTTGTATATGGTATACTCACACATCAAAAGAGCGCAGACGCTCTCATCCTTTGCTCTGGAAACACGTCTATTGGTGGGTGAACGAGCATTTGGAGCCTATGATCAAGTGGCGCACACCAGAACAGTCCGTAATGCAGCGTTCGACTCGTTTCCAAAAGACTATAAGGCAACTCCAAAAAGTCTGTTATCAAAGGATCTTGTAAACAGTTCGGCTATTACTGAGTCACCTCAATCTGAGGGTAGAATAGTGAAAGTCGTGCCAGAAAATGGTCAACAGTGTGCCTAAGTTACATCGGAGTTATACTCGATGTGCAAGTGTACAAGGGTATAGAAATACAGATCACATTTTGGTATATAGTAAAATAAATGAATGTTTCAAGTAAGTGCATGTTTCATTTCTGTGTCACCCCATCATTGTAGATGCACACTACATGGACGGTGGTCGGGATCCTATAGCATCAGAGTACACAAAATTTCGGCCTAATGGTTGATTTTATGTCAATAAAATCACTGGATATTATGTTATAATTTTTATTCGAAAAGTAAACAAAAAATACAATTACAAAGCATTACAGGAAAAAATAACATAGCAAGCAATAGTTAGTGAAGCGAATACAAAGCAAGATACATGAATGAGTAAGAACAAATATTAGGAAAGTCTTTAATTCTAGAAAATGATGTGTTCCCTCGAAGGAAAAATTATAATTTTCAGAAAAGCCGAAGAATTTCTGCGATTGTTATAGTTACGTTTCCAGCACCCATTACAATCTTTGCTTTTTTAATTTCTAACCAGCTTCTCTTACCAGCCTGAGAGGCGTCATGCCAACTATTTCTAATTTAATACTTTGCGACGAGACGCTGCCGCATCTCTTGATTTAGCATATTATTTTCGTGGGCCTGAACACGCGACCACTCCAGCAAACGGTGTAGTGCGGATACGATAAAAACATTGATTGTCGGTGTACGACAGGTGAAGCCATGCTGGCCGATAATGAGTGCACGACTTCTTATGTCCATAGCAACATCACTATGACCGCCACGCATGTGTCAAACGAGCAGTTAGGATTGCGCTGAATGATGTTTCAGTCACGGCGTCAACTCAACACATTGGTGACAGATTTTTCGGTGTTCCAGAATGCAACCTGAATTATCTACTGCAACCTTTTTGCATGTTTACCCGCCACAGTGGACTTCTTTGTTCATGCATTCCGTATAGCACGCAAATTGAAACCGTGTAATCTGGATGACATCATTGCGCTCGAGTACATTCCGGTATTTTTTCCTTGTTTTGATATATTGTAATTACCCATACCTACACATGCTATTTGTCACATACTGACCTTCAGCGTGTGCGTAGGCGACTTTTGTTTATCATATCCCGTAAATGTGGAATTTCCAACATGTGGGCAGAGCATGTCTTGTAGCCGTGGACTGTGGTACTGTGATAACAGACGATGGTTAGACGTTCTCACGAACAGCTCTCTTCTGCTCTCTGCTCTCGATCTAGCTCCTATGTTTGAATCCAACAGTAACGGAAACTCATAGCATCTAAGTCAACACTCTTGCATGGTGACGCTATTTTTACAAAACTGGATCTATTTAAGATGCTTTCAGATAGTCTTTTCCTATCATGGAGTTTCAACTGACGCAGGAGAGATGCCACTCTAAAACATCTAGGAAAAAGTACATCATATTGAGTGAGCTTCTTGTCGTTGGAGTATTTGAACCCTGAATCCATTCCTGGCTTCATCCACCCGTAGTCAAACGTCTTCGATGTTTTCAGAGACGCCTATCTGCTGGCTTTATTCACTCCGTTTGGTATAATCGTTTCCGCAAGTATAATAGAATATAATTACGATAATGAGTACACAACTTAGTATCTTCATAGCAACATTACCCTGACCGCCAAGTACGTGACAAACGATCAGTTAAGTTTGCGTTGCATGACGCTGCACTTACGGCGTCCCGCAACCTGAAACATCTCCCACAATCTTTTCGCATGTGTACTTGTCCAAGTGAATTTCGTTTTCTATGGATAATACATGTACAAACTAAAACCTTGTAATCAGCATTGGCTGTTTGTGAGCAACCATGTTGACACATGTTGGCGCCCAACGACGAATTTGCATCCTGGGTTTCATATGATTTGCTCTAGACTGCACCGAGCATTGGTCAACTATTTCGTCTCGGCAATTTTGTCTTGGTCTGTCGTTATACCGTGTCATAATCCACCCTCTTAAGAACAATGTGTTTCACGCATTATCTAAATAAACAGAACGTTGCTGTTCAGAGCGTCATAGGGATGCGTTGCCAGCGTTGCGCTTGTAAAAAATGGTCTGCACAGCATTTGCAGTCTCCGGCAGTAGTGAAGCATGATACAGAGAAGTAAAACTGCATTATCTGCATAAAAACCAGATTTCACAAACTGCTGCCTCAACGTCTTCAACGCCGTCGGCAACGTAGAAACCACGAAAAAGTATTGGATGCCGTGAAGCAGGTTGAGTGAAGCGTCAACAGTTTCCAAAGCCACTTGGTAGATGGCGACCCAAGGAAGTAATATTGAAATGAGCTCGATATTTTGGTAGTGGGCTAGTATATCGCTTTGTAAATGTTTGTTTAAAGTAGTGGTCATGGTCATTCCACTTGTGTTCATTTTTGTGGGTCTAACATTGCATTCCTGTTCGGGATAGACTTCAGGCTATTTGCGGCGACTAATTATAGAAATGCACGTTGTGTAACCCTGCCAGATAAGGGCATCGTAAATTTCAAGAACACTGGGCTTGTTATTCACCGTAGAATATTAGCTAAAACGAACAAAAAAAAAACAGTTTCATAAACTGGCGTGTCCGAGTTTGAATAATTTTATTCAAGGAGGAATAAATTAGCAAGATCATTTTAAGAAATTGAATCAACGAAAAACTCAGAAAATACACAAATAAGAAAATGTATTGTCAAAGAGAACAAAAAATATGCAACTATTTATACCCTGGAATGAGGATTACTCGCGATGTACATTGATCCTTGAATAATAGTTGTGCAGAATTTTGAAAAGTTCGGAATTCCATGGACGAGCTTCGGAAGTAAAAAAGCGGTTTTTCGACAGATTCTTTTTAGAGAATATGGTTAATGCAAGTTTATTTACATAATTGGTACGTGATGAAGTAACAACTGGAGGTTATTGTGTCAAATTTTCATTGAATAATATAAAAAATTAAGTCAATGACAGAAAATTTTCGCAGGCACAGGCGCAGGTCCTCCACCTTATGGAGTTTGAAAATCTCTGATAAATGTGATGGTTTTTTTTGCCAACTTCGTTTCCTAGGTCTTTAAAGAAAATACATTCATATCCAGATTGAAAATGTTTGAGTTCAGGGTCTGACCGCTCTGGCGTGAAATGCCCCATACATAAAACATTAATTTTGCCAGATAAACTCCCAACCATTTGGTTCGAAGATGACGAACGCTTATTTCGGATGACTGGCATAGCAGTTAACGTGCTTAACGATGAGTTCCATATAAAAATGAATAAACAAGTAAATAAACCCGTTTTGATTGGTAGGATTAACACAACTCACAGGGTCCATAGTTTTGCTAGATGCTTGCAGTATTTATAAGTGATGAGTATAAATTATCTCATTCAGAAACAAAACAAATGAAATTCTCCATTCGTTGATGCCTAAGACACCGTTTCGTCAACTTGACAATTGAGATTTTTACAAATGTTTTCCAAGCAACTATGCCACTTGCTCGAGTAGCATGACTTCGCTACGATCATTTTGTTGACATTTATCATTCGAAAACAACAAAAAAAACAGTTGAAATGCTCATTCGTCATCCAATGATATGAATTTGCTTTGAGATGTAAGCAAAATCGACCGCTGAAATGAAAAAAATGTGGTAATTATAAAAAAATGGTTTAGCTGATGGTAATGGAGCAATATCAACGTTTACCAACAATCTTGGGTTTTCAGTGCAGTGGCGATGGTTCACTAAGTATATGGCACTATTATGCTATATTACAG
Source organism: Hyposoter dolosus (assembly GCA_963921915.1). Lineage (NCBI taxonomy): Eukaryota > Metazoa > Arthropoda > Insecta > Hymenoptera > Ichneumonidae > Hyposoter > Hyposoter dolosus. The sequence goes on along the minus strand of OY998136.1, from coordinate 7,492,003 downwards.
TCCTACAACTGGCTGCTGATGCTGATGGCGAGTCTGGTAGGGCTGCCGCAGGAGAGAAGTCAGAGAGTCTCTCCGGGAAGTGAAGGAGACCGGCAAGATTCAGTCTTGAACGGTCTGGCACACGCTGCAAAGCAAGCGAGCCGGTCGTCAAGTAATCGACCCACAGTTCAAAGGTTTTTAGAGACGATAAAAAACACGATAACACAAAAGCTCGAAAACAACAATAAGCGAAATCAATAAAAATATAATGAATCATAAAATTAATATTTAAGCATCGAATAATCTCGGTCTTTGAAAAAAATTGATCGACGCGAGCAATTAGATCGTGCATTACCCACGCGAAAGTGCGTTTTCTCAATGAAAAGTTGCGGCTGAATGAAATGACAAGTGTTACCGGTTTGCCGAACCCGCTGAATACGATTATAAAATCGTCGTACGTTACGCGAAAGTAAACTGGTAGAAGAATTTCGCGGGGGTGGCCATTTTTGTGTCTGGCACAGAATCGTCATAGTGCGGTGTCCGGTAAATAGTACGATAAAAAATAAACACCACGATTTTTCCGACCCGGTGCTATTGTCGCGACCGGAGAGACGAAAATTACACATCGAAGAGTTCCTGACATGGCTAATATCTCGACTATCATCCTGTTGTGCCTTCAAACCTTTATCAGCATCCTTTCCAATGGTAAGCAAATTAACGAGACTATGGAGTTAGACGAAGGCGAGGATATGTATTGAAAGCTCTTTCGCAAATGTCTGTATACATCATAAAAGAGCTCAATGCCCCTCATTCATGAATTTATGTTTTACTCAAAACCTTGCTTTCACTATGAGAAAGAAGAGTGTTTACAAACAAACTTCTTGTTGAATTATACGAGTACATACTTGCAGTGCGGTGAACCACTTCCGGTTTATCCGCTCTTAAGTTAGCGCAAACAAGAAGAGGGTCGAATCGCGACTAAAAACAACGTAACGTAAAACTTGTTATGCATTCATAATGAACAGGTCCGCGCAGGTCCAGCTCGTTTCTTCCTTATCACGAAAACGTATACTGTGATAACAAGTTGTTTCCACCGTTATTTTTTCCCCTCTGAAACATTAGGATTACAAATTCGGGACTTTTTCGTATCACGGGAAGACTACACGATTGCAAGTGGTTATTAAGGGCGTACACACATCTGTTTACAGAAATTCCAAGATTCGACCACAATAAACATAACAAATGTTTCCCTCCCGGAAGAATCGGCATTCTTTTGCAACTCAGTTATGAAACCAACATTTTCAATGATATTTTTTTTGTCGTGTGAAGACTTCGTTCGATTTAGATCCACGAGATTATTTTCCGTTCGGGATTGTCTACACAGTATTTTCGGAATTTCTGCACTCGGTCATTGAATTTTTTAGCAAATTTTTCAAATCCCATCAGGACTTCAGAAAATCATATCAAAGCAATACAGTTCCGTGTGTACCAGTGGGATAAGCATTATTTCTGACTTAGACTAAGGCGTTCAAACGTAAACTTGATACGGTCAAGGCAACGCCAAAACTGGCAAACTTGATTACGAAGTGCATGCCCGGTCTTTCCGGCCATTGGTCTGTGCAGATCTTTGCGGTTAGCGAGTTGCGTGGCATCCCATTTTGTCATAGTCCACGTGATTTTCGTCGTCGGCAGGCAGCAGGAAAACACTTCGATAATGGAAGAGACTGTGTTTGCTTAACGAGCGAGAAGGTGTGTTCTGTGCGGTGCTGAAAGCAAGCTTTGTTCCTGTGAAGAGAACACCGACAAACTCACTGTCACCGAAGATTGAATGGGCAAAAAAAAAGATAAATAAAAATCTGCTCGGTATCTAGAACCGCTCGCCATATTAATTAACATGAATGACAATTTCGCGTGAATTCTCATCAGGATACGAATTATAGTTGCACGTTCTGGAGGAATTATAATTGATTTTCATAAACCCTGATGTATTGCCAACTCGTAGGAAATGTAAATATTACAGCGTGTAATCATAATTTTCCCAACAACTATATGTTGCGATAATTGCTCCAATAGTAATTGAGTAATTACTGCAATTACACAGTCTGGGGAGCTCTTCCGCAATGTGCAGGGTATTTTTATACATTCAGAAAAAAGTGTTGATAAGCTGAGTAGAAAGTAACAATGTTGAGCAATCAGAATCATAATTACAATGAAACGTGCGGTTAAACCCAGCTGTCGGCTTATTTCTCTGATCCTCTTCGTTTGCCACTCCCTTACACTTGTCTCGCTCAAGAAGCATTCATCTTTTTTCTCGTAAGCCCTTTTTTCCTCTAACCGTTCCCTTCGTTTCTTTTATTTCATTCTTTCTCGTCTTTTTCTTCGCCTTCGCGCTTCGTCGAGCGACCAAACGCGTGTGCATACGATCTGCACGTTACGTCTAAATATAGCATATCTGTCTCTGTGTACGTGCGTACTTGCTTTCCGTAGCAGAAGAGGTATAAGAGGATGGAGCTTTTTGTCGTTTGTCTATGCTCGAGTTTCCTCTCCAGTAGCCCAATAGGTCAAAAATCTGACAAAAGTATTTTGTCACTTTGGCAGATCCCCTCGGGGCTGCGTCCCCGGAGGGCGATGAAGGCTAAAAAAATAAACAACTATAAAACCTGAAATTTAAGGTAGCTCTTCTATGTTCTCGGCTTTTTTCTTGTTACCGTAAATCGCTGTATTTCACGTTGAACCAAATTCGACAAACACGAAGAACAATTTTGATTTCTAATGCGTTCACGTCACGTTAATGATTCAACAAAAAACTCAATCCTTTCATTCCTTTCTCGAACGTCGAGTATTCTCCTCGCAATTTGCCGTTGTCCTTTTTTTTTTTAAATCTCTTTCGTTCTTGGTGCCTTTTCAAGTTTAATTCTCACCAAATCTCGAGAGTAAACCAGCACGAAGCCGTCGAAAACCACAGAAATGTTTCCTGTGGTTTCAACGCAAATTTCACGGCCACCGCGGGTCTCCGAAATATTAAAACTCATTCACGAACACGCAGGTTGAGTTTTTATGTGTTCTTCAATTGTGTGTTTTCTCTTTTTTCTTCACTGCTTTCTGATACGATTTATCGACCATTCTGCCGTGTATTACTTACTTGCTTGTAACTCGAAAGTTTGTTCCTGAGTGTTTATCAATATTGGGCAATAAATCAGGTGTTCGAGCAGGGGAAAAAATACCAAGGCTGAAACGATAACCATTTTTTTCCATTCATGGCTTTAAGGATCGTGTAAACTCTATTTTACTGTTACTTTTGACGTCATTCTCATCTTCCGTGTTTATTCTGTCAATACGAATTTGTAATTTAGGAAGGATCAAACCGATTCACTTATTCTTTCTTCATATTGTCGAGGACCAAAGAGAAAACACGAATGATTTTTTAATCCCAGTTGTTGCAGTTGCCACGAACATTATTTTGCTTCGTTATTCAAGCAAAAAAGTTTCCTTATCTTATCAGAAGGAAGCAAACCGAGGATGTGAGTATTTCTGGTTCTCTCCTCTCACCTCCATATAAAGTTATATGAAAATACATCAAACAGACGAACGTGAGAAAAAAAACGTTTGAAATCGAATCACGGAAATAGCATATTTAGAAAAAGGGACATTGCGTGTGGCGAGTGAGAGGAAGTTGTAAAGTTCCCCTATATATTATCGTAGCAGGGCTCAATAGTATTATGTACTTCCAACGTTCGCTCGCAAGATCCGTGAGCATTTTATTTTTGGTTTTATTTCTTTACATTTTTTCTTTACCTTATGTCGCGTTCTATTTTCCTCCGCTCTTCTAAGTCCCTCGAGACGAAATGATCGTGGCTCTTAAGAACTTAGAGCCCTGTCACTGGCATTTGTAAATCGGAGACGAAACATATTCCATTTATCTTCGAAAGTTATTTTCATTTTTTTATTTTTATTCCAATTTATTGTCGTGAGTTTACTTTCTTAAGGATTGCGTCAAAAAATATTTGAAAAAGTAAATAAAATAAAACGGAGCTGCGGCGCATACTGGATTCACAGACGAGCCAAAAAATATACAATTTTCGAATATGAACTTTTAAAGAAATCCGGCCTTGCCATTTCGTGGATATTTTTTTAATAAGTTGAGAGTTGATGAGATGGAACAAACATTGACGATAAAATTCTGTGTCCAGAGAGTTTCGACCATTACGCTTGAACGAGTGCGTATGGTAATCATTGCTTCGATCCATGCAGCACCGTCAATCAAAATGTGATTATAAAATGATGCGCGAATAGTTAATTAGTGAGCTAAATTTCTGAAATCGGGAATAGCGAATTATCTCGTTGTTTTGAATTTATTATCGCGGGGTACAAACTACCGGAGACAGAGAAGAGAGTATGTGGGCATAGTTATTCCTTGGTAATCCTTTTCAACACCAGGCCAGGGTGTTAACCAGGTAGTAAAATATGTTCATTGTACACACATGTATCTGCCTTATATTCGTATAATGGTTCGTTATATACGAAAATAGTGGATGTTCTGAAAGTCACAGTTTAGTAGTTGCCAATCCAGTGCTTCTTCGTAAGGTGACGTCTCGTGGAATGAGAACAGCGTTAGGTCAGGCCTTGTTCATAAACCACAGCTCTGGATAAGCGATTTTTTGAAACTTTTTTTGAAACTTTGCTATTCGGTCATCTTGTGAAAATTGACCACAACTTCGGGAACTCCGTGTACGTGGTTTTTGTCGAGCAGTGAAAAGCTGTATGGACAAATCCACATGGATTTTCAACTTTGCGTACGTTCGCTTTAGCGGCCGGACTACCTAATTAACCCATAAATAATAGAAAACGTTTGGATTTACTAGCTTTCGAGTATAGCATTTTGCCAAGAGCATGAACGCTCCATGTGGCTCGCCATTTATCGGTTTTTTCCTTAATTTGAAGTACTTTCCAACACACAATTTGTTAATTCCTTTTTTTTATTCCTGACTACAGCGAACATGAGTTTCTTACGCAAAATCGAATAAATTCTGTAATTAAATTGACAGATTGACAAGTAAGAACGATGCAGTTTATAGGTTGGAAATTTTTTTTTTTCAACTTTTCTTAAATATCTAACCCGAGGAAAGAAAATGGAAGAAAGCACTCGAAAAATCAAGTGCTTGCTCGTTTGTTGTTTTTCTTTTTGTTCTCTTTTACGATGCGAGTTCATTATTATGTTAGAACTTACGAGTGAGATATTTCGCGAAAACCAGAGCTTTTTCATCTCGCAATCTGATCCCCGCGAGATCGTTTATGACGCCAGTTTATGACATTGGCATTTCCTGTTACTGCCATTTACACACTCCGTCTTAGACCGCACTATAACAACAAAGGGGTGAAAGTATGCTCGAAAAGAATTATCGTTAAACTTACACACATACACACGAACCCGTGTATTCCCGTCATACATATATAGATATAAATTTATAATACGGAATAATACAGGGTGAGTCCTTGTTTCCGGGATAATTTCAAGGGTCTTAAGGGCATTAGCTGCGTTTTCGGTCGACTCCAACGATTTCGCGTCTATTTGAAAAATCAGTAGACGTCAAACATTCGCGACTCTTCGACTCGAATTCCTCCGAACCGTGAGATTTTAGTCTAAAAATGAATTTCCTGTCAATGCGTTGGAATTTTATGGGAAATGGAAGGAAAGCATGGCCTCACCCTGTGTATAGCTAGTTCTTAGGATTATTGCGAAAGCTAGAGTACGTGAACGGATCGTGAAAGCTGCTTCAGACGCCTATTCATCTCTTGAAGCTTCAGAGGGCCGCGGGTAGCCACACTCTCGACTCCTTCTTGCAATAGTACATATAAATATATATATATATATATACGTATATGGTTGCCATTGATGACCAACGAAAAGACCAGCATTCACAGCGGGCAAATCGCATCGCGTACTCTACCAATTTCGCGGCTGTTATAGCGCTACCATGTTCCCCGTCCCGCCCCCTATTTTCACGGTCTCGCACCACGTTTCAGTTATATTTCGAGCAATAATAATAAAAATTATAATATTCCCCCGAGCTCTTACTCGAGATTGTACGTCAGCAATCCACTGTGTACTTGCGTATATTGGTACACCGCTTTTTGCAGAACACATGATGAGAGAATTATTGGAATGGGCACGGAAAGAGAGTGCTCCGGAAAGGGATGAGGAAACGGGCAATTTATACGGGTATGTAAATCGTGCAAGGCTATACCTTTGAAGAATCATTGTGTTGGCACGTTTACTGGGCAAGCAGCCATTAAAATTTCTCTGCACTAAATACAAAATCGATCAACCAGTGGAGCCGGTGCATGAAGCAAAAAGCATTGACCGCACACGGGTTTGCGAACATAATAAAAATACTGATCGAATGTAATTCCATAGTTTTACTTTCTTTGTGTAGAATCCATGGTTGCCCAGGGTGGTAATGGAAAAAGTGGTGTAAATTGCAATTAATACAGACAATTTGGTCTTCATTCATATTATCTCGTAACAAATTTCTCCGAACAATTCGCTGTACAAAATTTCGTGTTTTTCACTGCGCACAAATGCTTGAAAAACTCCGAGCCAATTTTCCGAATTTCGCGCAACGTCAAGTTGACGTCGAAAGTAATTTAAAACAGCTCGATCTTTTATTTAACGTGTCAAATTTCAAACTTTTAATATTTCATTTTAATACTCGGTGTCCGACCTCGCTGCCTCTCTCGAGAACGATTCACTGAGGTTCATTAGCGCGAGAGTGTAATTGGTTGGATAATCGAAATAAAGGTGGACACTGTTTTGTTACAGCATGAAGCGTAATAAAGACGAAAACGGTTTTTAGCTCGGTCGAGCTTTACGAATTTATGAATTTGATGCTGGGGAAAAGCAATTGCGAGATTTTTCCATGTCGAAAATTCGTTTTCAGTTACAGCTCCAATCGCTTTTTTTCATATTTTTGTAATTTGTAAATCGAAAATCTACGTTTGTTACAAATTTTATTGAACGGCGTTTATACTGTTTTTTTTTTTTTTTTTAATCGTTTGCCTGCGGGGAACATATTTATCTTCGTTCATTTTCTATCTGTTTGTGAACTTGAACGATTCTGGCAGCAAAATTGAATCGACTCTGTGCTTCGTAGAGCGCTCATGTCAATAGTCAAGATGATTATTCAAATAAAAACGATAGTAGCTTTCGGTTTGCCAAAGTTCACTGGTTGACCAATATAGCTATCGGTGACAAACCCTCGCTAGAAATTTGTTGATTCTAGCGATTGGCAATCGACGATAAGAAGACGCGCACAATGCGTCAAGCCTGAATGATTATCCTCTGGGCCTGGGCAAATACCATTCGCTCGTAGCTGGCCTTCCGCACTTCAACGGGAAGAGAGAGAGAGAGAGAGAGAGAGAGAGGGAGAGAGAGAGAGAGAGAGAGAGAGAGAGTGCCTCGTGAGAGGGCTGGCTCTCGGAGTGAGCGAGAATCTCTCGGGAGATCGATTCGATACGCTCTCGACAAATTGAATTCCTTCCGGCACCCAGAGGTTACCAAGCCCGGTACTCATGCATCACACGTTTCCCCCAAATCTATATATGTACATTCCTGTAACACGGGCTTCACGTCGACGTTTGCCTTTCGCATCAGCGGCCATTAATTAAGGGTTCGAAATTAAAACAGGCAAACACGATGTTTCCGGATGCATTGAAAAATCGAAAGAGTAGTGAAATCATGAAAATGGCACATAAACTATTTGTGTCTACGAAAAAAAGCGGAAAGAGCAGGAATCTCTCGGTCAAGGGAAGTTGCAGTAACAACGCGGTTGTAATTCATGTTCCTACATCAATTGATTCCCGCCAATACTTGCAGATTACCACTTCAGCATTCCCGAAGCACACACTTCATATCATACGTACACTTCAGCATTATTGGAACAGGGTAATACGGAGATTGCGTGCGGGCAAAATACAAGATTACAATTGTTCCATTCGAAATTTTGACCAAGGGTCGCGTCAGTGGGAAAAGTGGCTTCACTCGTTTTATTTTTTTTCGCTTGCTCGAATTGTAAACAAGCTCACTTTGTCGACATTCGATCCTCATCGACTCAAACCTCCGTGCCAGTTTTCAAAGCCAATGGTTACAACAAGGTATCCGATTTTTTAAATCGTATTTGCTAACACGGATATACGAGAAGATTGTGACAGTTTTTTTTTCTGATCTCGGGAATTGTTCAAATTTGGATATTTCTCGAGGTGAGAATTTTTCTGGTGCCTCGCGGAGTTTATCGGAACGTTTTTTTTTTGCAAGATCTGCTTCAAATTTGGGATTTTTTTTCTTTTTTGGTTTTTTGTACAACGATTACGAACTTGAATAGAGAAAATTCCTGTGACACGAAATGTCATGTGCACGGCACGCGCAATATATGAAATTTCGCTCCTTCCTTGTTCAGTCTCAAACCGCACTTCTGAACTTTCCGTTAAGTTGCTATTTCCGCCTTAAGTTCTGCGGTGCATTTCGCGCTCTCATTCGTGGGGAAACAGCGTGCGCCTTTCGCTTACAGCATAAATTACTATTTCGGAATGGAAGTACCACGCCGTAGTCAAAAACAACGTTTCCCTGGGCATGCAATCGATTATAATTTTGTTGTGATTTGACTTATCCTCCAACCGGTACATAAACTGACGGTCTTCTCTCGATAACGTGTATAAGTATACTCGGGTCTTATCACGGAACGATTGAAAAATTGATTGTTTATTTAGTGATGTGCATTTGCATTTTCAGTCAATAACTAATTTGCAAATTTCAATTTGTACCATTTTTTGTATTTGCATTTACATTATGTAATTTCGACAACTTTTGTAGAAAGTAAAGAGGAAGTACGCACTTTTACACAATATCTTAAAAAATTTGCAAAAATTAAAGCGGTTGGACGATTTTTCAAAAAACTCAGATTTTCGAAACATTCGAAAAATCATAAAATTTAAACCGTTCAACCGATATTTCACAAACTCAATACCAACCTTCCTATTATGATACTCTATTTATAAAAAAAAAATGAGTAATGAATCTTAAAATTTGCGAAAGCTAGAGCGGCGACACCCTTTTTTTGAAAATTTCAAAATCTCGTGGGATTCGTATTTTTCTAGTAATTCCAACAAAATTCTCAGAGAATCAAGAACTTTTATAAATTAACATCTGTGCAAAACGGGAGCCCTGTAGCTCAAACCGTTCTCGAGTTATGAACGTTTGAATTTTACAGTGTCGGAACATATACACACACATCCGGACATTTTTTCTGGATATGATGTTTCGATGGTTTGGGACATTTAAAGCGCATTGACATTGAAAACCTGAAAAAAAATATTCACCGTCACATAGCTTCTTCTATGAGGAAGCAACAAACTGAAAATGTAGCACTTGAGCGAGGTAATTGAGAAACTCGATCCGCAGCTTAATTTTGCAGCATCATATCGAATCAACAAACTCCCCTCATCGAATAAATCTCGATTAATGAATGAGTGAAAAGGAAGGAGTGTTCGTTTAATTTCATCAGAGAAATCGGTATGCGGATAGAATCGTAAAACACAGAGGAGGCCATTTGGAAATAATATAAGGAAGTCAAAGACCGAGAGTGTCTCGGCGCGTAGCCCTTGCGGCCAGTAACTTGATAGAACTGTGCTAATGTGGAGTTTCATAAAAATATTGCGTATGCGGCTTAGAGAAATCTGTAACGGATCGAGAGTCGTCCCCTTGTCCTCGATCTTTACACAAATACAGAGATCGATGAATATGTTGAATTCACATATTGTTGACCAAGGTATGAGCAGCTGAACTAACCGATGCCTTATCCTGGGCTGTGGGCGCGAACACACACCACAATCTATCGAATCTGACAGCCGGCTACGTGTTCAGCGTGTCGAGATCTCGTGTTACTTCTCTCGCCTTCAATCTGCTCTGCATCCAATATATTCTAATGCAAATAAGCAAAAAGGCGTAATCTGCACAATTAAAAACATGAGCGAATGCAGGCTGCGTCTTTTTGTCACTTAGTACTTGGTTTATGCATGCACGGAGCTATCTAATCTAATCACAGGATCCATACAGTCGCTCCGGAATGGCAGTCGACGAATCGAACGCATTTCTCTCCCAATTCTCTCCCAATAATTCTTTGGTTCGAACCGTTGCACGCTATGACGAGTTTCCTGTTTTTTCTGAACTTTGAATTCCACGACATGCAATTACTTATGACATTTTTTTTTTCCCTTCGATACTGAGACGTTCGAAAACTTTCGTCTCCTGCAACTTCGACTAAGAAAGATGGACACGATAAATAAAATATCTATAAAACCGTCTCGCCATTCTTTAGAGACACTCGATCTCTAGACATTTTGAAAGGAAATGTTGGCCTTCTTCAATATATTCTTGTGGATGCTTCACCGTATCAAATCCTCGCAGCAATTGCAAACAACCTCTACCAGTTTTACATAATAATAAAGAAGTCTCTCCAACAGTTTTCTCTGAATAGAACCTCGTGAACTATGCTTTTATTGAGTTCCTTCAAGCAACCGAGCGAAAAACACTTTTCTCTGTCTTCTGTTTTGTCTTCTTCAGCCATCACTGTGATGGACAGACATTTTATTCCGAGTTCTCTCGTTTCATTGTTGAACTAATTCCGGAAGTTGGTGATCCAATCCTTCGTTATGGATTTTTCTTTACCACGCCCAATTGGTCACGTCGACTCATCGGGACCTGATCAGGACTTCAACGACGTTGTATGGCGACGGTCAAATCTAAATTTTTGTTTTCAGTTTTTCTTACATACAAAATGGTTTGCGAGCCTAAGTTCATTAAAAAAGTTGTTACAAATTGACTAAAGAACAACATACTCTAAATCCAAGATTTTCCGAGGTAATCTATATTTTTTATATAAAAAACAAAATTTCGAAACAATTTTACGACCGATTTTTTTGAAAAACTAAATAAAGCTTCTTCGATGTTACATAAAAGTGTATGCAAAGTTTTATAGGCTTAATCATTTAGAAATTGAAATATTTAATGTTGAAAATTGCAACTTTTAACACACGCTCTCATGAGAAACTACTGAAAATTGTGGTTTTTATAAATAAATATCTCGACTTCTACATGGTGAAACCTCTTAAAATTGCGCGTTCTATTATAGACATCACTATTCTCTTTGTGTTGTGCAAATTTAAAGGAATTCTGTCGATAGAAAATTTTGCATACAACGTCCTTAACAGTCCGGACCCGAGTGAGTCTGGCACGAGGTAAATCTGTGGTAATTCGGACTCGCGTAACTGATGTACGCGATAGAGAATGAAAAAACAGAGAAGTGAGTTTTTGTTGTTGTTGAGATTTGTGAGTTATCGTGAAGCTGGAAGTGCACAGGATGGGGCATCGATAAATGAATATATAGAAGCAGCTCCTGCGGGGGGGATCTAGAGCAGATCGAGAACTTTGTAAGGTTTCTCGGTGAATAAGGTTGGGCAAATGCATCGCGATGACATTTCGTGTCTGGCCTCTGGCAGTTTTCGCGCTATTTCAACGAGAAAAGCTGGCAAAGGGTAACGGTCCGGTTAGGCCGGATGTCAAGTTGCGAGAATGTATAGCAAGTGTGAGGAAGCGTAGGGTGCCGAGGGCGGGAGTTGAAAGAGCTAGGTCGTTGAACAGAACACGCGAAAAGGAAAAGATGGTGCGGATGCGACGTCGCATATGCTGCATATAAATATATATAGACATAGATTATCTAAATATTTGTCGGTATTCGTGTGTATGTGAAGGAAAAATAGTAGTGGCTTGAAAATCGTAGCGTTTTCTGAGGACGATGGGGCTAAGGGATGAGGCAGATTTATCGCTTGAAAAATTCACGGAAAGACGTGTGCCCTTCTCTCCTATTTGTATATCTAGCGTACCACCTCGGGCCACCAAATGGAAAAGCGTTGTACGAGAGAAAGGGGTGAACATGAGTGTAGGGGAGGTTTCCCCTGCTGCTCGATCTCTATGCCACGTGGGTGTGTAAGGAAACGAGTGAGAGGGCAATGAAAGCTTGGCAGACCCAAAGTGAAATCGTATGTGAACTGGATGAGAATAAAAACGTCGAGAGCTGCTGCCGCGTTGCTCGTCTCGAAGATCCTCTCACAGGGAGAGAAAGAATGAGACGAAAAAGCGAGCAAAATAAAACGAACAATTCGCTCCTGCCAGTCGCAAATATCTATAGCCCATATCCCTCGACATTCTTAAATTTTCTGTGCATAAATATATATTATACATCCGACCTATGTGCTGTGAGAAAAACCTCTCGATATGCAGCTTCGCTCGACGTCCTTTTCGTCCCCTGTTATAAAAGACATCCACCGACATCTTTCATGACGTCTGCTTTGCAAAATCCAACATACCTTCCCTCCAGCGATTCCTTCTTCCATAGTAGACTGCGACGGTTTCACACTTTTACACCATAGGAATGGATTTATTCAAAAATTAAGAAGCACCGGATTACCAACAAGACCGACAATTTTTCTTCACGCCGTCTATTCTTTGTATGGAATCTATAGCACGAGACAAAATTCTGTCTAGCCAAATGATCCGGAATTAATATTATGCCTGCGAGGCTCCATAGATAATCCATGAATTATAATTATTACATTAACTCTGGAACGGTAACCTGGGGTCAAAAACGACCCCAGGCGACTTTAAATCTCGCGCCCTTTCTCCCTTCGTTCTTTCGTTTTTTATCGTTTTACCGCGTTTTTGACTAATTTTTTGACTTCAAGCAAAATTGCCCCATGCTCACGTGATCCTGCATTTAAAAAACGTAAAGAATGAGCCCAAGTGAACCCTTTTCGTTACATTTTACCGGAGATATGAATTTTTCAAAATTGGCGTCATTTATGACCCCAGGTTACTGGAATAGGTAAAAAAAAATTAGGTCACCGTTTTAGAGTTCATTGATTTGTTTACATTAAAATCTTACAGCCTCCGAGTTCAAATGAAATCTAATCAATCCGCAAGGATTCGTTGTAATATCATTTTTACATATATCATCTGCATACGTGTGATCGGGTACACCATAACGATGTGGTATAACATAAAAAAGATGCCAAACATACAAGTATATATCGCTCCGGCTGGCAGAGTTGATAGTCGTACGTGATACCAACTCAATTCTCACGAGAGCTGCGAGAACGCAATAAGAGAAGGCTTGGATAATTTACTTCGGTGAACTCAAGCAGCGGCCGATCAATGCTTCTGCCGTTGGGAAACGAGTTTTCAACGTTTGTACGTGGACGTGAAAGAAGCTGTATATAATATATAAATGTATATGTATTAAACATTATGTGTAGCATACACAGGCGAACACTCGCAAACTTATCTCGAACAACTTGTAATTTCGTCCATTACGATTTCGGGACTTTTAGTCTCCTTTTAAGGAGGTTGTATGCAAAATTTCCTATCGATAGAATTTCTTCAAAATTGCACCTCACAAATAGAATTCCGATATCTGGTAGCTTGAGCAATTTTAAGAGATTTCACCATGTAGACGTCGGGATATTTATTTATAAAAATCACAATTTTCAGTAGATTCTCATAAGAGCGTGTGTTAAAAGTTCCAATTTTCAACATTAAATATTTTGATTTCTAAATGGTAAAGCCTCTTCAAACTTTGCATACACTTTTATGTAACATCGAAGATGGTTTATTAAGTTTTTCAAAAAAATCAGTCGTAAAATTTGTTCGAAATTTTGTTTATTATATAACCAATACAGATTATCTCGGACAATCTTGGATTTAGAGTATGTTGTTCTTTAGTCTATTTGTAACAACTTTTTGTAATGAACTTAGCCTCGCAAAACATTTTTTATGTGAGAAAAACTAAAAATAAAAATTTAGATTTGACCGTCGCCATACAACGTCCTTAATTAGTGAGCGTTTACGAAATTTTATATGAATGTGTGTGTGGAGGTTCGGGATCGTTTCGTCTCAGTTATTCGTAAAAATCTAGACACCGTCTCTAGTTTTATAATAATCACACTGACGATTCCATTGAGCGATAATTCGTAGAGTCAACCGAATAGAGCGAAAAAAATGAATTTTTTTGACTGGAAAAAGAATTTCTAAATTTATTTAATTGATAAAAAGTTATGGTCCCCATACGTCGAATTCTTATTTGTCATGAAATAAACCGCCGAATTTCCCACTTCCCAATAGGAAATGATCCCATTAAAAAAAAAATATGCAATTCGGAAGATTTATTAGAATATGCGAAAAACGATTTTCTCGGTTTTGGCAGAATGAAATATTAAGATTACCGAAAATAAAGAAATAAAAAGTAAGATGAAATATTAAATGTATCTATAAAAAATCTGGCACGGTTCCAGACGCACCAATGACTCGACTGCTGGCGCTCCAATAGTCTTGAGCTCACATTCCAACGAATTTAATAGCTTTGACCGGGAGTGAATTAATTGGATCGAATATCAAAATGACAGCAATGGTGTTTTCAGTGACGTGGATGACGAGCAAGACGCGCACGTCAAAAAGCAGAAGAGTTTCTCTTGGACACAGCCATACGTTGAGCAAGACGATCAAGCGCCCATTCTAATGTGCGTGTGCGAGTAGAAAGAGAAAGAGGAAGAGTCGGAGAAAAGCTCTTTGGCCATCAGGTCTAAAAGGCCGGCTCCTACTGTCGTGAAGAATTTTATTTATATATATTTGCATATGTGAGAAGTGTGCGTGCGTGTCCGAAGATTAGGTCTGGACCAATACAGAGAAACGTCACTTCGTGTCAGAGGGACATTTTTTGTCTGTTCCTTTTTTCCATGTGCCTCGCGCGTCCACTCTCGTTGCGGCTCGACGACTGAAGTGACACTCGACCCGGTTTCTCATATCATGTCCTCTTCTTCATCTAAAACGTATTTTACACTCTTCGTCTCCCTGTGATGAATGGACCGTCGCGCTGAACGTCAACCGACTCAATCGAAGCTAAAATTATTTTCTGAATACCGCACACAATAATTGGTCGCGTCGCCACCATCTTTTTTGCGTTAGTTTCAATCACGACGACGAGAAAGAATTTCTATCAAGAGTCCAGCAACTCCTGGCGAGTCTCCTGGATAGTTCTTCAGGCTCGAAAGCCCTTCATGAGCAGTTTATCAATTATTTAACCTCCAGCTGCTTGTTGCGTAACTCGAAAACGTTTTCTTCTCCTTTCTCACGACTATAATTCATTCCTCAGTGTTGTTGGTCTTGTGTTACGTCACAAATGCAGGAAAACCATGAACGACCAAAGTTCCATGAGCTTTATCCGTTCTAGGAATGTATAGATCCTTTACTGATCCTTTTGTCCTTGTTCGGATCTTTGTCTGCTTCTCATCTTTTGCTTTCCCTCTCGTGCGCGCTCTTTGTCTCGTTTATTTTATTACTTTTCAGGTCCTCGCTCTGCGGATTCTTGCGGCCCGTTTTCTCTCACTCTCTTTCTCTTTCGAAGCGCTGCACCGGAAGTAACGTCGTCGACGCGGTGACGCCTGGTAAGAGCACTCTCGACGAGTTCACGATGCTCGGAAACAAAAGGACCTCTCAATTCGGCCATTCCTTGCTCTCTCTCTTTATACAATAGTCACAGACATCCATAGACACAGATGATGTAGAAATACGTGCACTTCGCGTATATATGCATTTGCTGTTTCCCTCATATCACGTCCTTCGTGTTGTGGAGAAAATTCCCTGGTCAGGTACTCCCGGTCGTTATGGAGGCGAGCAAGATATCGTGTGTACCTTGCAACGTTGAACGTACCTTTGTGCAGTGAGCAGGCATGGAGGTTTATTTTGTCCCTTTGACGACGCAACGTTGCACCGGTAACAACGCCAACTTGAACCTGCCAAACGAATATGCTACTTTTCTTTTTTTATAGTCAAGGCCTTGCGATACCGGGCACTACCAAATTTTCTGCGCATCTCTGGGTTCCTAATCTTGGTCCAAAGTAGGATTTCGCTTTTCATGCAATTCCCTCAGAAAAATCGTTCGCTCAGACGTTCAATGGGCCAACCTCAGGGACGTTGTATGGAGACGATCAAATCTAAAATTTTATTTTCAGTTTTTCTTACATACAAAATGGTTGGCGAGCCTAAATTCATTAAAAAAAGTTCCTACAAATTGACTAAAGAACAACATACTCTAAATCCAAGATTTTCCCAGGTAATCTGTATTTGTTGTATGATAAAAAAAAAATTCAAGAAAATTTTACGATCGATTTTTTTGCTAAACTAAATAAAGCTTCTTCGATGTTACATAAAAGTGTATGCAAAGTTTTGAGAGGCTTCAACATTTAGAAAACGAAATATTCAATGTTGAAAATTGCAACTTTTAACACACGCTCTTATGAGAAGCTACTGAAAATTGTGATTTTTATAAATAAATATCTCGACTTCTATATGGTGAAGCTTCTTCAGATTGCGCGAGCCATTAGATATCACTATTCTCTTTGTGTGGTGCAAATTTAAAGGAATTCTATCGATAGAAAATTTTACATACAACGTCTTTAATCGCGGTAGCTGTAAAAATGGAGATGACTTTTTCAGTTTTATGGAATCATTGCAATCTGTCCACTAAAATTGATGCTGAGATTTTTTTTTTCATTGTATGATCAATTTGCATCACAGCAGCTCGTCTTCGAAATGATCAACTGGAAAGTTTGCATAGTTGCGAGGGACGTGAATATTTTTCCAAATTTTCTATGGATTTTTCTATTTCGTGATATGGAATTTCTTTGCTCACGAGTAATTCTTCGCTTTTCCCGTTTGCCTTACCACGAGATTGTTTTTTTTTTTTTTCCACTCGATCTCAGTCAAGTCCAAGCTCTCAACCGCAGCAGGTTGCCGTAAACGTGCGACGCTTCGAGCTGGTGTGCAATTTAAAATGCTTTTGACCCGTTACTCGTTTTCTCTCGCGAGTGCTTACAAAAGAGGGAGGCAGACGATGCGATCTAACGCGAGTTAAGGCGAGAGAGCGTAATTAAATCGAGACCTCTCGCGTCTGGTTTTCTATAGCGAAGAGACCGAGGACCGAGCAGGTCACGCCGGGTTTCGTATTCCAGAGCTTGTGTGCTATGCACACAAGCTCTAGTAGGATATTAAAAAAAAATCAGTTGTTAAGGGACCTTACCGTTCGTATAACGTGACTCGTGTGTAGACGCGCAGAGAGACGGAAGGAAAACGTAAATATAAAGGTGATACACGATGGAATACTCACACGTGTTGAGAAGATGCTCGAAATGGTCTCGTTGCCGATAAAATTCAAATCGGACAACTTTTGGCCACCCACGACGTCGCGAATCGCTCGTCGTGGATCAGTCAGTAGATTGAACCGAATAAAAATCCACCAGCAGTTATTCTCTAATGGAAACAAAAGTGTTCGGCGTTTGTAATATCTGCAATTTTCCTTTCAATTAACTGACGCTACACTTTATTGGAAATGTTTATAATTACAATGATAATGCATTTAATTAAAAAATGATTAACTCGCCGACAGCGAATAATCTGTCCAATTAATTTTTCGTATAATCTGCAGCGATCGATACATATTTTTTTTTTTTTTGTACTTTGCTCACCAGGCCAGTCACTTTTGCCGATTTGATCGCAGGCATGCTGTTAACGTCTTTTCAACGTGCCATGAAAGAGACGAAGCAAACAGCAGAGTTCTTCCTTCTTGCGCCCACAAGACTCGAGCCTCGGTTCGTTAACACGGAAACATACTTTTTCCTTTTTTTCTTCACTTCGGTTATACCACAGAGAACGCAAGAGAGATTAATTGCGAATCCGTTGAAATAAATGTCCGAGTCCCAGGAGCGGGATTTAATTAACGGGGGGTGGACCTTCCCGAGAACGCCACTGGGCGAGCGAGACAGGAGACTGAGGTTCTACTCGAGCACGATGAAATTCAGTTCCGTGTGCGAATTAAAAGTTTGTACAGGGCTTCTCAGGTCCAATTGCGAATTAAGTAGCCGTAAGGTCTCCACCGCGGATTTTTGGTCAAAGACTCCAACACTGTTTGCTTTACCTTTCTCACTCTTTCGTTTTTAATTAAGATTGACGAATACGCGCTCCTTTATTCAACAAACCGTTGAATTATTGCAAGAGCCAGCGAAAATGGACGCAATTAATCTTGCAAAGCATTGAGTGTCCTGTGAAAAAACATTCATGACCCGATCATCTCCTCGCGAATCATTCTTGATAAAAATGATGGAACAAGCTTCAAAAACTGTCGATGGAAATATTTTCAAATTTCTTACTCAAAAATTTGAATTATTCCCAGTCGGCGATCTCAAAAATCTCCGAGGTCTCTGTTTTGTCCTTATTTAACGATTTTTAATTGCCTTAATTTTTATTTTATTTTGTTTTTTTGAATTTTCTATTTTATTTTATTTTTTTGAATTTTTTGAATTTTCAAAGATATTGTATTTTAATTGCAAGATCTTTTCTCTCTAGATTTTTCGTTGATTCGACAATCTCCGATGCTGTAATTCGATGCTGCCGTATTCCAAACTTGCAGTAAATTTGGGACCGAATTTTTCGATTAGCCTTAAATGAAACCAATTATTTTATAATCTGAAGGTCGATTTACTTGGGAGCAGGCACCAGAAGCCGGATTGACAGAGACTCGGAACGATACCGAAGCCAATTGAACGTTCTCGCCTAATCGAAAGCATACGAACAAACTCTTTAAAATAATTGTGAATCAACTGACTTTAGAATTGAACACGTCGAGCACCTGCGACGTTATGAATTTCGTCTTGTTGCTTTTTCGTTGAGCTTTCTTTTCCGGATGATTCCAAGACATTGGTTTTTGGAATTCAATAACTTCAGCACTCTCGTTTATTATTAGATTCCGCGTAGAGTGCTACTTTTGTCTTTCGCTCTTTATTATGGCCCCGTACCGAGCGGGCAAAGCGTCGTAACTGTTTGTTCCAAATAATTGGCGTACTTTTCACTCAGTTTTTGAAGTTTCTGGGTTCCGCTCATGCAGCTGTCCATTTTGTCAATTCTGTTCATTCTATCAAAAAATATAAACGAACGTTCGAACGTTGCAATTTTTTTAGAGGAAATATTTGAGAGATTTTTTGCTTCGAAGATTCATATTGGCTCGATAATCTTTCGATCGCTTCGCCCCATCTCTTCGGCGTAATGCCCGACTGGTTTCCTATAAACGTTTCGATAGTTTGCTTTGCTTACGTTTAGCATCGCTTCGAGCGATGGATATAAGCGAATTCGTAGTGGAATGCCAAGAAAGAATTTCCTGGTGAAATAAACAGCGAACGCGAATCGCTGTGCTGGGGTAAAAGTGGAGAAGCGTTTGCGTCGATATTTGGCAGAGCACAGCACGCGGTAGCCGCGACCAGAATCATATTTATTTCCGTAGTTAAATGTTTGGAAAGTGCTGAAAATATTTCGAGTCTGGTATCGTCAAGAATGGCTATGAGCAAAGTTTCGAACGGACCGGAAGTGCCAGCTGCTCGTTTTCGATGTCCTGCTCATTCAACTATCCGGCGTATCGATCGTTTCTGATTTTTTCTTTCATCGTGCACGTATAAGCGTTTGATTTTCCGGAAACAGATGCTCGAATGTTTGGGATCCGGGAAAAACGTGCGGAAGAGTGCGAAGAAGACACAGCGGAGAAGAGAAAAAACTCTATAGACACACTAAATTTTGTCGGAAAAGATCGATATTTTGTTCGATACGTTCGACTAAACGTTTTTTTGAATAATCCCAAAAATTGTGTCATCGCAGCAAGAAATATTCTAGAAAGTCTTTTTGGAAGCTAATTTTTGTTGTTCCAATCGTAAATTTTGCTGACGATTCCATTAGAAACCAAATATACTGCCAAAATAATGAAAATTTTGAAATTATCCAAAAATATTTAGTCTAACGTGTTCAACAAGACATCGACGATTTTTAACGAAATTTCATTTCCAGTGAAAGTGGGAAGCGATAGAAATTGTTGGGGAAAATGGTCAGGAAGATACAGGGAAAGAGACACCTGGTGAACCGCGAATAGGTAGAATAAAAGAGAGAGAGAGAGAGAGAGAGAGAGAGGAGAGTGAAAAAGGGAATAAGAATGTTCTCCAGTTGAGCTTTGACTGTTTTCGCTTCAGGGGTTTTGCAATCTCCTCATACTCGTTTCCTCCATAGATTTTGTAAAGCTTCCAGCATACACAGGATACGTATTCGACCAGACTCCACCTGATATACACTTTTCTCTGTTGTCTCTGTCAATTTTCTGTTCCTTTTTCCTCGCATAGTCACGTTCTCAGTATCTCTGATCCACGAGACCCTTAGCCACATGATTTTCGTTTCACCGGTTGTGTTTCGCTGACCAAAGCTTTCCCAACTGGTGGCTAAATGACCCCGAGCTAGTATATTTCGTACTTTGTCGCTGCGAAGCCATTGGGAAAGGTGCCAAACAGCGAAACTATACAAAGGGACACAGCAAAGTCAACAAAAAAGAAAAAGGTTGCATATTATGTCCTCGAATCTGACAAGCAATTTTTTTTTTTTTACTCCCACGTTTTCATTTTAGGCGATGAAAATATTCTCTACGTAAAAATTCGTACGCTCAGTGTACGAAATTATAAAAATAGACAACCAAACGTAGAGAGCAAATGTGTACACATCTCTTATCTATAACTTTATGGGCTCCTTTTCTTAGAAACTCGCTTTCGCACATACTGACCCGTGTCTACTCACGGGTATCACGTGTTTCACGAATGATTCCTGTCATACGAAATTTTTATCTCGTCCCCGCACCACTGAAGTTTCCATCATCACGAGAAAGAAAGGAAACAATTTTTTTTATAGATTATCTGCACACCGAGAGAATAAAAATCGAAAAATTGGCATCGCAGAACAGACCCAGGGCATGACCTTGAGTCTTAAGCAATTTCCAGGGTGCAAAATGAGATTTTTCATCAAAATCCAATAAAATGTCAGTCGTTAACTTTAGACAATAATCAAATTTCGTAATGTAACGTCGCACAGTTTTCGATCAAAGTGGCTGTTTTGGTGTTTTTCACGTGACCCCAGAGTTGCTTAACTTTTTATTTTTTCCCTGTTAATCTTTCAACTACGTATTATACTGTTTTCTACTGTTTTATTGCTCATGTACTGGGGGAAGCACGGATTTACCGGAGTCCTGGTTTTTTGTGAGCTCGAGATAATACAAAAAGGGAGCTTTTGACCATGACTCTTCGCTTTCCAGAGTATACCCGATTCGTGTGTAAAGGGAAAAAACAACGGGCGGAAGAGAGAGAGAGAGAGAGAGAGAGAGCGCCTCCCCCGTTTATCTTTGCGCTTAGGGGTCGGTCTTGCATCCTTGCTATGATTTATACACGTAAACGGCCTTTTTATCTCTGGAAAAATCCGTGTTTTCCCACGCTTCATAGCGCACACATCGACTGCCAGCAAACAAAAGCAGGCTGTGACCTATTTTGGTGCGGCCACATTTTTTTCTAGTTATTATTCAAGTTTTCCGTTTATATAGTCTGCTTTAAAATTTCTCTATAATAATTCGTGACAACGATGAACTTTAATCGAAGCTCTTTTCGAAAATCGAAAATTTGCTTCTCGAACAGATTTTCTAGAACATTTTTCGGAAGAGTCTAAAAAAGTTTAGTTGACCGTATCCGACGAACTATGGATCTTTCCCAACCAAATTTTGTCTTCAGTGTGACGGAAGGTTTCATAGATTTCTCAATTCCCCTTCAGAAAAATGGGATTTTTTAGTCAAATAAAAGAATAAAAACAAAAATTAATTCTCGCAGGCCATTTTGCTATTTATTTCGTAAGCTATACGTGAGCGAGACGAAGCTTCGTAAGTCTGACGCTTAGATCGAGAAAAAAAGAGAGCAGAGTAACAAGCGAGCGTCGTAAAGACTGCGCAGATGCCTTGAAAGTTTTCTTGAAAGAAAGAAGCTTTAACGCTTTTATAAAATAGAATCCGCAGTGACATTACAAATATAGATATTCCGGGCTATTGATTTTTCGATTCTCATGGTTTCTTGAAAAGTTTCGCGTCCTCGAATAATAGCCGGCAACATCGTTGAGAATCTTAATTTGTGTGTGGGTGCATATAATGATAGAAACCACTTGCATGCACGCACGTAAAAATAATGTACATATGGGTGTGTATGGCGACCATGATTCATCGTGTTCCCGAGCATCATGGGGAGGAAAAGAAATAATGCATTGAAAAGCTTCGATCACGCATTGATCAAGGTGTGGCGCGAGACTCTCAACGCTTCGCCAGCAGCAGCAGCAGCAGCTCGAGTCTCAGTCTCGGTAACGACGTTAATCTTTGTACAGAATCATTCAAAAATTGTTTTTCCATTGATTTTCCATCAACAATGAAGTGGAGAAGAAAATAGATCGTGGCCTCTGTTTCGAGATCAGATTCCAGTCCTCGGATCCATTGCGAGGGACAGGAAGAGAAAGACGAAGTAGAAAGAGGTTGAAAACTTTGGCTCTGGCATTTCGCGAAACTTTCTGTGACATGTGAGCAGCAGGCCACGCTATCAAAGGTACACATCCGAGTATTGTTGTCGCGAAATGGTTCTCGCGTAGAATCGATCTGGATCATTCTATATATTTCCCAATACGTATCTCGTGTATCCGTGCTCTATACATTTCCTGCGAAAAGTGATTGCCAATCACTTTGCAGCAAAGTTTCATGCCGCGATGAGAAGAGAGCGATACGAATGCGTGTGACGCACAACAACGGGAGGTGCGTGGACCTCCGAAGAGTTACTTTTTCGTCTTAGCGAAAAGATTCTGCGATGTCACGATGACGAATGTTCCCTTCGTTGCTTCGCAGCGTTGAATGAAAATGTTATGGGCAAGTGAAGCTGCAGGAGACGAGAGAGTAATGGAAACTTTTCTCGTATAGAAATTGCAAGATTTTTGCATTTTTTAACCTTTTTTTCTACTGCATCGTTTTGCGAAAGATCGGAACAGCTCGCATGCAAATTTTGCTTTAAATTCCGTCAATAAATGGCAATGAGTAAAGGGAATAAGAAAAGTCTTTGCGGTTGCATTAAGCAATCGCACACTTTGGTTTGCGACTTTTTTTCGCCACGAAATGATTGATGAGGCTGAGCTTCGTTGACCAGTCGTCCTCTTCACCAAATCGATTTGCCATTAGCAGGTACACTTGATTTATGAAAAGACAACTGTAGCAGAGAATTAACGACATTATTTTTTGTTCTCTCTTGATGGTTCTCGAGATCAGAGCAAACTAAACTCTGACCGTGACTGTCGTAAGAGAAGAATTTATCACTGACTCGCGTGTGTGTACGTAAAGTTGTTCCACAATGGCCAAAGAGGATCTTTCCTTTCTGATATATAATAAGTGACAAAAGTTCAAGACAGACCGGGGAAGGGAAGAGGAATTGTCAAGAGTGCCTCGAAGGTCTGTCGTGAAGACGTTTCAAACTTTTTTCCAGTCGCGGAGCAGTCAGCGACAAGGGAAGGAGAGAAATGGCCCACCCAGCTTGTGAAAAGCCCACACGATCCCCGGATATATATTTATATTGTAACGGAACACGTAACACACAATACAAATCCATACATGCCTACGTACATTTGTCTCAGGCATTTCAAACGTAGCACATCGGTATCTCGTGCTGCTGACAATATTTCCTGACAAGCAACGTAACTCTCCGTATTTTATGCGCGATAACGTCTGCTCGATCAGTCTCGTGCTCAAAACGAACACAAAGTGAACAAGAACTCTGTATCATATCGAAAAAAAAAAAATTTCACTATTTGCCATAAGGTTACGTGATTTACCGTTAACAATCACACCTCCAGATTGTGACGTAATAGTCATTGGGGGTGTTATCAACCCCAGCTCACTTTGGAAGGCGATAAATAGTTGAAAAAATCGTAAAAAAAAATACTGCAATGTATTTTCAACCCTTGAGTAACGAGCACGATGATTGTATTTAATTCGTGCGATTTTTAATATAAAAAAAATTTTGCCAAAATGACGTTTTTTTACAAAAAATGATGCAGAAATGGTAATTTTCTATTTAAAAAAAAAAATCGTTTCATAAGTCTGAAATAGCATGCTTTCAGGTGAAACTGATTGAATTAGCGACCGTTCCAAAAAGTATAGCCCAGGTTTCACAGCGTCTGCTTCCTACGACTTCCAAAACTGAACTAACGGACCGTTTCAAATAATAATGATGAGGCTCCCTACTAGAAGATTCAAACTACCGATAGAGAGTGTCATGAGTCCCATTTTCTCAAAATTTCTATTACGTATCGTCGGTCGAAAGTGGCCCCATGTGACCATTATGGGTTAATTAGGCTTGGGGATGATGAGCCTAGAATTATTGGCTGCAAGGTTGGCACAACACGAGTTAATGAAGCCAATCCAAAATGATTTCAAACAAAAAATAAAAATAGGGATACAGTCACCACGAAAATCCTTCAAATTTTCTCATAAAATATTTTAAAAATTGAGAAATTCCCAGTTCACACAACAAATGAAAAAGTATGAAAAGTCGTAAAACATTATTTACTGACATTGCTGCAATCGAACGAGCCAGAATTCGATGAGACAGCCACATGCACTAGTTGTTGTGGCACTGCGTAAGAGGCACATCAATACATCCTCATACGCAGAAGGCTGCTTATGCAGTCATCCGAGGTTCGAGAGGAAATGAGAGGATACGAGGGTTCGTTCGAAGCTTGCGCCTTAATCGCGACTAATACTATGATTTGTGAATACTATCTGTAACACTTGACGCTTAGTTGCATTCCTCTACACGCAGACTCACTCACACACACATATATGTATAAATATATAACACAGACGAGAATATACACATGAATCGTTGGTCGAACGTGTTCGTGGGCTTGGAATGATTGAACTCGATTTGCTTGTGCACTCTGTACTGCAGTGCACAACAAGCTCTGGGTATTACGATCCTCCAACCTCAAAACATGCAGGTATATGTATATGATATGGGCACGAAACGATACATATATCCCGGAGCAATGATTCATTCGTATCGACGAGGTTATCCCTTCAGAGTTGCCTGTATGTTCAATGGGATGCGTTCCTCGTAGAATTATTGCTAGTTGCCATTAAATTTCCTATACGCGCATGTATTTTGCGGTTAAGGTTCGCAACCTGAATTAAGAGAATCATCGATTATATTCAAAAATAAACGAATTTAACAGTTCGTCTGTAAACCTGGGTCATTCGTGTCCGGGAAAATACGACGGATCGGTTCAGTTATTAGATCAAAAATTGATGAAAAAATGTATTTTCCTACAATTTTATAATTGAAATTTCAAGTTGAAAATCTCGAACAGTAGCCTGCATTAATTCAGAATTTTTGGAATGTAATAACAGAGGCTGAAAGAATGGTATATGTCCGGGTTTACAGATGGAAGGTGCGGAAAAAACGTTTACAGACCAAGTGTTAACAAGGGAAAACGTTAATCGATCTTTTTGGTCGTTCAGTCATTTCCATTTGTTGTTATTGCTCCGATTTCGAATATTTACGGAATGTACGACTTTCCGACGATTTATTGATCATTCCCGGGATCCGGTTAGGGAAAAAATTATTTACAATTTGGATAACGTGGAGAGAAGCGAATATTGTCTATTCACTGTGCGCGCGCGCGCGTGTGTGTGTGTGTGTGCGTGTGTGTGTGCGATGTGTATCGTTGACGAGGGATACGCTTTGCCTAGTCGGTACTTTACCCAGTGATATGGAGATACTTTTTTTCGTTTTATTGCTTCCACTCTGCTCATACGTGAAAGCACATGTCCCTGGAGCGCGTCCGGTGTAATTCACATTGACACGTTGGCAAATATTTGAACTTGCGTAGCAAACATGCCTCTCCAAAAGAAAAACGGATTTTCGAGGAAGAAACGATAGCTCAGAGAATAACAGAAGATCAGTTCTCTCAAATCTCGAACGAAGTTGTTTCTGCATGTCTGAGTATGACAAACTCATGACAACGTAATTTCACCCACCGACTGGGTTGATATTTCGCTCATCAGGATCGACTGATTATCTATAGAGACGTTCGTTGGTTAAAAACGTCGTGTGGCGTTATTTGGAGGTTGGAAAAAAACTTGCTACAAATTCATTCAAATTCGAGGACATTTAAAATTTTTTATCAAAACAAAGTTTATGCATTTTCAATAAAATTTTATTCAGGGACACGATTTTTTATCCAGCTTTTTTTCGTCCTTTCGTAGTTGATCGTAAGCTCGTCTAGCAGCTGAAATAATTTTTTTTTCTTTTATTAAATTTCATTCAAAAGATAATGTTGTTAATATATTTGTTGGGCTAGGATATTAGCACCAGGACTTAGTGGCCATTTGCAGTAATTGGAACGATTAACATTGGCTCGATGACGTGTATGTATCTCTGTCTCGAATGATTATTTCTACCAGGTTATTGGGAAAAGGAGGAAGAGAAATATAGCAGCAGGGCAAGTTCCAATATATAAACGCTACTTGCAGACGTTAAGGTAGATTATGAAAGAAAAGATTATCAGCGGTGGGAAAATAAAAGTAAAAAAATGCTTTGCGGTGATTGGGAAGAGTGTAAATCTTCTTAAAGACCGTGTTGCGTCGGATTTTTACACAGGCCCGCTGTAAACACATATACAAGTATATTTCTCATCGTTCTCGAGTGTTTCATCTCTTGCTCAGAGCTTTTGCGTGAATTTTTATCTCCTGGTCGAGTCTCTCGTAAAATATATTCCTCCTTCGAGAGAAATATACGAGCTACGCCCATAGTGCGAGAGCAACCACGATTCTGTGTTCTCTCTCTCTCTCTCTCTCTCTCTCTCTCTCTCTCTCTCTCTCTCTCTCTCTCTCTCTCTCTCTCTCTCTCTCTCTCTCTCTCTCTCTCTCTCTCTCTCTCTCTCTCTCTCTCTCTCTCTCTCGTTCGTTTGCTCTTCCTTCTTTGAACATACACATGAATTTTTCACAATATGGCATACGACTCTTCATTGATCACGTTGCCACAAGATTTAACTCGATTGAGACATCGCCAAGTCCCGGCTTGACGTCCACCAAATTTACGATTCACTGCTACATTCGCTCATATCCAAGATTCTTACACTCTCTTTATTATACGTTTCTTCGATTACCGCATGAGCGAGACATTTTCACGTGTAACCGAGTTGCGAGAATTGCATCCGATTGATTTTCTAAATTTCTCTTCATGCGTTTTCTTTTTCATTATTACAAGAAATTAGTGTAAATAGCGACGAGATTCAATTTGTAAATAATTATTTCTTGACGTATAGTTCGAACTCTTAAAAATTTTTTTTTTTGATTCTTTCATTTTGATTGCTGACGCGGGTCGAGATATGCTTTTCGTAGTGACAAAAAAGCTTGCCGGTGGAAAAATAACGCGCAAGCAGAATCAGCTTAAATTAGTTAATTTTAATTTTTAATTTTATAAATTTAAATTTCAAATAATTTGCAATTTTTTAATTAAAACTTTTAAATTAGTTAATTATTAGTTGAATGATTAATTATTATTTAAACAAATGAGTTAATTAGCGTTTGTCGAGAGTTTCAAAATAGCACGATCACGTTTCAATGCGCGCGTTTATTTTCAAATGGGAAACTAGAAAAGGATCTGAAAAAAAAAATGACTCGTTGGACGAGTGAAACAGGATTATAATTGTTGGACAATCGAGCCACCAAAACAAATTCCACCGAACACTCCACAAAATGTCCTCCAATATTCGTGCGAATGTGTATAATAAACATATAAATTAAGGAGGTGTTACAGAGGAATGCAAAATGGAGGATTTTCATACCGACGCGCGATAGAATCGAGATTCACGCATCGATGAATATTAATTACCGATCATGGTGGCTCCACTCATTAGACGGTTCGATTAATACGAGCTTCGAGAGAGACAGAAAACACTATAGTGAGAGAAACGACGAGCGAGAGAGTCAGAAAGGATGTGAAATTCGACACTCGCTGTTGCGTGTCCTAGTTGTCGCTGTCGACTCTCCTGCAGCGCGATCGGGCAAATTATCGACGAATCCGATTCACTGGAATGCCGCGCCAATTAAAGGGCCAACGACAAATATAGAATGAGGAAGAGATAAAAACTGCTGCACCCTGCCCGACCCTAGCTGCCATTCTAGTGGCCGAAGCAAGAGCAGTACTCAGAGAAACTTGGTCGGTTATCAAAAGAGCAGCAGCGTCGAAATCATCTCTTTGGCCATTTGCACGGAGCTTACGAATAATTAGTATTTCATAATTTTTGCCGCAAATGGAGTTAATACACACGTGCTTGTCGTTGAGGTCCATTTTCCCGAGCATTTAGGTAGGTGGTGAGTGAAATTTGGCGAAGCTAAACGACACGAACATGCGGTATGGCTGTTGGATGAACGTGCGCATCGTTTTGCTTGGACGAGATTCGATAACGTTTCGTTGGAGTTCAGAGGGTGGTCCGAGATGATTTAACGAGCAAAAGCTATTACCCGCGGTGAAGGCACCGTCCACCAGAGGAACTGCGCGGACGTTCTGGTCGAGTGTAAGCTTAGCCGCGGCCGCACAGTACTTTAGAAAGAGGCCAAAGAAGAGACAAAGAGACGGAGACAGAAAGCAACTGGAAAGTCTTGGCTTTAACGTGGTCCCCGTGAAGAGCTCGTAAGAACATAGCATCCCAGGGCTTTGTTATTGCTCTTGTGGTGAACGTGAAGAGCCTTTCGCCGCGAGCCGATTAGATCCTGTTATCCCAAAGACCGCCGAAAAATGTATTATGTTACCTCCAGGATTATTAATATTTAATCTCGATCCCTCCTTCCTCGTGAATATAAACACACTGCGCTCAAAAGTCTCCTGCTCCCAAATATTCATCGGACTTAATAATAAATTTCGCATATGACGCAGCCAAAGGCAAAAATAAAAAATTTGAATATTTTTTTAATGATAGCTTAGAGAAAGTCCGGGAGCGATTTTAGGCTATTAACTGTCTGACTGCTTCACTCGAGCCACTACTTCCCTCGTGACGTCAAAAATCGAATCTTATCGGCCGACCGGTAGCCACCGTGTTCACGGATACCCAACAACTCGCCCAGCACTTAACTCTACTTCACTTTTTTATCCATAATCCCTTCGATCCTGACGAGACGAAAAAAAAAATAAACAATTTTTTATTTTTTATTATTTTACTATTACTGGAGGCTACGCGAGAAAACTTTCGTTGAATCGAACTGCCATCTCTGGTCGTAATGAACATTTTCGTATGCCAAAGTGTGGCGAAAAAAAAAAATGAAGAATTTTGAGCATTTAGGTCCAGAGTCCGCGAGAACAGGAAATATAAATTCCATTTTTTTAATTCGTATGTTAATTAAATTCTAGTGTCGAATAATTAGTACCTAAAATAGCCAACTCGTTAAAAACTCGTAAAAACGATGCTTCACGTTTGCGCAAACGTTTTTCAAAAGAAATTTGTAGATTTTTGGCTCGTCGTTTCGTCGAAAGATTTGGGAAAGATTAAGGCACCAATGAAGACGCAAAAAAGTGAATCTTTCGATGCCATACACACGTTTCATAGATCGTAAACTACAATTTTAATGAGCGGCGCCTACCGGATGCCATGCAACAATTATTTAGCCGAAGATTCTTGAGAAATATTTCGTTTCGAGTAATGGAATGAATATTCATTGAATTCTCAACATATATATGCCGACCAACGTATCGAGCAATATCGAGAGGGAAATAAAGATGTAAATACTTTAGAGGATGGTTTTGCTTTTATCGATGCTTCGCCGCCATCCTCGGAGCATTCTCTACAACTTGTTCAAAGTGCTCGCTTCGTTCGAGTTTCTTTCGAAAATTATATCAACTTCCTCGCCACTCCGAATCGATCGAATTCCGGCTTCAGACTATATCGCTCATTCCGAGTTCGAAGTTGATCGTGTTTTCACTTTTCCCCGATCGAGACTCACCCCTGAAGTTTTCGTCGACAAAAAAAAAATTGCCCAAGAAACGAATGTTAAAATCGACGATGAAAAAATTCCACGATTTCTTGGTTTCGGACAATTGTATAATTTTGTTAAATTCTAGGTTCAGCGGTGCCGGAATGTCCACCAGCTCAACCACCTGAATGGGGAACATCAATCGAGGTCGTATGGGACGACAACGTTAGACGAGCGATTTTCTCCTGCGAAGAAGGTCGTTGGCTGAAAGGTCGTAAAACTGCGAAATGCATCGGTGGCCAATGGGACCAGCCTACTCCACTATGCCTCCCTCTTGGTGAGTATAAAAAATTCTCCGTTCCAACTTTGATTCTTGCTCTAACGAACCCTCAACCCTCAATGCAGGTTTCGTGTTAAGGGGTTATCCCTAGTTGCAAGGCCGAACAAAATCGTTTTCTTCACGATTTTTTCTGAAAAGGAATTTCATTTGACAAACATACATAAAGGGAAGTAAATGTAGTCGTAGCTTTTGACTTTACATCGACATTTTTTTTTCAAAAATATTGATTGACACTGCTCCTGCAGACGATCTCCTGGAGGTCCTTAAAAAAAAGGTGTCTGGCGGTGAGCACGAAATCTCCGGTTTGGATCATCGAAAATAAAAATACCAAACAGATTCTTTTAGTGAATGGATGAATCTAGGTATTGATCGAAGGAATGAGATTTCTGATAATTATTTCTATCTTTTTTAAACACTTAAACGAAAAAAATTTAGTCGAAAATAGAAATATTTTCTTTTCAGAGCCGCCGCCATCTTGTCAAAAATCGAAATTTCAACTATTCCTTCGATCAATCTTTTGCAGTGAGAGGAAAATGTGAAAATATTTAAATCGAAGAATAAGATGATCGAGCTGAATTTTTTTAGATCCCCGTAGAATCGACTAGACTTTTTTTTCTGTGTACAAAGATTCCAGGAGGAACAATAGTGGAAAAAAATCGAGTCATCAGCGGTGATAATCAACTAGGATCCCCCGTGGTCGTTTTTATCGATGAATGTATAAATTGAATGTAAATTATGCAAAGATATGTAAATGTTGGGAGTCACGATGATATCTCAATTACCAAGCTATTGATAGCTCGTTAATCTGGAATAATTAGACGATCGATGAATGAATTCTTCATTAGTGTGGCAAAGGGTTAAAACGAGGAAGAACCGGAAGCATTACACAGCGCGGGCGATAGACATGTACTAGCTCTAGAGAGGATTCCGGCGAGAGTCGAAATGCCGTTTCACAGAGAATCGGAAATACGCACAGTGTAGAGAAAGAAAGAGAAAGAGAGGGATGAGTCATCATGCGGGTGGTGGTTTACCCGAGCGACAAATTAATTTCCCATTCCGTTTCCCGACCCAAAACCGCCAATTCGACGGACCGTTTAAAGAGAGGAAATATAATAAAAACAAAAGTCTCGCAGTGAAAGAGCCAGTAACAACAAAAAAAAAAACGAGAAACAAAAAAACACTTTGAAACGAGAGAACAAAAATATAATGGAATTTGAAAAATCCGTATGCCTGCGTTGTCAAGTTTGACGCTTCACGTGTTCTTCCGTTTTTGTGACGTATATTCATTTACGTACGCGGAAGCCTTGGGTTTTTTTTTTAGTGGCTTTCGTTTTGCAACAATATATACCAGAAACGCATGAACGCACGGACGAAGTTTGATAACGAGAGCGATCCCCATGTGTACTACGCGGAGGACTACAATTTCGTGATTTTACAGTCGACCATATACAAAAGCTTTCCCACGTTTTTTTATTCTCGTTCTCTTTCTCTTTTCATTTGCTTTTCCGTATCACGTGTTTTACATCCTTCCGTTGACGCCGAACAATAGAGACCGGGATTAATTATTTACCGTTTGTCCAAAGTGCGGGTAGCCTCCCGAACGATTGAACTGATGGACGCGAACGACGTCGCGACGCGGGCTTGATACGTATACGATATCGATCATCCCTTTTGATCCTTCTCCCACACATTTCGCATGGTCTCTTTTTCCCCTCAACAGTCACCGAATTCCAAAGTGCCATGGACACATGTATGGCCCATCCATCGTTCCGATGGAAAAACATTATTGCAACCTCCGCGAGAACGATCAGTACCATTGAAAACAGTTTTTTCCTCGTCGCATTGATCATTATCTGTGACAGGCGAGCCGAAAGTAATAAAACTGCGTTTGTCCGCTGACAGGTCGTTTTTTAAGCAAATATTCCGTTGCAAACCAAAAATCCTGCACTTTCGAAACTGTTGTGTACAAATTTGGCATGTTTTTAATGTCAACAAATTATTAGCGATCACTGAGTCTCATTAATCATTATAATTGAAGAGTTACATGAATAAAAAGGCCATGGAATTGACCATTGAGACTTAAAGATTTCCCAAATCGCAATTAATAAAAAAATTTTTTTAAGTTGGCGCCGCCACAAAATTTTTTTGCTAATGCTCCATACTTACGACTTATAATTTAATTCGATAAAACGGAAAATACAATTTTTTTTACGTTCACGAGGGTCTAGAAATTGTACAGATATTTTCTGTTCGTAAAAATGTTTCAAGCACGTCGCTGAGCTCTTCCAGTGACTGAATCTCGGTTGACTGGCCGACAATGATTTTGCAAAGACCCCTGTCGCTTTGAATGCCCTGTAATAGTCGTTAGAGTATTGTCGAACGACTAATAATAGCAAGGTTCACAAACTCACTATATCTAGAAAAATAGCAACAAAACAGAATTTCCTAGAATTTACAAAAGAAAATTAACAAAAAAAAAAACAACGTGCCTTGCTCGGACTCTGAATGCAGCAAAAGAAACAAAGCCATCGCGACCGAAGGAGCAAGTTCACCGACTCTTCCATTAGCGAGCTCCCTGACAACGCTCTTGGGAATGGTCGTGTTCTGGTCGTTCTCTACTCACCATCTAGTCGAGGAAATGAGAAATTTTTTCATTTATTTTTATTTATTTTTGAATTGAATAAAACGGATTCACAACAAAGTCCCGAGTCACCAGAGATCGATGGTCTCTGCACCAATGAGTTTACGAACATTCACAAAAAGAAAGAATTAATTTCGTCATCTGTTGCCAAAGTTCTTGATGCATGCATAGCAGCCACACGTTTCTTTCGTCACGATCATACGGACGATGAATAATAATTAATTAACGATTGACATTATACTCAATCTTTAAAAATCCATAAGGACAATCTTCATTGCCAGATTTCTTTAAAGTAGTACTATCGGTTTTAGAATTACCATTCAGAATTTAATAAAATTTTCAAGAGCATACAGAGCACCAGGAAAAAAATATTCGCATGGGTAGTTTCATACATTCATAATTGAGTTTTATGATGAATCTCAGTTTTCAGTGTAAATTCAATGAAATGTATGAAATCAATGTTAAATTCACGCACATTGTGACCAATGCTGTTGGTTTTCGAATTACCGTTCAGAATTTAATAAAATTTGGTACAGTAATAGATTATGATAATAAAGATCCAGTTAAATTTTCAAGAGGCTACAGAGAACTAGAAAAAAGACATTCGCATTGGAAATTTTACGAATTTAACATTAATTTCATAAATTTCATTGTATTTTACAATGAATAACTGAGATTCATCATAAAAGTCAATGTTAAATTCATGAAATTACCAATGCGAATATCTTTTTTTCTGGTTCTCTGTAGCCTCTTGAAAACTTGACTGGATTTTTTTCTTATCATGATCTACTACTGTACAAAATGTTATTAAATTTTAAACGGTAATTCTAATACCGACAGTACTACCTTAAAAAAAGATTGTGAAATGAATTCTATTCATTTTATGAGCCAAAACGAAGAGGACAAAGCTTTCTATCGTTTGAGTTTGAGGAGCGTCTGGAAATTTGACTGTTCAAATATGCAAGCACAGCAGGTTTGCAAATTTGCTCAAATTTGAACATTTTCACCTTGAGAGTTCCTCTTCATTTTTATACCACAAAGGGAAGCAGTAAAAAATAATTTTTCGTTATCTTTTTAGACACTGAAACACTTGGACAAACGTTTAGTGTCTATCGTTCGATATCGTAATAGTTTGATGCTCACATATATAAAAAGGCTCGAGAGATTCCTCGACATAGTTAATTCGATTGAATTGGAAACACAGTCAACATGGTCTCACGCTTTGTAACAGTATTAATCATCGCCCTAATTTGCACACGTAAGTTTATCACTTTTTTTCTATACTTTCACTTTGAAATCCATGCATTCGTGCTGGAGATTGATTTTTCAAATTATATTCGTTAAAATAATTTTTTGAGGACGATTTTTTTACTCTTCATTGAATTATCATTACGATACTCTTCATGGGCACATTCTAATAAGAATCATGTGAACAATTCGGGAAAATTAAACAATTGTGATGATCAATATTTTCATTGATTTTGCCTGCTGCAGGGAGAAAAATGATCTCCAGAAATTCGTAATCGATATTACAACATTTTAATGGAATGTTTTTTTTTTGTGATAATTGCTCATTACGCACGCTTAAGGGACGCTGTTTGTTTTTTTTCTTTTTTTTTAAATTGTTCTCCGCAAGTGCGTTCACTGCAGTCCCAATGATTTATTGAATTCATCGATTTTTTCACCTCCAACAGATTTTTGTGATGCGCATATTCCTAAAGCCTGTATGTCTCATTCGATAAAAACAATATGTGGAAGGTGGTGCGAACCAAGCTGCGAACACCCTCAACCCGGTCTTTGTGGCGTCCGACACCTGGTGAGTGTGATTAATTATTGAGATTGCCATGAACCAGTGAATCTTGAAAACAATATGAACATTAAGCTCCCATGACTATTTAATGTTGCTTAGATAATGAACAATTGAAATTTGGTTTCGCCATTTTCTAGTACTGCGAACTTGATTGTCGATGCATCGATGGATACTTGAGGGATGAACAGACAGGAGCCTGCGTTCTACCTGTTGATTGTCGCAACCGGGATTTGACTTCGCACCCGACTGTCGTTCAGGCTTGAGATGATTGAACGTCTTCGATCTTTGTCGATGATGCAAATTTTCATCGTGTATGAACTGAATGAAATGTTCGGATAAATAAAAATTCTAATCCAATCTTTTTCGTTGTTTTTCTTTTCAAAAGCAACAATGGAGCAAAACTTCAATTATTTCGACTTCAATTATTTCAACGATTTTCCTGAATTTCGACTATCTTTGTAGCGTCGCGTTTTTTTTTGTCATAAGAAAAAATGGCCAGGAAGAATAAATACAAAAAAATCGTATAATATTTTTCAATGTCACGATTGAAAATCATTTTTTATTCCGGAACAAAAACGGAATTTTCACACGTTACAGAAATTTGTAAACAGACGAAGTGAATTAATTGACTGTTGTTTGCTCATTTTATGCGCACACTGTACCGTTGATAAGGTCCTTGACATTACCAGAGAGAATCCTAAAATTGACTCGCATAAGTTGATAGGATTTGAGGAGAGGTGGAGTCCCTTGAAAATTTTGCCAGCGATTGGAAAACACCCAAAGTTTCGCTTTCTTCAGGTCGCTTTTTGGGAGCACGTGGACCCCTACTGCCCATTGGAGACCTATGGGGTTTCGGGCGACCGTTGCCTGAGGAATAAATATTCGGCTGATTAATGATGTTGAGTCCTAAATCGCAAATGATAAGAAAATTCTGAAAATTTTGTATGTTTTTGTATGAAGTATTTAAGAGATTGTGTTAAAATTTGACGACCATTAGGAAGCTCGTTATTGAACAATTAACATTAATAAATTAAACGTAGTCAAATGTATTCTTATGGAAACTGGTATAACTTTGCGATAAGTTTTTTTTCTGACCTCTCAATTTTCGAATATCTAGAATATACTGAAAGCAACCGAACGAAAAAGAAGTTTATTAATAAACATTTTTTGTATTTGATTAAAGAATTGTTCTTAACAAAATGTTAATTTTTTAATAACGAGCTTTCCAATCGTCGTGGAAATTTGTGACACGACCTCTTAAATACTTCATACAATAACATACTAAATTTTCAGAATTTTCTTATCATTTTTTATTTCAACCCTTAAGGTGGTTAAAGTACTGATGAAAGAATTCTTAAAATTTGGTATGTTTTTACATGAAGTAGTCAGGAGGCCGTGTACAAATTTCACGACGATTGGAAAGCTATTTATTGAACAATTAACATTAACAAGTTTCATAGGTTCTCAACATCCTTAAACTAAAGAAAAAACTAGGAAACACGATTAAATGTTTCGTAGAGAAATAATTTGGTGATTGCAAAAATTCTACTAACGACATTTTCCGAAGTGAAAGCTTTCTTCCGATTCCAACAAAGAATCGAACTGTCTTTGATAGAGCTGAAGAACAGAATCTGTTGATTGGCAAAGGAGTGAGTGATCGATTGACTCGGCAGAGTTATCGGTTCCTTGGTGTATGCGAGTCGAGTACGATTCTTTCTGTAACGATGTAAATCCGCGATCTTTACGTCATACATGTTGTAAGACGCTAATGGCCGGAAGTACATGTGACGATCGAGAGGACTGGGTTCCCTCGTGATAGCCATTCCTACAATGCCGAGAGAGTTCTTGATGGTCCTGCTGCCAGCCACGCGGAAAGTAGTCGCCTGTGGATCCGGCTCGAAAGCCTCGCTCGAAACTCGCCAGAAATCTTTACCATTCCATATTACAATTCCATATCCCTCAGAATCCGCCATATAAACCTGGAAATCAATGTCAAATTTTGTGCAACGGGAGCCGGACGTTTAGTTGAAACGCAGTGACTGGCCAAACGCGCCCGTGGAAAGGAACAACGAATTTTACAATTTGCCCGAAGGCACTCATACGCGTACATGTGTGGTTCGCAATATCTACTGGAGGCGACGAGCAAAAGTGATCTAGAGGGTGCAGGATGCATTTGAGCGAATGGATCACAAGATCCAGAGGCCTTTTGAGGATTTTTCTCATCGGAAAATGCTCCTAATAGATTTATTAGCGACGTCACTGGAGATTTCAACAGTTATTTTGTCCGCAATTTTATTGCAATTTGAAGAGTGTCCTGAGCCTTATTTTTCAAGTCATGAAATTATCGATCACGACTGCTTGAGAAGGAAATAGTTACCGTGGGCTTTGCGCAATTTTTGCCTTCCGTTTCAACGACGATATTCTCAAATCGTGACCGTCCGTTAGGACCGAACGTGATGAACTTCGGTAAATTAACAAGCCGAACAGCTTTATTTGTCTTCGTATCGAACACCAATATTTTCGGCTGGCAGATCAGACGATCTCCTACGTGTCCAGAGTCGATAACCCAAAGACGATTGCAACTATCCATCTGTGCGGATGTTATAAAAATTATAAGAGATCATAATGAAAATCAAGAGGCGCGAGCGCTGCCGCACTCTCTTGTTCACGTGTTCATTTTTTTCTATTGACAATTAAACCTAGAACGGTGACTTTAAATCCCGTGCTCTTTCTCTCTTCGTTATCCCTTTTATCGTTTTACCGCATTTTTTGACTTCAAGCAAAATTGCCCCAGGCTCACGTGATCCTGCATCAAAAAACGAAAAAAATGAGCCCGAGTTGAACCATTTTCCTTAAAATTTACCGGAGATACGAATTTTTCAAAATTCCGGTCATTTATGAACCCCCAGAGTACCGGAAGAGGTGAAAAAAATAAGGTTACCGTTCTAAGTTTAATGATAGGCTTATTGAGTATTCACTGGAAATGAAATTTTGTTAAAAATCGTTGATATTTAATTGACTAGGGTAAACTAAATATTTTTCGACAATTTCAAAATTTTTGTTATTTTGGCATTATATTTGCTTTTTAACAGGATTGTCAGCGAAATTTACGAGAGGAACGACAAAAATTTGCTTCCGAAGACACTTTCTAAAATATTTCTTGCTGCAATGGCACAATTTTTGGGATTATTCTAAAAAACGTTTAGTCGAACGTATCGAACAAAAAATATCGATCTTTTTCAACAAAATTTTGTTGTCAGTGTCAATCCTGAAAAAATGAAAACTCACGTCCATCATCAAAACGTTAATTATGTTGGTGCAATACTTTGGATCTGTCCATGACCAATCAGGATAAGGCCTGAGCAAAGGACCACCACCATCACCCTTTTCACCCTTCACCACAGTCGTTAGAGTCGCTGGTACACCGATGTCTCTTCGGACCGACAGGAATATCTTACCGTCTAGAGATTAACATTTAAAAAATCATCGAAATCCCATTTTTTTCAATCGAAAATAATTTGTGAAAAGGATATCGCGCTTGATCAATCCGGAGGTAAAAAATTTGAGGAAACGTCTCGTATACTTGTGTGGAAATACTTTTTTTAATGCTATCGCAAAAGACTCGAAGCCACTTTCTTGCTATGAACGTTCATTCATGAAAAACGATAAAACGAGTTGATTATTGTTGGGAGTAATTGCACGAGCTATACTATAGACATATTAGCTCAAATGTCCCGATAATTACCCAATTTGGTCACCGACGCGTATCATAATTATTCGTAAGCCGGAAGTAACCAAGACAGGTTTTAAAAAATTGTCTTGTTTTCAATTTCGTTTATCTATCGCGTACAAAAACGACAATTTTTCATCGTCGGACCGATTTTTTTTTTGCAAATCGATCAAAGAGACTCGGGAATGCAAAAAAAAATCAAATTAGAAAAAAACAAAATTACTTCAAAATTCTGCATGACACGATCGAAGATTTTAAATTGATAAAATTAATTAATTATCGTTCATAAATTTCAAGAAATAATGTCGAGTTTTTAAATCTGAAAAATTTGCTCCCCAATAAAATTCGAAATTTCTTGTGCGATGTTTTATTTTTTCGGTTAATAAAAATATCGAGTTTCATACCCGGTGAAGGTAGCGCGTCGATGGGAATGTTCCTCGTATAGTCGTATGTTCCATTCAGTATAGCTTGGGCTTCTTCCGCGAGGGAATCATATTTGTATTGAAGATATCTCCAGCTGTGTATTACTTCGAGTTTGGCGTATGTTCCAACAACAGCGAGCCCCAAGAAAAAAAGTGCAATTGCACTTTGGGCTCGTAAACTTTTCCCCATCTCGAAATAAAACAAACAACGTCCTCTCGAATAACTCGGACCAAGTTTGGAGGACGAATGCGAGTCAAAACCCTGAATAAGCGGTTTTAATATCCTGCTGTGGCGAACGTCCAACAATTATTTAGCAGAACTCTATAAAAGACGCTACGAAAAACGGATGGGCTCGCTTATCGAAAGGCCGATACCGGTAATTCGTTTTGCGTGTTTTCTGCTCGTCCTCCTCGTCATTTGCAATCGAACTAGTTTAAAAAAATCTTCAAAAATAGAAAGTAAAAAAAAATTTAATTCAGTTTTTTTCTAATATAAGCAGGTGCCTGTAAGGTCATCCCAGAAATCCCATAAAAATAAGCCCCATGACGGTAATAAAAATGGATCAAGTTATGGAATTAAAAAAAAAAATCAATTACGGTTTGAAAAAAATGGAACGGCGATAAAAAACCTGGTTGCCATCATTCGTTAATTCGTTTTCATAGACACGAATGAATTTAAAGACCTGCTGCAATGAAATAAAGATAAACAAGTAATAAAAAAGTGGAAAGAATTTAACGAGCATATCATGTGCCCAGGGTCGTGTATCGCCGATCGTCGATGGGGTCAAGAGACAAGGTTCTCGTTTATTCGCATGTATACCCGAGGCGAAGGGTTCAGCCGAGAGAAACTCGCAATTTGCGTACGCCATTTCATTGGTCGATCTGCAATGCTGTGAATATCTGATGGGAGCAGAGATCGATTTTAGGCACGCCGGTAAATCTGACACAACATCAAACAGCATCAGATACGAGTCCATAATGGCTCCATTGATATACGCATTTTGCAGATGAAATTTCTCCTTATTTTTTATTTATTTTTTTCTCATCTTGTATATTTTCTGAACATAAATTCCGTGACATCGGGATTATTTGTTGAGCGAATGTTTCAAGGCAAAATGTCATCCGATTTATTACGCTCGCGAGAGAGCGAAGATGACGAGTTGCGAGAATCGTATGTACAATGCATTACGAGAGCACGCATCTGGTTCGCACTCGAGTGACATTCACTCGGAGGATGCATAAATGCATCTCCAAGCTTGCGTCTCGTTCCGGGGCAGGCACGCGTGTACGCGTGCATCGATCCCCCTTCGGGTGAGCCTCGAGAGTTCAATTACAAGACTGATATATGCATGATGCGAGATTCACGCAGATGATACGAACGATGTGCGCGAATGGGGCGAGACCGTTGGATGCAGATGGTGAGCAAAGATCGCTGATCACTCCCATCGAAGGCAGCGGGTGATCCATCACATATTTATTGCTTGTCACAGCCCAGCAACGAATTATCGGAATAACCCAAATTCACGGCTCCATTGGAACCTGTATATTTACAAGAAAAATGGATTTTTTAAAATTAGGACGTTATTTGGGAACAAATGACGAAAAAAAATCGAGTTTGCTTCCTCATGGAGGAAGCTATGCGACGGTGAAATTTTTTTTTCCAGTTTTCAATAATCTATAACAAGTTTCCAGTTTTCAAATCTATGCAAGCTCTCTTCTCTGAGAATTCTTCCTTCTCTGAGAAATTCTCTGAGAATTTCGTTGCAATTGCTAGAAAAATACGAATTCTAGGGCATTATGAAATTTTCAAAAAAAGGATGTCGACGCTCTAACTTCTGCAAATTTTAAGATTCAATATTAATTTTTTTTTTTTATAAATAGAGTATCACAATAGGAAGGTTGGTATTGAATTTGGGAAATATCGGTTGAACGGTTTAAATTTTATGATTTTTCGAATTTTACGAAAATCTGAGTTTTTTGAAAAATCATTCAACCGCTTTAATTTTTGCAGATTTTCTAAGATATTGTGTATAAGCCTGTCCTTCCTCTTTACTTTCTAGAAAAGTTGTCGAAATTATATAATTGACATGCAAATACAAAAAACGCTGCAAATTGCTTCTTCAAGATGCTCAGGAAGCACGATCTTTTTTTATGCGACGATTTTTCTAAACGCTCGAAAGGAATTGTTGAATATTCGAACATTAAATTCACCGCGAAAATTGTTTGATTTTTTATAATGCAACTATTATTGCTACGGAATAAAAATTATTTGCTTTTGGATGGCGTGTACCGTGTAATATGTTTTTCCAACAAAGACTTACATCCTTAGAAACACACGAACTTGTTCCGAATAGGCAATTCAAGAAAATTTCGAATTCTCATCGTAGAGGAAAAGGTTTTGTTGCTTTAACGGGTTTACTCGGGGCAAATAATTTATACGAGCGTTTGGCTCGCTTTTGTACAACAGCCTTTACTTCCGTGGGAAAAGCTTTGCGGTGAGTGCCTAGACATAAATTTATCAAGGGAGCGAAAGCGTTTCACGATTTCTTGGACATTCGTGCGGTGAATCAAGTACACGAAGAGAAATGGGGTGAGGGTTAACATTCCACGAGAGTACAATAACAGTATATAAGTGCGTAAATCCTCGATCGCCCGTCTGCACTGAAAAAGAATGCCGCCGGGGCACACGATTTCTCTCTTTACTTTGTCGCGTATCACCCGGTCGCTCGAACAAACGCGGCACCAAATGAGAGCCGAGAGCGACTCAATTATCGTAGATACTGATGGTTCTTTCGATCTACGCTCGCGCTCTAGCCACGTAAATTGCTCGTGGCGTATATAGTCGAAAGAATATGTTCGACGATTCGATACAAAACGTGGATTTCAGTTTTTCGAACATATCGAAAGCGTATATAGACATACGGACACAATAGAATATTAAAAAATTTCTATTCCCATTTTGCTTTTTATCAATATCACTGACAAAAAAAGCGACGACCTGATAAATTCGAGTCGTCATATAAAAATGGATAAAAATCCCATATGTTTCTATGGAAATTTCTCAAGTGAAGAAAAAAATCTTTTTTCTTACAAAAGTGTATGGTTTTTGCATGCGGGCGCATCAAACAGGTTCATCGTGTTTTGGCGACTTTTTGTGAATTGTCGTATTTGCAGCTCCAGGGAGAATGATGTTCGAAATGTTGACGACGCGCCGAAAGTCTTCGCCCATGCAGAATCCATCCGAGAGCCACGACCTCTTGACGTGTATCAATATTATTCTATGCAATCGCGACAGCGATGGTTGTGTGGCCAGTGTTTGGCTTCGACTCACCAACAACCAAGTAAAAGTAGCCTCGAGCGAGATCAATACTTGGTTGAGCGACCGCTTAGCCACGCACCAACTTTTGCTAAACTATCGCTACGACCGACACAGGCAGTTTTTCCGAGTTACCAAAGGTGCCAATAATGGAAACTTGGTCAAAGTATAATTGGACGTATGGGTCGAGTTCTTCATACTTTTGCCCTGGGTCCGCAAAAACGGGATCGAAAAGCTATATCAATCCGTGCACATAAAGGTTTATTAGTAAAAAACAGTAAAAATTATGTTTTTCAAGTGCGAAACTCGATTTTCGTTGACGTCGAACATTCCGAGTAGCGTTTGGAATTCCTGTACGAATGTATGATATTTATATGTTCCGCTATCCACGCAATAGGGGATGTGAATGCGGATCGATTCGGAGTTATTGATATAGATTCGCAAGAAGGCTGGTCGGTTCGACAGAAACTATGGAGGAAGGTCGATATATGCAGTTCCAGAATTTCGATGACTGTGCTAGTTCGGTGCTCAGGGATTCTCCGGAGTCTTCTTCGATCTTGGCTCGCTTGGGGTTCCTCTGGCGGCCCAGCAGTACATAACGAGACATAGCAGCAGCTCGCGTGACATGTATATTCGCTCCGTGCATATACCCATACACTCTTACCGAAGTGAGAATGTGTATAGTTGTGTATACTAGTAGCGACGTCAATTGTGGGGAAAGGCATTATTTGTACCCAAAAATGTATGTATGTACACGACTACACATTCTCACATTGGTGAGAGTGTATGGGTATGCACGGAGCGAATATGCAGCATCCCCAGATACGGACGTTTGCGAGCATTATACTCGCGGACTCCTCAGTCTTCCGTGTAAACGCAGGATTGCAATGTATGCATCAATCGTCTTTTAAATGAACGATCTGTCGAGGAACCTGATTAAATCGCGCTGGGAACTTCATCGAGATCGGCCTCCGGACTGTAAAATCGTGGAGCTGCAAAATATTGAGATACGATAAACTCGATCGATTTATTTGCGAATTTTTCAACAGGATCGTTCATTCTTTAACCCATCGAGTGCATACTGGGTCATTTTGACCCCAACAATTTTCTGTCACCGATTCTTTGGCATTTCATGACAACGAACGTTTTTGGCATTTAATTTTCGTTTTCGTCAAAAAATAAATCTAGGGCCATGAAATATGAACAATTTACTACAAAAAACGTCTCGACAGCAAAACACAAAGAATGCATATTTATCAGAGTGCAACGGTTTGAAAAACGCCTTGGATCAGATTGACCGAAAATGTACTTATTGGATGTGTGCACTCAAAGAGTTAATTTCTGTTTCTTGTACTAAAAAACATTGCAGGGTCTTTTGCTCTCCTTTTTTTTTTGCTAATATCGCGAAAAAAATGTCGATTTTTTTGTCAGTCAGTCAAACGTGCAGAATCTTCTTCTTGCACCATAGAGTTTTCTCTGTACATATACAGTGACCGGTCAAAGCGCACATTCCGTTTGTTCATGCGAGCCCAGATCGCGATTCGTAGCTTCGATAAGCCACGGATCGTTGAGTCCGTTATCGAAGTCATTGTCCTGGCGCCGTCACTACAGCATACCACGGAGTGCAGATAAAGATATATGAGCCACGTAGCAGTTGTAAATGTGTACGCATTCACACACACACACACACACACACACAACACACATACACACGCACACACACGCATATACACACGGAGGCGAGAAAGAAGGAAGAGAAGGAAGAATGAACCGATGGATCTTCCCCATCGTTATTATTATTTTTTTAAATATCGTAGACATGGAGGCTGGCATTGCGATAGGTCGGAAATCGAAACATATAGAATATATAGCGTCTAGGAAGGTTGGCTGGTCGCGATTCGATACACTCGGTGAGTCGTGAATCATCTTCTCACCTTGATCTTGAGAACGAATCGCTCTGGCGGCGGGACCGGCTATTATATAAAAGCAGTTACACACATATGTTCCGACCTATAGTTTGTATGAATATAGACAGTAGGTGTCAATATGGACCACCTTGTTTCCTCCTTTCCGCAGCGTCGCAGAGCAGGCGACGTTTTCCTCGGTTGATACTCGGTAAATACATTTTGATGCTCGTAATGAAATGAAAGGAAAATAACGAGCTGGAGAAATTGCAGTAATATGGGCTCGAGTCTTCGCTGGCGATTCGACTCAAAAAACGGTTCGTCCTTCGTCAGATAATGCTTTTGAGACGGAATTAGAATTCGTGGCTAAAAAAACCACGCGATTTTCGATTATTTGTTCGAATAATTTTGTAAATATTGATTAAGCTCTCTCGCTGCATTTTTCTATCGATCGAAATAATTGCAGATCCATTGCCCGGAT
Source organism: Hyposoter dolosus (assembly GCA_963921915.1). NCBI lineage: Eukaryota > Metazoa > Arthropoda > Insecta > Hymenoptera > Ichneumonidae > Hyposoter > Hyposoter dolosus. Next base: position 7,447,387 of record OY998136.1, on the reverse strand, counting down.
GAGAGCAAATCAATGGAGAAATGAAACGAACGGCATCATTGTAAGGATGGCGCGGGGAAATTATTTAGTGAATATTTCGGTAGGTCCGAAATTGAAATGGTCCAAATTCACACCAATTTCTACGTCGTTGGCAGAGAAATAAAAAAATCGGCTCAATGTTGCACGCGCCGTTGGCCACTTTGACCCTTCGTGAGCTCTGGCTATCGTTCACGTTCATCGCGCTTCCTTATAGCACACTTTTATACCGTGTGCTTCATGGTGAATATATGAATATACATCTACTTATGATATTTATTTGATGGCGTATTATAATACCTTGTGCAAAATGTCTCTGCAAGAATCGTTGCATCGTGGTCGAAGCGTCTATATGCTCGAGCAAATGGTATAGATCCATTGGGGACATGAAAAAAATGCAATAGATGGATCTTCGATAACGACACGACCTTGCAACGATCCGTTAGTGCTTTTTGAGTTTAACATCAAACTTCTAGAAGGAATTGTTGAAGAGTGTTATGAAAAGAATTGAAATAAAATTAACACTTCGTCTGTAAACCTGGGTCATTCGTGTCCGGGCAAATCCGGTCCATTTATTGGATCAAAAATGGATGAAAAATTTCCAACAATTTTATAATTGAAATTCCAAGTTGAAAATTTCGAACAGTGGCCTGCATTTTTTCAGATCTTTCGGAATGTCGTAACAGGCTGGTAGAACGGTGTATCCAGGTTTACAGACGGAAGGTGCGGAAAAAACGTTTACAGACCACGTGTTAAAGGATCGCGGCGAATGAAAATCTTTTGATTTTCTGTCGTGGGAGAAAAAAAATTTGCAGCGTTTTTTGCTCATCAAATTTTGATTGTCCCTTTCTGGAGAAACGAGCATTCATTTAACGGTTAATCTGCAATGGATCCCTCTTCGTTTATCGTTTATCCAATGGTTTTCATACAAATGCCAATTACGCTTCGGAATGGTGAACAACCGGTGGATCGCAAACGACACACCGTACACTTTATATATTCTCTGCAGCATATATAATATACACAATGTTTATATAGACTTTAGCCTGCAATTTAGTATCTCCCAGAGCTGCTGTGCACTTGCACACAATTCTCCTGTTATATCCTCATGCTCCCTGGCATGTTGCAATTTGAGGGCTTTTGGAACTTTGTTTCCAGTTCACAACGGGATCGTGCTATGTACACGATGCACGAGATGAACAGTAAAACCCGCGTGGCTCGCGATCATAGTCAAGCTTCATACGGAAATTAATCCAGTTCCTTTATATACGATATTTACAGCGAGCGTTTATGAAGCCTCATTGTATTTTCATCCACGTTAGAGAGGCCATATATTTTGATCTAGAGAATATTCATTTAATCGATAAAAATTAATCCGTAAAAAAAACTCGGCTATATGCTCAAACACGCGATGAATAATCACATTTTTTTGCTGCTGCTTCATCAAAAAAAAATTCTTGATTCATACTCAAAAAAAAAATCTCGTTTAACAATTTTTTTGTTCCGCTCATTTGCTCGTTTTTTTTTGTTTCAGAAAAAGAAGATTTTCGTCTGGATCTTTACGCTGGAGACGATCCTTCCGTGCTGCCGGATTCAACAACAAAAAGTCGTCGAGAAGAAAGGCAAAATAAGAAACGCAACGAACAAGGGAAGAAGCGCCGAACTAATCGTCCGAGAAACTCCGGCAATAAGAGACGAAAGAACCGAAATGGTAATCTAAGGCTGAACGAGAGTCCCCTGTCGGAGGCACCGGTAATAACGTCACAGAGCGGATTGAACGAGACCACAGCAGCGAGATTAGACCTGAGCTGTTTCATGAAGGCACGAGGCAAGAACCTCGTTAAGGCACCCACAGTTAAACACGCTCGTCCACCCAAGTACGAGAGGTTCGTTTCTTCACATATACGTACGAAGCTTGCATGGATGTTGCAACGCATACCACAGAAAGTGACCTAACCCACCAGATGTAACATGCATCGAGAGTTGCGTCCTTTTCTGTGTGAGCGAATAATTCGAGGCTTAAATCTCTCGGGAGAGCTCCGAGCCTCGTTGCACATTGTACAGACGAATTTTCCACAGACGCAAGAACCCTGTTTCACCCCACAATCGATATCTCGTCGCTGTTTACCAATGTCAAGACGGTTACGCGATCAGAGACACGGACGTGAAACAACTTTATTGCAGCGATGGAGAGTGGCTCGGTAAAGTTCCGGAATGCATCAATGAGAAAGGTGAGTAAGCACGCATCTGTTCGAAATTAACGTTTCACAAAATTACTTTATTCAGGATTCTTTAATAATTTTGTCTGAACATTCTTCACACCAAAACTAACGATGTTCTCCTATGAAGATATTCAATGATATTCATCGCCGAAGCCATCAATTTTTTCGCGCGCTCTTCGACACCATTTTTTTCTCCTACATGATGGAATAATCGGTTTTAGTGAACGTGGCAGTGCGCAGACGTACTGCAATAGGAAGTTTTGAAAAAAAAATGTGATAATTAACGAAGCTGTCGTTCATCCTGTACGCTCGTCCTGTTTATATAAGGCACACGTATGCTTTTCCCTTGCTTTGTCCAATCAGATGAAACCACTACACTTTGAGAATGTGTGAGAGAAGCAGCCGAGGATGCCGCTGTGCTTGACAGAAACCAGTTATGCACACTGCGGTAGTGCGGGTGGCCTGATCCACTTCTGGCTCAACCGAGATAACCGCTTCGTCGTATTTACAACTAATAATGTTTCTTTCTCTTGGATTTTCAATTTTTCAACGCGCCATAAACAAATCTGAAGGATTTAGTTCAACCAACAAAATAAGTAGATGAGACGACGAAAATTTTGCTGGATTCACAGGATATTTGATTCGCTGCTCGCAACATGAATGGCATAAAGAACGCGAAGACCAAGTTCGCTCCGAACAGAAAAAAAAAAAAACTATGGTGCTCAGGATTCTTTGTGATATTCTTCGATGTTTGTTTAGGTGGAACTGAAATAACGTTAAAATTGAAAAGCGCTTGATCAATTAGAACGGGACGTATGCTGAAGACTCGATGGCGCCGTTATCGTCGCAACCAGCTGCTTCGATCGTTTCTTTTGCTTTTTTTTTAGGTTCTAATGACTTCCTGGCTAAGAAAAAAAAAATCGATTTTTGAGAATATGAAAACTTTTGGGAACATGAAACTGACGACATTGTTCTCGGGGGAAAAATCGTTTTCAAAAAATTTGGCATGTCGATACAAAGTCCCTTAATAATCGATAAAGAAAGCTTCACTTTTGCAGAATTGCTGTCACCAGTGACAAAGCGTTGCGGTCAAGATCGTGGAGGATGCGATCAGAAGTGTGAAGACACCGAGACCGGCTTGGTGTGCTCCTGCTTCGAGGGTTTTCGCGCCAAGGGATATTCTTGTGTTGGTAAGATCGAAAAAAAAACATGGAGAAAAATATATTCATAAAATCATGCACGTATCGCTCGGAGATCACGCGACGATTATCGTCGAGTCGAAGAGACGATCAGTAAAAAGTGTGTAATGTAAAATGAGATCTGTGGCCGCGTTCGGAGTCAAGGAGATTATCGTTGAGTTTGCTGCGAATTAGCATAATATTTTAAGTACCTCCATCAGCGAACAGTTGCGAGAGAAAGAGGCGTCTCTCTCCGTAGGTGTACGTGCGAGGCGCCATGGATAAGCGGAACACCAGTTTAACCTACTATTGTATGTAAATCCTTGAGAGACCGCAGCCTCTCGTAATTTCGTTTCAAACGAGAAGTATATGAACGAAGAGAAAAATAATCTCTAACGTATCCATAAACGTCGTTTGTGTTCTATTTGTCAAGCAATGAGAATTTTGTAGCTTGGCTATGGTGTTGGCATGTACAAAGCGTTTCAAAAGTTGTTTTTAGCGTCTGCGAGCTGTAGAATTGACAAACTCGACGAGAAAAAATTCATTAGTCATTTTTAATCGTCTGGGCCACTGCGCCTTTTATATTAATGGATTTCTAACAAGAGAACCGTAAAAAAGCCGAAAATAGAGCATCTTATGGTCCACACTCCGATCACGTGCTATTTTATTGAAAATTCTAACTGCCATAACTACATCAAACGACGTTGGAATTTTATCACTAGTGTCATGGCAGATATACAAACAACCTGTTAAATTTTATTGACTCGATATCATTTTTAATTAATGGCCCGAACTTCCACAATGGACGAGAGTCACATTTTCGCTGCTCGCATATTTTTCTAGACCTAATGGTACTCGTTAATCAAACTCAAAGCAGACACGACACAGAGCGAGCTTTCTTCTGCTCCATTCAGTCCGAAGTACTATCATTTACGTTTCCGGGAAAAAAAACGTTTGATAAACGTATCATCCAGGATTTAACTGACATGAAAATGAATGTGTAATCTGTGGATGATCCATTAATCCTGCCGGACGAATCGACACGAAGGATCAGACGGAGCGAACTGTATCAAAAGAATTCCTGCGAATCATGCGACTAGCGTTGGTCAAAGATTTCAGCTTCCTGAGTGGCGGCTGGAGGATTAATCGATAGGCAAAGTTCCGATCAATCCACCGGGGAGTAATGGGAATGAGGGAGGGAGAGAGAGAGCCAGAGAGATTTCAGAGTAAATGATACTCGAATGATCAGGTTGCACGTTTAATGTATCATCTCGTTTCATCTCAAAAGCAAAGAACGTTGAGCTTTATTACGGTATGAAGTACTCAAGGTCCATAACTAAGTGGATAAGACCCGTCTTCGTTTCCTATTAACAACTTTGAACGACCAGATAGAGTAGGACGCGCGTGAAAGCTCACAGCACCTCCGACGGTGTCTCTTCAACGAGATTTACACTGAAGAGTTTATTCATGGGATTCATGCGTGTTGGCTAATGGACGTAAAGTCTCTCTTTCTTTTTCTCGTTCACTCGGTCTCTGTTACTTTCTCACTGTCTCTTTTCTGCACGGTGTGCGTGATGCAGACTGTGTTACGCACTGCATCAGGTGCATCTTCAAAAATAACGTTTTCCATTCATTGCTATATCGATAAATAAATTTTGCTCAAACAGTTTAATCCGCTTTGGAAAAACGTAAGTAATTTTTTTCGCCAGAAAAATTTTCACTAAGATTGTAATTTTCCAAACTTTTTATCTCGCCAAACATTTAATCTTTCTCTAATCCTGAATATTCACGGATTTGCTTTTGCTCTGATCGTTTTCTGTTTGCGCTCAGATATCGACGAGTGCAGCGATGGAACAGCAGGATGCGAAGACACGTGCCGTAACGAACCTGGCACTTTTCATTGCGAGTGCAGTCGTCTGGGTTATCAGCTCAATGCAGATGGCAAATCCTGTCAGGGTAAGGATTACACGTTACATCAATCGAAATAGATCCGCTTTAGTAAAGTTCTCGATCCGCAACACATGCACCAGGAAAATGTATCGCTTCATCGTTCTGGATGTTTAGAACACAAATCCTTGCTGATGAAAAGCTTTCGGCTCTCCCAATGAACACTTCCATTCCCTGTGCAGACAACTTCCGGTTTCACTTCAAACTTGCCATCTTTGTCCTGAACCGTTTACCTGTGTCTATCAATTGAACAGATTTTTTGTCGAAATCTGGTATTTTTCGATTTATGTCGTTAACCCTTCGAGTACACACCTCCTAGAAGTGCAACTTGCGTCAACATGACCCGAGGCGTTTTTCAAACCGTCGCACTCCGGTAAATATGCATTTTTTGTTTCTTATTGTAGAGGCGTTTTTCGCAGGAAATTATCCATATTTCATAGCCCCAGATTTATTTTTGTATGAAAACGAAAATTAAATGCCAAAACATTCGTTGCCATCAAATACCAAAAAATCGATGACAGAAAATCCTTGGGGTCAAAACGACCTAGTATGTATTCGAAGGGTTAAGATACTCATCCAGATACACTTAATCCCGTTCAATGGGTAATGTTGGACCAATCGAATTATAAAAATTATCATCCAAGACCAAAGGATCTTCAATGATTATGATCGAGTGGCGTTTCGATTTTATGTTTCGTATGACGTACCGGGAAATATTGGAGAAATTTAACAAACAAATTGTTTTTCAAACGAATTTGTGGCTGGGATGAGATTTAGTTTTTGTTCAAGCGGTTGGTAGCTTCGATAACCCAGAAAAGATTAAATCAAATATTGGTCGAGTTAAAATGGAAGGATCCATGTAGAGTAAGCTCTGTACACAAGCGTCCGACTTTCAACGAGATGATGTCACGGCTTGTTTGGTTTCTACGCTGCTTTGGTTTTGTTAACGAGTTTACGACGTTAAATCCCAACCCCTCTTCTCATCCTGGGCGAGTCAAAGCGACAAAATACGGCAATAGCAAAACCATCAAAAGTATCATCCATTCGAGAGAATAAAGAGGGCTCTACCGGTTGGAAGTTTGTGAGATTTTTTCGACTGCTCTTGTGGCGGAAAAGATTTAATTGGATTTTTCGTCGCATCGGTATTCTACATTTTGTACATTTTGTTCTGCACACTTCCTTGCACCTGTCCAAGGGAAAACGTTCTTTCCACAAACTCGATTATTTTTAATTGATACACTTGATTTTGTTGAACGACTTCATTGTGTTCTGCGCTGCTTTCCATTCCATCCAATAGTTTTATTATTTTTACTTCCAAAGATATAAACGAATGCCTGACGAACAATGGGCATGGACCGTGCGAAGGGAATTGCATAAACTTCGGCGGGGGCTACGAGTGTAATTGCGACGATATCATTGGGCACAAACTTTCAAAGGACAATCACACGTGTGAGGATATTGACGAGTGCGCCCTGAACAATGCGGGCTGCTCGCACACGTGCTTGAACACACCGGGCAGTGTGCTCTGCTTGTGTCCAGATGGTTTTTATTTGACGAGCGATGGCAAAACTTGTCAGGGTGAGTCAACAAATGTCATGAATGCTTCTTGGTGTAGAGACGAGTTTTCTAGTCAATGCGGTATCGATTCTGCACGAATGACAATTAAAAATTCTTGCAAGAAAAATTGCTGACAATGTTCATCAGGTTAAAGAGACAACGACTCAGAATTTAGTGTTAATTATTCATTTTTAAATACTCGCAGACGAAGACGAGTGCGAAAGAGATCCAAAAATCTGCGGAGATGATTTCCGTTGTGAAAACACTATCGGCTCACACAAGTGCATCCCGTTGCCCAAGAAACTCATCAAGGTCGTACAGGATGAGGACTACGATGCTGAAAACGATGACGAAGATAGCGACGAAGATGACAACTATAACGACGAGGAAGAGGGCATCACGGAAATGCCAGACAGTGGTAGATGTTCCGAGGGTTTTCGGAAAACTGCGACCGAAGAGTGCATAGGTCGGTCCGGGTGCTGAATTCATTGCGAATCATAAAATGCTTCCTCTTTTTTTCCAAGTTATTGTCTATTTTTCGTCATTTACATATTTCGTTGCAGACATAAACGAGTGTGAGGCTGACGAAGCAGGTCGTTTCCATGGATGTGACCACGACTGCGTCAACGAACCTGGTGGCTATCATTGTAGCTGCAGGCCAGGCTACGTCATCCAACTGGACGGCGCCACTTGCCACGACATTAACGAGTGCACCAAAGATCCTTCCATTTGTTCGCACGGTTGTTTGAACTCGGAAGGTTCTTACGAATGTCAATGCCCTCAGCATCACATTCTGCGCGATGATAAACGAACCTGTGAGCAGCTTGAACTTGCCAATACTTGCTTGACCCTAGAACAGCCATGCTCCCATGATTGCGAAGACACCGAAGCTGGAGCAATCTGCAAGTGCAATTTTGGATATGAGCTCGCTGCAGATGGCAGAACTTGCCAGGACGTGAACGAGTGTTCAAGGAATTCGTCCACGTGTTCTCACATTTGCGATAATACCGAAGGTTCCTACCAGTGCCGATGCCCATCAGGCTACATTGTCCAGGAGGACAACAAAACTTGCCAGAAAGTCGAATCTCAGACAAATTGCTCCAACCTGGACCCTCCATGTCCTCATGATTGTGAAGAAACCGAAAAAGGACCGGTTTGTAAATGTAGAACTGGTTATGAAATTTCTGAAAGTGGTAGCTGTCGAGATATCGACGAATGTGCCAAAAATTCGACCATTTGTTCACATATTTGTAAAAATATTGAGGCTTCCTACGAGTGCCAATGCCCTCCTGGATTCAGCCTAAAGGAAGACCATACAAATTGTGAAAAAATGAATGACACATATACCTGTTTGGATTTAGACCCCCCTTGCTCACATAGCTGTGAAGAAAGTGGAAGTGGACCAGAATGCAAATGTCCGGATGGATACGAACTCGGGCGTGATGGTAGAATGTGTAACGACATCGACGAATGTACTCGGGGAACGTGTTCACACGGTTGTATCAACCTTGAGGGAAGTTTCGTGTGCTCCTGCCCTGACGGTCTCCGTTTAATGGACAACGAGAAATTCAATTGTACCGACGTGGATGAGTGCAAGTTGGAAAACGACTGTGAACAAGATTGCATCAACATTCATGGTACTTACCACTGTGCTTGCCGTGGAGGGTACAGACTCCATGAAAACGGTAAAACGTGCAAAGACGTTGATGAGTGCGAAACCGACGAGCACGAATGTTCACACGATTGCATTAATAATTCTGGAGGTTACAGCTGTGACTGTCCCAAGGGTGCGCAGTTGCAGAGCAACGGCTTAACTTGCGAAGACATCGAATGCTCCGAAGGGCTGCAACTGGATGAGAATGGTGAATGTGAGGACATTGATGAGTGTGCTGAAGGAGATCACGAATGTTCGCATCAGTGCGTCAATGAATATGGGAAATACAGTTGTGCGTGTCCGGAGGGATTTAGAATAGATGCCAGAGGTTTTCTCTGTTTGGTTGCAGAGACTTGCGCGACCTCCGGTCCAACAGGAGGCAATTGCAGTCTGGGAAATCCTTGCGACGTCGCCAACAATGGGTGTTCGCATACATGCGAGCATGACGGTAATCAAACGCGCTGCGGATGTCCCGAAGGCTACGAAATCACTCCAGAAGATGAGAAGAAGTGTAAAGATGTGGATGAGTGCGTAGAAGGTCTGCACGAATGTTCGCATGGCTGCAGGAATGTCGATGGATCCTACATCTGCAAGTGTCCCGAAGGATACGAGCTGCATGACGATAGGAAAAATTGTCAGGACATCGACGAGTGCAGCCGAGAAGCCCATGGTTGTTCCCACGAGTGTGTTAATTTTGTGGGTGGCTTTTGGTGCAACTGCCCAGAAACGCTGGCACTCGATCGGAACAACAAAACCTGTCAGGATATCGATGAGTGCGCTCTTGGCAGCCACAACTGTTCGCATCACTGCGTCAATATTTTCGATGGCTACCAGTGCAAATGTCCTGAGAAATTTCGCCTACAAATAGATGGTCATAGATGTGAAGAATTACCGTCCAGCGGATGTGATATTGGTTTTGTTCTTTCCGCCAAGGATAATGTGACTTGTGAGGATGTTGACGAATGCGCTGATGCCAATGAAGTTGAACAGGCTTGCTCTCACATTTGCGTCAACACCCCGGGCAGTTTCCACTGCGAGTGTCCCTCTGGTTATAAAATTTCAAACGATAACAAGTCCTGCGAAGACCTGAACGAATGTGTCGTGGACAATGGTGGATGTTCTCATCTGTGCGCAAACACCGAAGGTGGAGTGGAGTGTGCATGCCCGGATGGTCACAGGCTTCTGGTGGACGATGGAAAAACTTGCGTTGAAATCGACGAATGTCTAATCGACAATGGCGGATGTTCACACGGTTGCCTGTATGAAAATGGTACAATAACTTGCACTTGCCCAGTTGGAATGTTCCTCGATGATGAAGACGAGACCAAGTGTACTCAGGACAATATTTGCCTTCAGGATAATGGCGGTTGTTCACATAGTTGCAATTATTTCAACGGGACACTCACTTGCACGTGTCCAAGCGGGATGTACCTCTCGAAGGAGGATGGACGTCTCTGCATACCAGAAAATCCGTGCCGCAATAACAATGGAGGTTGTTCGCACAGTTGTAGCTTTTCGAATGCCACAAAATCCTGCATCTGCCCTGACGGATATGAAATATCTCTCAGGGATAATGTCACTTGCGTCGACACAGATGAGTGCACCGATGATCTCCACGATTGCGAGGACACGTGCCTCAACACTCCTGGAAGTTATACTTGTACGTGTCCACTTGGTTTTGTTTTAAACGCCGATGACCAAGTGTCTTGTGACGATGTGGACGAGTGTCTGATCGAAAATGGTAAGTGCTCCCATACTTGTGTGAATACCCCAGGATCATTCCAGTGTTCCTGTCCACTTGGTGATATTCTGGGCACCGACAATTTCACCTGCATCACTCCTGACCCCTGCAAGAAGGACAATGGCAACTGCTCGCACTTCTGCCACTACGACAAACCTCGAGGATCAGCTACATGCTCCTGTCCTGTAGGTTTTAGACTCATGTGGGATCAAAAGACATGTCAGGATGTCAATGAGTGCGAGGAGTTTGAAAACGACATAGAAACAGGTTGTTCCCACACTTGTGTCAACCTGGAAGGAAGCTATCGATGCGATTGCCCAGTGGGTTATATTTTACTCCCAGAAAACAAGAGGACTTGTGTAGATCTGAATGAATGTTTGTCCAGTGATCACAATTGTTCCCACGGTTGTCTCAACTTGCTTGGAAGTTACATATGCACTTGCTACGTCGGTCATTATCTCCATTCGGATGCCAGGATGTGTAACGACATCGATGAATGTCAAGAGCGCAATGGTGGCTGTTCACACGAGTGCACCAACACCAAAGGCAGCCACTTTTGCTCTTGTCCAACCGGTCTAGAGTTGTCACGTGACCAAAGAATCTGCATAGACGTGGACGAATGTGACAGAGGAATTGCTAACTGTTCTCACGACTGTTTGAACATTCTGGGCTCTTGGAAATGCGTCTGCCCTGATGGACACATCCTGGGGAATGATTCGCGGACTTGCATGCCGGTTGAAAATTGCGAGATCGATAATGGTGGATGTTCACACGCGTGTTTCAACGTGCCAGTCGGCGTCAGATGTAGTTGTCCAATGGGACTTCGCCTCAGCGACGATAATAAGGCCTGCGAAGATTTCAATGAATGTCTTGACGATAATGGCGGATGTTCACACCAATGCATCAACACTGAAGGTTCCTACAGATGTGAGTGTTCCTCGGGCTACATTCCGGAGAACAAAGCTTGCCGATTGGAAGATCCTTGCCATCGGAATAATGGGGGATGTGAGCAGTTGTGCCAAAATGACGATGGCAACGTTTCATGCTCATGTTTGGAAGGATACCATCCTGATAAAACGAACAGCTCAAGATGTTCCGACATTGACGAATGCAAAGGACGTCACGAGTGCCAACACTTTTGTATCAATACCATGGGCTCGTACGTTTGTATGTGTCGACCAGGTTTTCAATTGGACAACACTTCCTGCACTGGTGAGTCAACAAAGACGTATTATTCCATAACGGATGAATAGAGTATTGTTCTTCTGATTACTCGGACTGACCCTGGGGAAATAGTAAAAATAAACGACGATGCAAATTCATCCTACAGCCAAAAAAAAATGATCAAAAATCTGGTGTGTGCTTTATCAAATATTGCATTGAAGCTGAATGAAAATTGACCTCTGTTTCAAACATTACCCTTTTGTGCCCTGTTCCTGTCCGCACATGCCCTCCTCTACTTCTCTTTCCATCCCTCGGGTAGATATTGACGAATGTACGAGCCCAAAAGCTTGCAGCGAGGGAAGCAGGTGCATGAATACAGATGGAAGTTACCGATGCGAGTGCGAGGCAGGTTTTTCCTCGCATGGAAATGATTGCAAGGGTGAGAATAAATTTTCATAAGCAAACAGGAAGAGAAAAAGAGGAGAATTCGGATGTGAGAGTTTTTCACCAACAAATCATGTCGCGTTTGGTGTGACGGTTTTGTACAGATGTCGACGAGTGCAAGTGGAACAATGGCGGCTGTAGTCACGATTGTCGGAACACCCTGGGTTCTTACACGTGCCTTTGCCCACCGGGATTCACTTTAAATCCTAGGTGAGTTTTAAGTCAAGTCCTCATGCTCGTTAGCGAGTACTTATATACCTTCCACTTTGAAGGGCAGAAGCAAAAAAGAGTTAAATAGTGGGTTTGAGAGAGCGTAAATATTTGGCGGTACAAAATAGTGATTCAGGTCAAAAAGTTTGGCAGCCTAGAGAAGCTTTTAATATGCATCTTTCCAGAAACTCAAGCCAGTGCCAGGACGTAAACGAGTGCTTGTCGCTTAAGGGAGGAGGCTGCAACGGTGACTGCATCAACACACAGGGAAGTTACTATTGTGTATGCGCCGACGACTTAGTATTGGCTTCTGACGAGAGAACCTGCGTTTCACCCTGGGATAAAGCTACTGGTTTCACCAGGTGCAACCCACTCAAACCGCCTGCTCACGGTGAGGTGAGAATTATCATTTAATCGCTTCGGATTATATTTGCGCTAACGATCACATTTAACGAGCCACCAAATGACAAAGCAAACGGTTCCTTCTAATTATACTGCAAATGGTACGATGGAGGCTGTGTGAATCTTCAATTACTCTGGGAATTAATTATTTCCTCCGACTCCCGAGTGAACAAAAAAACCTTTCTTTTCCGTTCCCAATTGTTTCCAATGTGACGGAACCTTTTAGGATTTTTAATGCAGTCTCTACACTCTGCTCCTATTCAAAAGCAAAATGGAAGCTAAAGAGAAGGTTCAAAAAATGAAAAAAAAAAAAAGCAACAACTTCACAAAAACACATACGTATACGTTTTTATGGACACAAGGTATTTAATATAAAATCGTCGACTTTTATACGAATAAAAACATAGATAAGATGTCCGGGGTATTCTTCCGCTTCTGTGGACTATCCCCATGGTGCCAGATGTTACGTGCGTTGTCATCGTGAATACAGACTCGAAGGTGCACACACAAGGCACTGTACGCCAAGTGGAAAATGGAACGGACGTGAGTCCTTGTGCGTTCGAGAAACAGGTCTCACTACGGAACGACGTTATTATACTGGTAATCATTATTATTATTATTATTATGGACAGTGCATGTGCTTTTTCCCAAAGGGTATTTCAGTAAGTGCGGCTGGGGGATGAATCTCTCATTTTTAGCAGGTTTTCTTCTTTTCAACTCTTGTTTTTTGTACGGAATGTAGGAAAAGGGTAGCTCCTTTAAAAATATAAAGTAAAACATCCGGGGCTGTCCTTTTTGCGTTTAATTACCCACGGACGAAGGTGGTCGGCTTTAAAGAGGTTTTAATAATGGCAAACTCTCGGTTTCGTGTTGAATATGGCTGCGGTGCAGTCGCATCATGCTACCAAGAGTTAACGAGGCAATACTTTAACGTCAGAGCAGGGCCTTAACGAGTTTAAAGGTGCTCGCTCCCATCGTTTTGTCCTATTTTCCTGCTGTACTTTTACTCTCGGCTCTTCATCTCATTCACCCTCCATCTTCATCGCTCTGTTACCATCCATTCTTTATCTTCCTCTCTTCACCCAGCATGTCTAGGGTTTCATTCTGACGCCATTTTTCTGCCGCTGAAAAGCTCCTAGGCCGTATCTCGTTCGTGGTTACTTTTGACTTTTCTTTCTTACTCTCCCACCGTGACTACCGATCCTCCTCTCGTGATACTAACACTTGCCATGATTGTGTAAAAGAATGTACACGATCCAAGTAACTAATGCTCTCCTCCGATCAACCTTTACGCTCCCCTACATACACACTCCGAATTGCATTCTTTTTGTCACGCTTCCAGCATCCATGGATGTCGCTACTGCACCCAGACCGTTTGTCAGATGTCCAGCTGACGTGGATGCTGAACTTCCGCTTGGCGCCAGTACTACCAGAGTCTCTTTTCCACAGCCCAAGTCCAACATGGATTGGTGGAGGTAAAGTTGCCTTTCTCCCTTGTGGACACGAAAGTTTCCATCAGAAGGTTTACTTTTCATACCCATATCAATTTTTTCTTTTTTAACCCTTAATAGTCACGACTCCAGATTGTGACGTAATAGTCATTGGGGGTGTTATCAACCCCACTCACTTTGGAAGGCGATAAATAGTTGACAAATCATAAAAAAAATAAAATAAAAATACTGCAACGTATTCTCAACCCTTGGGTAACGACCATGATGGTTGTATTTAATTCGTGCAATTTTTAATATGAAAAAAATGTCGAAAAGAGAAATTCGGCAAAAATGACGTTCTTTTTTTACAAAAAATGATGCAGAAATTGTAATTTTCTATCTAAAGAAACAAAAAATCGTTGCATAAGTCTGAAATAGCATGCTTGCAGGTGGGACTGGTTAAATTAGCGACCGTTCCAAAAAGAATGACCCAGGTTTTACACCGTCTGCTTCCTACGGCTTCCAAAACTGAACTAACGGGCCCTTTCGAATAATAACGATGAGGCACCCTAGCAGAAGGTTCGAACTACCGATAGAGGGTGTCATAAGTCCGATTTTCTGAAAATGTCTGTTACGTATCGTCGATCAAAAGCGGCTGGTGTAAAATTAACTCCATGTGACCATTAAGGGTTAATCCTCAATTTTTAAGTTTGAGCTTGAAAAAAAAACGCACACGAATATTTAACCCTGTTGTTTGGATTCTGTCTTTCTGGGTTTGTTCTCTGGGTCTCGAGAGAGCAAGAGAAATTCGGAAAACAGCCAATTTGTATTTCTGAGACAGAAGCAACCTTCAGATACGCTTTTCCTTTATCTCTTATTTTTTCTCAGATACGTCGACTCCTCACCCGCATGGGGTAAGCAATTGCAGGCAGACTTACCATCAGGCACGTCGATCGTCACCTTTACTGCCAGATCACCTATCTCCAATCACACGAGCTCGTGTCGCATAGTGATTCGGGTTCGAGGTAAGAGTCATCCTAATCGACCCCACGTGGTTATTCTCGCTCTTTCATTTCTCGAAGCACACAAGGGCGGCGGATACGAGAAGAATCGGCGAGACGATTGCTCGTGACAGCTTTTATATCTCGTCACAAAAACAAACAAAGAAAAACTTGACTGCAATCAAAGAATAATGCCTCGTGGTATACAAACACATAAGCAATTTTTATTTTAACAAAATTTCATGAAAAACGAAAATGAAAAAAAAAGAAAACAATTAATTTTCTCCAGATTTTTCTACTGAAAATCCCGATCACTATTTTTGCGAAAACCCAACGTTGCTACGTTTGGAAAATGATTTTTAGTCCATTGCTAAAAAAAAAGTATTTTTTTTTTTTTTCATCAAATTTATTGAGCACGTAGACAAAATTTCAGACAACAAAAAAACTGAAAACTTTATTTTGCCTCCCGAAACTGTAACGTCTCGATAACAATACGACCTCAAAAATTCTTCCGGACACAAAAGCAAACGTGACTGAGCCAAGCTGTCACGTTCATCGTGAGAGGATTAAGAATAAATGTTTTTTTTTTTTGTTATTCATTTTCATTATCCTCTTGTAATCTTGCCATCACTCAGGCATCTGATGTCTTATTTATCAAGCTCTGATTGCCGAACGTTTGTTCCTCATCCCCGCAGTGTGAACCTCCTTAAGCCGAACGCGAAAAGAATTGATAAAATCCTGCCCATCATTCCGTACCATCAATCATTTTGCTGACTCGCTCAAAAGGATATTCTCGAGGACGGCATCGCTCTCGATCACATTTTGTACCGTCAGATTATAAAATTCATGCACAACAGTTTTGAGCGTCAACGACAGTCGACGTGTGACTCTTTTTAGATTCGAGTCGTTTCATGCAAATTTCAAATTTTCACGGAAAATTCTTTTTGAATTTTTTATTGATAATTTTTCTCGAGATCCTTTGGAAGGATGAGGATCCACGAGCGTTTGATATTGAGATTTTTGCATCAACCTCTACCTCGGGGAACATTTGTATCGAGAAATTTCCACCAACCCCACACGGTTGTATCGGGATTTGTGTGAGTCGAGGTGAGCATGAGAAGAGAGCGTGAAAGACAATTTCACTCACATTTGCCTACTCTCTCCTGAGCTCTCGCATGTTCTCCCATTCTCCCTGGTTGCCGTCGATTCCCACCGTTTCGTTCTGCATGTCTCTTCTGTCGCGTCTCAGTCGTTCTCTCTCCTCCAAAAATTGATTCTCGCTTGATTAATGCATTCGTAGAGAAATTATTTCTGCTAAACACGGTCTCGCTCCGCTGAATGTTTATCGAAGTAGCTGAATTATATTCTACTCTGCGAAATATTTCGTTTCGCTCTTCTGATTCTTGTTCAAATATTCAATGTTATTATTCTACCGCTCTCGTAGAATCCCAACGTGTGCAGAGACTCTCTTGAGATTAATTCGCACGGAGAATTAAATGTTTGGCACTTCTTAAGGACGTTGTATGGCGACGGTCAAATCTAAATTTTTTTTTTCAGTTTTTCTTACTGACAAAGTGGTTTGTGAGTCTAAGTTCATTAAAAAAGTTGTTACAAATTGACGAAAAGACCACATGCTGTAAATCCAAGATTTTCGAGGTAATCTGTATTTGTTATATAATAAACAAAATTTCGAAAAAATTTTACGACCGATTTTTTTGAAAAACTAAATAAAGCTTCTTCGATGTTACATAAAAGTGTATGCAAAGTTTTAAGAGGCTTCACTATTTAGAAATTGAAATATTTAATGTTGAAAATTGCAACTTTCAACACACGCTCTTACGAGAAACTGTTGTAAATTGTGATTTTTAAGAATAAATATCTCAACTTCTACATGGTGAAACCTCTTAAAATTGCGCGAGCTATTAATTATCACTATTCTCTTTGCGTGGTGCAAATTTAAAGGAATTCTATCGATAGAAAGTTTGGCACACAACGTCCTTAAGAAATATGAAGATTCGATAAAATTCGTCGATGAAACAACTTCGCGTTGATTTCCGGCAGGGCCTCGGCGTCATTTGTGTCGTTGCAACATCGTACGAGATAATTCTTCGTCCCTCTCTTACGCTCTCTCTCGCTCACGAGCTCTCACTCGCGAGTGGAGAACTTGAAGTCAGTGTAAAGCTCGGTGGATTAAATTGGCTGCTTCGTTCTCCAAAGCAGCAGGAGGAAAGGTGGCTAGAGTGCAGGTTAATTACTCATTCGACGAGTCTACGTAACTAGGGTTGAGGCAAGTTTGCCCAAATGGATTCGCAAGCCAATGCGATTATAGGAAACAAACTCTCACGGTAATCCTGAGTAAAGCGGATAGGGTATACCGTTTTAACAGTGCGCCATGAAGAGAAGTCCGGGAGGGAGCTTGATGGGGTCGTTAGGTTCCTAGTGTGTCCCTCCCCGATACCTGCTTCCAGTCTTAATTATCCTTGATGCCTTGACGGAGGGACGTTCGCCTACTTTATTCATCTTTGATGTGACTCTCATACACACACGTCCATACAAACACGCACAATACAAAGAGACTCGGTTGTACAGATAAACTGAAGCGAGTGAGATACGTGGCACGTTTTACTCGGTTGGTTAATTTTCCACATGTATGCAGATGCCCAGAATCCAAGGGTCTTCACTTGTCCAACATCGTTCGAGGTCAGGCTCAACACTGGTGAACGAAGTCGTCTCATATTCTGGCAGGAACCAACTTTCACCGACAACCTCAGAGTCGACAAAGTTTGGAAGTCTAGGGTGAGTCTTCCTAAGGTCAATAAGTCTAACCTACTATTATCTGTTGCTACGGATAATCCCTTTTTCGGCATCATTTTACCCGATGTGCAGCATGCTTTTGTCGTTGTTTTTTATTTATTCTTAGAGCAAAGTTTCTCTTGAGCTTATTACAGTGTGCTAGGGTTTAAAATTCATAGAATATTCGAGGCCAAGTTTTCTGTTGAAAATCTGCTCGGGAGTTTGTGTTTTTCATCACTAAACATTTTCCGAGGCTTGTAACTTCTGATTGAAATCATGGACACCGAAGAACACTTGAAAATTAAATCCTTCGAGTGCACACGTCCTAGAAGTGCATATTGGGTCAATCTGACCCAAGGCGTTTTTCAAATCGTTGCACTCTGGTAAATATGCATTTTTTGTTGTAGAAACGTTTTTTGTAGTAAATTGTGAATATTTCATGGCCCTATATTTATTTTTTGACCAAAACGAAAATTCAATGCCAAAATGATCGTTGCCAAATAATCGGTGACGGAAAATTGTCGGGGTCAAAATGACCCGGTGTGCACTCGAAGGGTCAATGATGGAAAAACAGTTCGTGGACCTTGTGATGATTTTTTCGAGTCATTCATTAGATCACTAGGAAATTTTTTTTAAATTATGAAATTTCAAAAAAATGACCAGTTTGAAATCGAGTCATGATATAGCTCAGAAAAACTCGTATACTTCGTGACTAGGGAGTCGGATACTTTGGGTAATGTTGACAATAACATCGAGAAAAAAAAACAGCAGATAAAACTTGACTCGAGGGTTTCGAGGAGCAGTACTTGGGAGTAAAGAGTTTGTGAATGGATGGTAACTCCATGGAACGTTGAGGAGAACGATGTCTGAGTGAATTCGGTAGACAAGCCTCTGTAGCTCACTGAAGAGGAATGGGAAAAGGTAGGGATGAAGCAGGAGCACTTCGTGAGGCTATTTATCCCTGTGGACAGGTCGAGGGGCCAAGTAAACGCTCGGAAAGCCGAGAGATCTTGTTTATGGGACAGCGATTATCGTTTGTTCACCGTTGAGAGCACCAAACTGCTAAGATTCACACACAGCAACAAGCCACTCACTCGTTCCCCTTAAGCAACAACGGCCATATCTACGAGCAACCAGGAAAAAGGTCGTGACAAAATAGCGAACGTTGTAAAAGCATCGTGCAATATCGCTTCCCAAATAGATTTTCTATCCATTTGTTCCCATTTCACCCTTAAACTGCCATTTGTCTTCGTGTCCTGCTTCGAGCATCCAAAAACTTCTTTTTAGTCCCTAGTAATTACACTACGATGCAGTGATCCCTGCAAAATTGTTGTACCGAAGAATTTCATCAGCAAATCGAGGCAATGGACACTCCGGAGACATCTGACCAAATTTTCGAAATATCTACTCTTCGCTTTTCAACAATTCACGAAAATTCAATTTTTACTAAACGATCTCGATTTTGTATTCAAATAAATTACAAAAAATTGTCAGCTTATCAACTTTCGAGGATTTTTCCACAGTGACGTACAGTGGCATCGTAAAATCCTCTTAACGACGTTGTATGCTAAATTTTCTATCGATAGAATTCCTTCAAATTTGCACCAAACAGAAAGAATAGTGATATTTAACAGCTCGAGCAATTTTAAGATGTTTCACCATGTAGAAGTCGAGATATTTATTAATAAAATTCACAATTTCCAGTAGTTTCTCATAAGAGTGTGTGTTAAAAGTTCCAATTTTCAACATTAAATATTTCAATTTCTAAATGGTGAAGTCTCTCAAAACTTTGCATACACTTTTATCTAACATCGAAGCAGCTTCGTTTAGTTTTTCTAAAGAATCGCTCGTAAATTTTTTTCGAAATTTTGTTTATTAAATAACAAATACAGATTATCTCGGACGATCTTGGATTTAGAGTACGTTGTTCACACTAAGCCAGGTTTTGTGAAAATATAAGAACGTAATAAATTACTCAGGTCGTAGGAAGCACTCATACGACGTCCAGCTTATCGTATTTCAAACTGAACAAATGAGGACCGTTGATTAATCCTCCTTTCCAAATGGAATCCCACAGTCTTTTGATCCGATTTTTTTTTTCAGATTAAAAATTCATGATTCTTTGAGCCTGAAGAGACAGAGCGCAACATATTTCCAAAAATTCTTTGTGTGTCAGTTTCTCAGGGGCATAAATGCCTGGCATAATTCGCACTGTCATCCATTTACTATTCACTTTGAGTAGCTATGCTTTTTCAAACGCTTTCCAGGAACCGGGACAGCTCATGTATCCAGGGGTTCACAGCGTACGATATATCGCCTCTGACACCGCGGGCAATCGTGCCGAGTGCCATTTCTCCGTACGAGTACGAGGTAAAGTGATTTTTTTCGTTCAATAAATCTTTCAATTATTTTCACAAGCAAAAAAAAAAAGAAAAAAACGTCAATTATACGAAATTTATTCGTAAAATTAACGCCAGAGATTTTCCATCGTTCTGCTAGTGAAAAAACTTTTTTCTACTTAGAAGCAACGATTGTTTTTTTTCATTTTTTTTTTACCAACAAAGTTGTCACGATTTTTTAATAATTCGATGAAAATCTTTTCATTCATTTGGTCGGATTTATAAAAAGCGTTTCCTTGCTCCACCGCGATAGCGATGAACTCATCGTTTATACAAAAATCCGTCGTATTTATCTCGAACGTCTACTCTGTCTTTCCTTGCAGAGCCCGAGCGTCTACAGGATTCCGAGGTAAGTGGTAACGTATCGTTGTCGTAGAGATTTTCCAGCAGAGTTAAGAGTTTCGCCGACGAGTTGTATAGCCTTGCGTGCTACACGTGCTCCAGAACGAGCAAGATGCGATTGCAGCATCCGAAAAGCTCTTGCGAATCCGTTAACAAATGTTTCTTATACTCGTTGAGTACGAGAGCTCGTGACATAAGAATCATGGGCTTTTAGCACGCAGACCGATTTTCATAGTTTATAGGAAACTGACTTTTCCCATAAAAACAATAAAAATGAATATAAAATTTCATTTTGTTGCAATTTTATCGAAATTCTTTGACTATAGAAAAGAAAAATGCACAAATCTTCCGAGATCTCAAGGCAAAAAATTTTGGAACCATATTTTTTTTACGCGAAAAATTAATCACTTTTTACGAGATCCATAAAAAAATCCGGGATGCTGTTAATGGTCGAGTATGGCAAGTCTCGTGGTTCGTAAGAAAAAGACAAAGAGAAGAAAAAAAGTGAAATTATAGTTGAAATATAATACCTCCAACTTTTGGTTATACGCCATCGTCAAAGTTATTCCTGCATGGCCACCGGCTACCAACTCAAGTAACTCGAAGTAACGTCAGAGTTACAGGAGTTACAAGAGTCCTGAAGGTTATATAATCGACTATATAAGTAGTCACACACACATAGAGGGTTTTTCGTGCGGAGGCGAGAGATGTTAATCTAGATACTTGACATTTTTCAAAAATTAACAACTTTTTTAAACGAGTTTCAACGTCACCTGTAGAGTCGAATAATTGGGCTAATAATTTGTCGATAATTTTACTCGCGCCTTCTGCTTATTGTCCTTTGAAATTCATCTGTGAAAATTCATTCACCTCGATGGGCCTGTTTCGGAGTAAATTGAGCGAAACACATAATTTAATCAAATGCAACGATTACCGGTAATTTTCATTAATGCTCATATGTTCACTCGACGGGGACAGGTCCCCATTTTTTTTCACCTTTAAACTACAAAACGGAGTAAATATTCACCCCGCGGGGTTTCTCGATCGTAAAATCGTTCTGAAAGCAGTTATCCGACTTATAAGTACACGACTCTTTTTGTTTTTTCATGCCGAAGAGAAGGGTGAAGAGTAAATTTAATTTCATCAAAGTTTAGGTGGTGAAAAATCGATTTAAATACCTAAAGTGCTGAAAAATTAACTTGGGAACCTAATTCGAAGCTTGACAATTAGACTTGAAAAAGCCTCTGTCGGTGGGTGGGTACGGATGGGAAATTGGTACAGTGAAGCAGGTCTTTGTGCCCTTTCGTGTCCGGGGCGGTAGTTTTTGCTACTTTTCTGTAT
Organism: Hyposoter dolosus; assembly: GCA_963921915.1. Taxonomy (NCBI): domain Eukaryota; kingdom Metazoa; phylum Arthropoda; class Insecta; order Hymenoptera; family Ichneumonidae; genus Hyposoter; species Hyposoter dolosus. The sequence continues at coordinate 7,425,547 of OY998136.1, read as the reverse complement.
TCAGTAAATCTTCGTTTGAGAGAACACGTCGGGGGTGGATACTGAAAAGAGTCGATGTGGAGTTTTGGCGCGTTGCTCTCGCCAGAGTTGTAAAACCGATGGGGACGGTTCTGTAGAAAAAGGGGAAGTGGGCGATGGCTTTTTAGCCACAGGGGATTTACGAGAAAAATACTGCGTCAAGTGTGGACATGGGAAAACAGAGACATTGACAAAAAGTTTAAAGGGTTTCAGGAAAAAAAAAAGAAGAACAAACGAATTTCAGCATGAGGGACAAAAGGGAATTTTATTGAATGATTTTTTCGTCCCTAAACAGCGGAGGACAGATCGAAGGATGCTGATATGTCCTGGAAGAGCCCCGCAACCGATATCAGCCTCAGGATACAGAGTGAGTTATAAAAAGGTGCACGAAGAAAAGTAATGAAATTGCGGATCTCAAAGAGGCAAAAAAGATATCACGCTAAGAGTAAAATGCAAATCTTATCCCTCGGGAAAAATAACGAAAAAAAATTACCTTCGCCAGAGATGAATTTTTTCTACGGGAGAAAAAAAGTCAATACATTTTATACGAGACTGGATAAGGTATTCTTTCCCCTTTTTTTTTCTTACCCAGTGGCAAATCCCAAGTGGCTGCTACTTGCGATACACTAGAATTTTCTCCGGGGCGTACGCCCTCCAACAACGATACAACGGCCCTGAACAACGAGCCGATAAATATCAAGCTGCCAGGGCTGCTTATCACCAGATTCATCCGATTCAACGTGGTCAACATTCCAGCTTCACCAGGGCTTATCCCCTCATCGATTGTAAGTTACAATCTTTTTTCTGTTCCCTTATTAACGAATTCACCAAATCGCACCTTTCGGAATTTCATTTATTCATCTTTTATTCCTTCGCCAATCGTTTTTTCATAACTCTGAGCCATGTAGCGACGTCCTATTGCCATAATTTCTCGTTAACCCTGAAATATTCACTCCATCGTGGATTTCAACCAGCCGAAGCAAAAAAAAACGCGAATCGATCATTTCTGCCCAATCAACCGATTATGACAATTTTTGCTTCCTCATGGAGGAACCTATGTGACGGTGATTTTTTTTTTTCCAGTTTTCAATGTCAATGTGCTTAAAACATCCCAAAACATCGAAAAAAAAAATATAGAAAAAATGTCCGGATGTGTGCGTGTGTGTGTGTATTTTCTGGCACTGTAAGATTCAAACGTTCATAACTCGAGAACGGTTTGAGTTACAGGGCTCTCGTTTTGTACAGATGTTAATCTATGCAAGCTCTTCATTCCCTGAGAATTTTGTTGGAATCGCTAAAAAAACACGAATTCTACGGCATTTTGAAATTTTCAAGAAAAGGGCGTCGACGCTCTAACTTCCGCAAATTTTAAGGTTTATTACTAATTTTTTTTTTATAAATAGAGTATCATAATAGGAAGGTTGGTATTGAATTTGGGAAATATCGGTTGAACGGTTTAAATTTGATGATTTTTCGATTTTTACGAAAATCTGAGTTTTTTGAAAAATCGTCCAACCGCTCTAATTTCTCCAAATTTTGTAAGATATTGTGTATAAGTTCTTACTTCCTCTTTATTTTCTACTTTATTATCAATTCGAGCCGATGCATTTGCAGTTCGCAATTTCCTGACACACGGAAAAATCATCGCAACTAAATATTTCGAGTACGTAGTATTTTTTGTTCGAGTGTCAAGTCCCCGACATTGCAGATTCGGAATATTAAAAGTTCTGGAACTACATGCAGCAATAAGACTTTTGCACTTCGATCGTGCCTACTCGCTAACTGCTCAACTTTTTTTTCTTTCCTGGTTCAACTGGTGTTGAGGCTTTGGAGGTGGAAAACTACCGATCAAGCATAATCGTCTGGGTTCATAGTAATCGTCGCGTGAAGCAAGAAAAAAAAATGACGCGAAAAGCGTGAGGGGGAAGTTTTGCAAAGTTGGAACGTTGAACTCTGTGCGAGAGAATAGTGGAAAAGTGTAAAAGTCTGGGCGAGAGCAAACGATTCAAATACGAGCAGCTCATATATCGGGCTCGGAGAAACTAGGATCTCACGTTTGCGTTTTCTTATTCATTCTCCTGAACGAGCTGCGAGAGGTCTAAAGAGCGAAGGTTAAATATACGAGAGATTCAAGATCCTTTTTGGAGTTTAGCTCGTGCACTCGTTCCGTCGACGTACAAACGAGGAAAGCGTTTCTCTTAACGTCCTTTTCTGTGATTTCCCAACTGGAGGAAATGGAGATTTGCACATTTTCATGCAGCCTCCCATCGTTGTTCGTCCCGAGTTCGTTTCGTGCCAAAACTCTTCCGATCGTGCCTCTGGACAAACTTTTATGTGCGTTCTGATGATTCGGTGACCTCGTGGACCAAAATATGACAGAAATTTAACAGAATCAAAAGTCCCAGCCAGGGCTTAGAATTAATTTGATCATTATTTTTTTCCTTTCATGTTTCTTATCCATTCATTTTTTCTCTTCCTTTAAAAATCAAAATTTTCCGATATTTTGTTCAAGTCACCGAAAACCTTTATTTTTTCGTTCCGCAGTATTGGATGGTTTTTGTACGTTTCAAAGGAGGATTTGGTGGCATGGAGTCGCTTCGGATGCGACCGTCCCTAGAGTGTGTTTACACACGTCGCGTACAGCGTACGTAGCGATTCGATTGCGTTTGCGATTTCACGTGAAAATTCAACGCGATACTTCGGTTCGGAAAAATCTATGATCCAGGTGCCGGACTCCGGAAGTTTTTGCACCAACGACTTTGCCAGCAAAACCAAACCTTGGTCCTGATGCTGTTTCATTGCCAAAATGCAATAAATCATTCGTGCTCTTGTTATTTTTATTCTCAAAAATATTGACATCGTAACGGGATGATGTTTTCTGCAGAAAGAAAATGACGAGAAACGGAATTTTTAACTTTAAGATGATTCGTCAAGAAATTGATACTCGATCGATAGGAAAATTTAATGATTTAACCCTTAATGGTCACATGGGGTTAATTTTACCCCAGCCGCTTTCGACCGACGATCCGTAGTAGAAATTATGAGAAAAGGGACTCATGACACCATCTATCGGTAGTTTGAACCTTCTAGTCGGGAGCCTCATCGTTATTATTTGAAAGCCTTAGGAAGCAGACGGTGTAAAAACTGGGCTATACTTTTTGGAATGGTTGCTAATTTAACCAATCCTACCTGAAAGCATGCTATTTCAGTCTTATGAAACGATTTTTTTTTTTAAATTGAAAACTACAATTTCTGCATCATTTTTTGTGAAAAAAGTCATTTTTGCAGAATTTTTTTTTTTTCCACATTTTTTTATATTAAAAATTCTGAAGAATTTAATTATATTAAAAAAATTTCAACCATTTATCGCCTTCCAATGACTATTACGTCACAATCTGGAGGTGTGACTATTAAGGGTTGAAAATAAAGATCACTGTTGTCAAAAAAAATTTGACGAGTTAGAAATCATTCAGACTTTTTTCTCAACGAATATTTTCTCATAAGCCAGCGATTAATCGTGTGTAGAGAAGCTTTGAAAGCTAATGGAGGAGTTTTCATTAAAACTCAAACGCCGAGGCACAGACCGCTCGACAGTCGAGGCGAATGACGTATTTTCCAGGTCACCCGTATGCAGATCGCATATACAGACGAAATCAGCGAGTCTCGAAATTTCAACTTGCCATTGGCTTCAAATGTATACAAATTAGAAGTGGAGGACGCAGAGTCAATCGTGGATAGCAAGCTAAGGCTGGGAGAGGATCCCAAGATTATCCAAATGAATTTAAACGACTGGATGCTGCCAGTCCATCCATTTTATTTCAAGAGAAAAAGTTGCCATTTCTCCGCAATGCCAAAAGCTAAAAATATCCTGAGAGCTTGAGTGAAGAGCTTGCAAGACTTTGAATTTCCATCACAACGAAATTTCTGTACAGATTCCATCAAATTTTCTTCGTATCCTTTAGCTTGTCTACCGAAACGTATATATAGACGTTTGAGTAATCATTTCTTTTCGTATATACATGGGCGTTACTCTGTGGATGGAAAAGTCAAACGCCAGCGGCTAAAGTAAAACGTGAATTCATAATCCTTCCAGCCCAGTCTCGAGTCCCTACCTCCGGCTGCGTACTTGCAGCTCGATCCTTTTTCTACTCTACACACTTTCTCATTCTCTCGTATTCCAAACTCAATGCCGGAGACAATTTTATTGAGAGCCCGTAGATTTGTATACGAGTCTGTAAACTCGAAAGGTATGTAAATCTGCGAATCTTGTACGCTTTTTCGGTTACAATGTTTACTCCCTGAGACTCGAGGGAAAAGAAAACAGGATACAGACTATTTTCGTGTCTGGTGCATTGCTCCATACATGTTCCCACGGAAATTGTTTGGATCCCTTGAGACTCGAGGAGCTGTGGAATTGAATTAAAAAAGCGGAAGTAAAATATTAGCTTTTCGGAAAAGCGTTGAATTTTTTATTTTGCTTCCTCATAGAGGAAGCTATGTGACGGTGAAAATTTTTTTCCAGTTTCCAATGTCAATGTGCTTAAAATTTCTCAAAACATCGAAAAATCATATTTAGACAAAATATCCGGATGTGTGTGTGTGTGTATGTTCTGGCACTGCAAAATTCAAACGTTTATAACTCGAGAACGGTTTGAGCTACAGGGCTCCCGTTTTGCACAGATGTTAATCTATGCAAGCTCTTCATTCTCTGAGAATTTTGTTGGAATTGCTAGAAAAATACGAATTCTACGGCATTTTGAAATTTTCAAAAAAAGGGTATCGACGCTCTAACTTCCGCAAATTAAAAGATTAATCACTCATTTTTTTCTATAAATAGAGTATCATAATAGGAAAGTTGATATTGAATTTGGAAAATATCGGTGGAGCGTTTTCAATTTTATGATTTATCGAATTTTGCGAAAATCTGAGTTTTTCGAAAATCGTCTAACCGCTTCAATTTCAGCAATCTTGAGGAAGTGTTTTTTGTCGTGTTGTCGTTGCAAACTCAACGCAAAATGACGATCGATACTTTTGTTATTTTCATAAAAGATTTTCCTATGAGAGAAAGAGTCACTGTGAAAATCGATGCAGAAAATTTATTCTGGGTCAAAATGACCTAGTAGTGTGTTTGTCAAGTAAAATGGAAAGGTTACGATGGAAAATCATAGAGCAACTACGAAGCAATTGGAATAAAAATTGCTTTTGTTTTTGTAATCCCTGCGTTTTCTGCTTTTCTCGATGTACTCGAAGTTTTTCGGGCCACACTCGCAGAGAAAAAATCCAGAAAAATCATTACGCTTTCGAGACTTTTACCCATCCGGACTTTTATAGAAAAACAGTAAAGTTTAGAGGAGTTGAAAAAAAGTGCTTCAAGTTTGAGGAGCATTTTTGAAACGTTGGTGCTTCAAGGTATCGCCACTCCAAGTATAGTCCCCATCTATGTACATAGTGAAAAGACTGAATTGGGCCAAGATGGGTAGAATGGAGAAACTCCCTCGACGAGTTAAGAGAAAAAGCCGCCAAGTTGAACGAGCGTGGTGAAAGCTGCTCGGGAAAAACGCGATGCGAAAGTAACTCTACACTTGTGTAGACACACTCATCGTATACATTTTGTAACCCTTTTAAGGTAGTAGTCTGGCCAGTATATCGAGTTTGTAAGAAAATTGCCATTCCAATGGCTCGAGCAATTTAACGAGGAAATGAATTTTTTTTGCTTCCTCATAGAGGAAGCTCTGTGACCGTGAAAAAATTTTTTTTCCAGTTTTCCATGTCAATGTGCTTAAAATGTCCAAAAACAGTGAAAAATCATATTAAGAAAAAATGTCCGGATGTGTGTATGTGTGTATGTTCTGGCACTGCAAAATTCAAACGTTAATAACGCGAGAACGGTTTGAGCTACAGGGTTCCCGTTTTATTTTACGGCATTTTGAAATTTTCAAAAAAAAGGGTGTCGACGCTCCAACTTTCACAAATTTTAAGATTTATTACTAATTTTTTTTTTTTTTTTTATAAATAGAGTATCATAATAGGAAAGTTGGAATTGAATTTGGGAAATATCGGTTGAACGGTTTAAATTTTATGATTCTTCGAACTTTACGAAAATCTGAGGTTTTTAAAAAATCGTCCAACCGCTCTAATTTCTGCAAATTTTGTGATATTGTGCGTAAGTCTGTACTTCCTCTTTATTTTCTATTAAAAACAAAAAAAAAAACAGCACAAAGCTTGAATAATTTTTGTATTTTTCGTGATAAAATATTCAGAAAAATATCTAGTACAATTCCCACTATGCCTCACAACGTTAATCAGTCACGCTTTACTTAGACTCTACTTAGAAAATAGTATATTCGAATATTCTCTCGAGACACCAAGATTTCTGCTTTCTTTTTTATATCCTTCCTTAGGGCTTACGTATTCTCGTGTGTTATTTAGGTTGAAAATGATGCTTTCATACAGAGAGTGGACGCGGCGTAGATGCATCAAGATGTAGCGATGTTGAGGGTAAGTGCAACGATGCACCGCGAAAAACTTTTTCTTTCTGCCCAATTTGTTTCACTCTACTTTACAAGATACGAGCAACCGTGAGGTAACAATAGAATTTTCTTGCTCCACGCTCGATATTGTGCTTTGGGCACACGCTGCAAACTGAGCTGCTGTACATACGTTGATGGACGACCGAATTTCACCTCCTTCTTCTAAACCCTTATTCTTTTATATTTTCTTGGTCTCTTCATCACTCGCTCACTCTCCTTCAGGCATTTACATCTTTTTCCTTTTCGGGCTTTGGGTTTTTTCGTCCCGTATGGAGAAATATATCTTGTTGAGAAATTCATGTTGAATAGGGAAATTCTACGGATCCATAAATTTTGCGACTACCATACTTCAAAGTATGTGGCACATAATGTTCGCGTCGAAGATTCTATTGGATCTTTCGAAAAATCGATTTTATGAGGGATTTATTTGAAAGAAAAAAAATTTGACAGTTTTAGTGTTTATCGAGATAAAAATAAATTGTTGGACATTGTTGAGTTATAAATTGGAAAATCAATAAATTTCATGGCGAAAACGTCGAAAAAACTGGCGAGAAAATATTTTTTAATTTTCAAAAGTATAACTGACATTTTTTTCGGTTTAAAGTTGATAAAAAAATTTGTCGCACAAAGTCAAAAGTCCATCGTGTCGTTCTTTCGAGATGGGAGAGCATGAATTTCAATTTTCGGTCGATTTCACGTTGTACCATCGATTGTTCTTTAAAAAAATGGCGGACCGGTTTTTTCGCTTTTGACGGGGATGCTCTTTGACATTTTTCAACAAAATTCATCGGTCTGGTCACCGAGCTCGCTTCGAGATCGGCTAACATGTGGCCCGAAGTGAGGATCACGTTTCGTATTGGAAATCCTCGGACACCGACAACATCGGCGGGATGTTGAGCGTCGCGGCCCCAACCCCCTTCGTTTTAACCTTACAATCGGTACCGCCCTTCCTCGTGGAAAGTATCCTCGCCTTGGCACTCGTCGTTTTGCTAGCTGTTCCTCTTATCGCTCACATACGACTTATTTTGGTAAGTCTTTGATTTTCCAACAAATGCAGTGTTTTTTCTGCGATCTCATGGTTTCCTTCCGAGCGAACGATCGAGCCTCCCTTAACCCTAGAACTACAAATCCATTTTTTTCAACTACAAACCTTTTCTTGTTCGTAAAATCGTTCCGAAAGCAGTAATTCGACTTACAAGTACAGGAGTCTTTTTGTTTTTTCATGCCAAAGACAATGGTGAAGAGCAAATTCAATTTCATCAAGATTTAGGTGATGAAAAATCGATTTAAGTACCTAAAAGTGCTGAAAAATGAACTTGTTAGGATTGTTTTTGTAGTTCGAGGGTTAACTTTCCACCCATGACCCAGTCCGATCCCTCTGACCAAAGTGTCGCCCTCATTGCAGGACAGTAATTTAAAATCCTCCAAGATGGGTGTAACGAATCGTCGTGATCCGAAGACGGAAGCAGATCATCGAGATCATTTGGCCCGAACGGTAGTGATGCACTATCCTTTGCTTTGCAAGCTCCAGAAGCGTTCGAATTCGGACTTGAACGTGGAGCTTGCATCGATGCGAGCAGCTGCTTCAACGCCAACGGTAAAGCGAAGCCTCGATAACGCGAAGAACGAAACGGAAAACGAAATTTTCATTGGCAGTCGCCAAACGATGGCGCACCAAAAGCAAGCGATCCAAAAATCCGCATTGAAGAAACAAAAAACTTGCCTTCCATTGGAACGCTCCTCGCCTTTTGTCGCTACCAACGTCGAGATTCCGATAATCGATATTTCGGAGTTTGATTACGACGCGTACAGACACAAACTCATAGAAATGAGCCTGAAAAGACAATACGGCAATCGCCAAGCTCCCGGAGATGTCGTTTTGAATTCCATTCATTTAAACACAATAGGCTCCCAGACGGGGATCGAATTGTCCGCGACCTACAGTCACAGTCTCTTCGACTTTATCGAAGAGTATTACGACGCGTCGACGCAGTTGAGTAAAAAAGAAAAAGAATATCTCCACCCGCTGGACCATTTTTTGGTGAAGGGTGTCGCGAGACCGAGTACGGCGGAGTGTTGCACCGAGACCAAGGAATCCAACACGGAATTGGATCAACTCACAGAATTGATTGATTTCCATGATCAAACCTCCAATGTCAATAATTTATCGAATAATATTGAGAGACGTCGAGTGTTCGAGGAATCATCGAAAAATCCGTCCAAAATGACCATAAGGTCACGGAGGTCGACGTCCTTGCCGCGATCCTCTTCGAGGACATCCGCAGCTGCCGGCAGACCGACGAACCTTGTTCCAAGTGGCCGCAAGTCTTCGACAAGCCCGTTGACTCAGCAGCTGTATAATCGAGAGGATCATATAAATTTCGATAAAAATGGACAATCGAGAGTCTCGTTGGCGATCCCTGATAAATTCACCGATCGAAAAGCTGTCGACGCTTCGATTTCCCGACCTTCCAGAAGTCGCACGTCCCGCAGTATCGATCACAAAGTTTCGCAAAACTCGAGATTCTCGGAAACACCAAAAAAACGTGCTTCTTCCGTGGCACACGGAAAATCGAGTACGGAATCTTTCACTCCGGGCACCGATCGCGACGAAAAGGAATCAGCAACCTGCGTCTCGGCGACTTCCAGCGAAGCTGCGAGTTCCTGCTCTTCCAAACCACGAGACAAACCACCGGTTCGGTCACGAGCCTCCTCTCTCTCCTCCAAAAGTAGAACGATCGCGAAAGCCACGAGCCAGACGAGGGAGTGGTACGTTGGATCGAATCCAAAGGCCTCCTTCAACAAGAAATACGCAGAGTCGACCCATAAAGACAGCACGTCGAAAATTAACAAACAGAAATCAACTGTCAGACCGAAATCAACCGGCGGAACATTCGATTGGGACGTTCCCGAGACTCCCGGACAAAATTGGTGCAACGATAAGAGCATACATTCCAATTGTCGACAAGCTGCAGTCTCGACTCTCGGGGAAAGACCGAAGACGGTTAACCCGGGCGAGGATCGACGAAAATCTCCAACAAATGGAAAATCCTCCGACACGGTCCTCCCAGTTTTGGAAAGCGTTGTTGATTTCGAAGTTGAAATGGCTTGGGATAATCCGAATGATTGTACAATCGATACTAACCCTTTGTCGGACAAATCGAGAAGGATACCGTATCCAGGGCCACGCGACATTAAGCGAGCGGCGAGATCCCGCGATACCAAAATGTCCAGTTCGTCTTTTGTTAAAGCTCCGGCGACGGGACGCGCTCCAGAAATCGAAGGCGCCGCTGATAAAGTCTCGGCCGACAGATCGAACGATCGGAGAGATCATTCGGCCGAGTCCGGGTCCAAGGTCATAGGAAAATCATCCTCAGGACTCAAGTCAACCACCAAACGTCTAGGATCCACCTCAAAACTGCCCATCCACGTGGGCACTGATAAGTCGGCGATAAAAAAAGTCTCGCAGGAATTGAAGGGAACAGACGCGCGTGAAAGTCGAAGCAAACACTCCAACAAAATTCCGGGGCCCGTTGAGAGGAATCCTCCGGGAGGCCCGGTCAGGAAACCACGTCCGAGAACCGCCGGATGCCTCCAGAATCACACTTCCTCGCTCAGTCCCAAAATAGAGCTTTCCCTCGAGAATCTACAGCCTGCCAAACCATCAGTCGACGTCCCAATAGCCACAGGCAAAGGAGACAACAAACATTTGCTGAAAAAAATCGTCGGGCAAGATTCCTCTAAAATTCCAAGCAGATCCCTGAGCACAGGCAGCAAAAAATTCAATCCCTCCTCCCGGACGAGCGTCAATAAAACTGTCAAACCTTCTAGTCCACTTTCCGATTACGAGACTGACACTTCCAACAGTAATTTCGTCCGCGAGGGCTCAGGAAAAAAACCCTTTTTACGTGCTCGAACCGGCAAGTACGGCGCACCAAAACTGAACGCTTCTCACCACAATAAAAAGACTCCCGACTCGTCCTCGACATCGAAACAAACCATCAAAAACAACGAGGAAGAAATTGAGCTGTTGAAACTTCCTACCGAAGGCTCCAAAGCAGCTCTTGTCATGAGACGCGAACTCAAGACTTATATAAAGAAGATCAAACTCATTCTGTCCACTCGCGACAAGAGCCTCCAAGCCAAAGATCTTGCATCATTGAGTATTACCGAAGCAATTATTCCCGAGTTACGATCCCATCTCAGTCCACGCGAGGTCCACGAACTCCAAAGTCTCCTCGATCGCGTAGAAAACACCTCAACTTTCCATTAATTTCGTTTTTTTTTCATAATAGAAAAAAAAAAAAAAAACGTGGCGAAATTCCCTGAAAAATGTTCCATCAAATCATTTCTCTCTTTTCTCTTTTCTGTTTTACTGGACGATTAAATTTTCCATGGTTACATTGGCCGCACTATTTTTATGTAACTTCACGTTTTTTTACGTTTTTTCAAAGTTTTTGGAGTTGAAATAAAATTGTGCTTTGATAAATTACGAAATTTATGCAAAAATGACGTAGCAAGACGATCTGGTTTGGAAATTGATGTTGAATAATTATTCAATGTCTTTATACATTTGTCTTATTTACGTTTTCGTAGAACGAGTCGATTTAATATTTAAAAATATATAAATATTTGACGGAGGAAAATGGATGCGTGAATAATTTTGAAACTAGATGCACGATGCTCAAAGCTTCCTCTATGAGGAACTATATTTTTAAGTTTGGCTTCCTCATAGAGGAAGCTTTGAGCATCGTGCAGCTTGAGCATCTTTTTGGAAGCAATTTAAAAATTACAATTTGCAGCGTTTTTTGTATTCGCATTTAAATTATATAATTTTGACAACTTTTCTAGAAAGTACAGAGACTTATACACAATATCTTAAAAAATTTGCAGAAATTAGAGAGGTTCTACGATTTTTCAAAAAAATCAGATTTTCGTAAAATTCGAAAAATCATAAAATTTAAACCGCTCAACCGATGTTTTCTAAAATCAATACCAACCTTCCTATTAAGGTACTCTATTTATGAAAAAAATACTTAGTAAAAAATCTAAAAATTTGCGGAAGCTAGAGCGGTGACACCCTTTTTTTGAAAATTTCAAAATGCCGTAGAATTCGTATTTTTCTAGCAATTCCAACAAAATTCTCAGAGAATGAAGAGCTTGTATCGATTAACATCTGTGCAAAACGGGAGCCCTATAACTCAAACCGTTCTCGAGTTATAAACGTTTGAATTTTACATTGCCAGAACATACACACACACACATCCGGACATTTTTTCGAGATATGATTTTTCGATGTTTTGGGACATTTTTAGCTCATTGGTATTGAAAACTGGAAAAAAAAATGTTCACCGTCCCGTAGTTCGCTCTATGAGGAATAAAAATGAATTGAAAGCCGGTGGATACTTGTTATCGAGCGACATTATCAACGACATCACAAAGTAAACACAGCACGAGATTCATAAACTCATAAATAATCCTGTTACTACGATGTGAAAATATTCTTGACGACGACACTCACTTAGGAGAGTCATTTCTTCGTACGTATATATCAATGTCCCGTACGTTTTGCACTTGCGTGCAACAGGGTTAATTATACTTTACGATCGGTCATCGACTATCAGCTTCTTGCGGTCTTTAAACTCCGCAGCAAGCAATAAGCTGCTTGTGGAGGTCTCGTGAAAACTTTTTGCCTCAACGTGTGCTTTAATGCTTCGTAAAACTCGTCGTAAATATTTGAACGAGCATTTTTTGCGGACGTTCGTTGCAGCAGGAAAGTGCAATTTTCCAGCATCCGGTGCAGCTCAAATTGCAATTTGTTCGAGTTTTAATAACCGTGGAAAAAATCTTATTTTATAAAAAAATTTTATTCACGAAAATTTTATTCACGAAAAAAATGATCGAACGAGAAATGGCAGGAAAAATAAAAGCTCAATAGAGTTTCGGTATCAATTTTTTTCAATCGAAGGAACTTCTAGTTGCTCGATGCGCGCGTTACTTTCGTTGCTCGCTAATGGGAGAATGCGTTACAAGGTCGTAGATCGCGCATGATCGTGACTTGTGGTGAACGGGAGGGAATAAAGGTCAAAGAAAGCTCGATTTTTTTCGGCTTTTTGTGTTTCGCGTACGTAGGCTTCACGACGAGTGTTGTCTCGTTGTTTCCGCAAGCTAATTCGAGGTCATATTTGTCGTTATAATTAGGACACTCACGAGACTGTTCTCGAGCCTTCGTAAAAATGAGGGTTCGCGTTTAATGACCCGCGATGACGAGACTCGCTAACTTTGCTATAAAAATGGGATCGAGTCGAGGATTCAAAAATTTCGAATAATAATTTCGCGAGTTCCGAAGAAAAAAAAATTCCTCAGCCGCATTTTTTTTTTGTTTTTTTTTAAATATTAATTGACCAGCCAGAAATTTATTTGTTTGGCAGACCGACGATCGAGGCAGGAGCAGCAATATAATTTGCACCAATATCACAAACGGCATCAGGAACTTCAGCGACAGAGACAATTGTCCCAAGGCAGTACCAACCACCATCGGGTATTGCATTCGTATGGAAAAGGAAGGGTCGAGACAACGATATTGCCAAGACGTCGATGTTGCACGTGATCCATAGAGTAAAAAAAAAAATAACAGAAAGGACAAGAGCATTTTTAAAAATAATTTTAAACCACGAAGAAAAAAAATGGCGTCGTTTTTTTCTTTTCCTTTGTAATATATTTGATACGTAAAGTGTTTGTAATGTTTTTTTCTTATCATTTTTTCTTTTATACATTTATAATGTCACGTATTATACACACAATTGTTATTGATTGGATAATATGTTTATTTGTCTTCTGTAACGATGATATGCGAATGAGAGTGATATCAATAAAAACGCAAAGGAGACAATTTATACATTTGGAAATCGTCTCCGCCTTAACTCACTCCGATGACTCTACGAATAACGATAATAGGTCATTTCGTTTGTGGCACAAATTCAATACTGGACCTCAGATGGCGAACTATTTTACAAACTTTTTAAAACTCTTATTTTTGACCTTGATTTTCACACACAGTTTGCTTCATGTATACGTAAAAAAAAAATCATGAACAACGGAGCTTTATCATGTTTGGAATAAAATTAAATGAATCATAGAAAAATACGTAGGTCATTTTTATCGTTGCAATTAACTTCAATTTTCTACGAGACTCATGAAATTCATTTTCCATTTATTCGAAAATGATTTTTCTGTAGAAATCGAAGGGTTTTCAAATTTACTGATGAAAATTCTATTAAAGACACGGGGACCTCTGTTATCGTAACTCCCCAAATTTCGACGATTTTACGCATGCATCACGCCTTGCAGCGCCCTCTGATCGCTATTGCGTTAACAGAGGTTACGAAAATAGAGGTTCTTCGTGTAATTTCCACTGGAATGAAAATAATTCTAAAAAAACGAATCCATTTTTCTCGGTTTTCCAACTCTCCTACTCGATCTCTCGGTACTTAATAATACATACTCAGTACACACATTTCTGCGTGCTTAATATTTGGTATATCGCAACACGAATAATTTTATTGTACATTATCTCATTTTTTGACTCCGAATCGTCATTAAAATTCGGGACAGTTGGAACGAATGTTTGTTATTAATCAGAGTTCTCTGGTCAACATATACGTGTCGGAGTAAACGAAAGAACGTTATGATCTCATACATTTTGTAACAGTTGGGTATTTCGTACTCTCGTTTATAAAGATTCTGTCGGTATACACGCCAATATCCCGGTGTGCTCATTAATTCAGTGCACCATATCGTTCACGGATGATTTATTTTTCAGCCATGTAGAGTTTCCTGTTACTCGGTGGGTATAAACACATTTTCCGTTCGGAATTTCGTCCCGATTTTCACGAGACTCGTAAATATCAACGTTTTTATTCCATTGATTCATACAATTCTGCATTTTAGCTCGTACAAAAAGCATTCTCGTAGATACGATTAATTCGCTCCTTCAGGGAACAAAAAGTTAGTGGGTCACCGCGATTATAATGATTGAAATCCTACCACTGCCTCATTCTCTGAACGCGATACTCGCCGTCTCAGTTTAAAACACTCAACAAGACCGATTGCCCTGCTGCTGGAAAGTAATTGCAATTCTTAACTCCCAAGCTTGTTTTCTCCATCCCCTTTCTACAGAAAATTAATTGCTGGCAACAACCAAAAAGTCGAGACTTTGAACCCATTTTTCAAAATACACAATTTATGACTTTTAAACCTTCGAGTACATACTGGGTCGTTTTGACCCCAACTATTTTCTGTCACCAATCGTTTGGCATTTCATGGCAACAAATTTTTTGCCACTTAATTTTCGTTTTCGTTAAAAAATAAATCTAGGGCCATGAAGTATGGATAATTTACTACAAAAAACGTCTTTTCAAATTTCAAACACAAAAAATGCATATTTACCAGAGTGCAACTGTTTGAAAAACGCCTTGGGTCAAATTGACCCAATATGCACTTGAAGGGTTAAAAATCGTGGATTTGCTTAATCGACGCAAATTTGTCGCGTGAGAATGAGGATTTGAAGGGATTCAATTTGAAGCACGTCCTAAAAAACAGGGTGAAAGATTGTAAAATCGAAATTTTTTGTCTCCTCTTAATGGACGAGTTGTGTAATTTATTTTTCCTTTTGAAATTTATTCCGGAAATGCGGTTTCGAACAAAGAGAAAACCATTACGGGAACTCGGTGGCTTTGGTGCACGCGTTCTTTCGATGAAAACGTTGCGCGTGGGTCCCATGCAATTTCCATTTATATTACTACAACCCCTCACTTCTCCTGGGCTCTTCCAATGACTTACTTGACTCCTTCCTCACGTCGTGAGCCAAGAGGATGTTTTTGTGCTCTATACGGGCTGCTATCCTCCTCGTTTCTTATTTTGTTGCTTCCTTTTCGTCTTTTCTAGCGCCATAAAGCTCTGGTCGAATTAATCCTGATGGACTACCACACTGAAAACGCATCGTGTCGTCCAACCTGCTTCGTCGCTTGCCTCGTACACGATCTTCCACTCACCGATGCCAAACGATTTTCCCGGACTCTAATCAACCAAGGGAACAAGAATGTCTTGCAATTTCTTTCCTAATTTTATCCTTTCGCATTTTTTATCATTTTGAAATTATTTTCCGCTCGTATAAATAAAACAAATAAAAAATCAAGATCGAGGAAAAATGGCGTGAAATATTGACCGCTTTCGTCATTGGGTCAAGGAAACAAAAACCAGAAATTAGCGAACTGCAATTTCGAAGATTCCAAACCTCATGCAAAATGAATTTTTCAACATTGACCAAAAAAGTCGTCCGTTTGTTTTGTTCTTTTTCAGTTCATTCGATCATATTCCGTTTTCTTTTACGACACTTTGACGCAACGAGAATGACGTGGATTTTCTTTCGGTAAGAGCTTCTGGGTTGGAATTTCCTGAGGATTTTGTACTCGGAAATAAAGCAATATGCATAAATAATTGTATACATTCGGGAGTTGGGAGTGGAGCTTGGCAAAAGTGCATGGAAACTATGACGGAAGGTCAAATTACGTTTATTGAGGCCGGGCTAGGTTGAGAGTGAATTGGTCCGAATTTGCATGCTTATTGTAGGCTTTGGAAAGAGCAATTTTCACCACCGACAATTCGACCTCTCAAAGGTCGAATTAATCGTTTGAGATTGTCCGCAATGCTGAATAGCTTGTTTAGATTGAGTCATTTTATTTATTTTTTATTTCCAATCAGATATTGGCCCTTAAGGACGTTGTATGCAAAATTTTCTATGGATAGAATTCCTCTAAATTGCACCGTACGAAGAGAATAGTGAAATCTAAAATAGCTCGTGCAATTTGTAGGGATTTCGCCATGTAGAAGTCGAGATATTTATTTATAAAAATCACAATTTTCACTAGTTTCTCATAAGAGCGTGTGTTAAACGTTGCAATTTTCAACATTAAATATTTCGATTTCTAAATGGCGAAGCCTCTTAAAACTTTGCATACACTTTTATGTAAAATCGAAGAAGCTTTATTTAGTTTTTCAAAAAAATTGGTCGTAAAATTGTTTCGAAATTTTGTTTTTTATATAAAAAATACAGATTACCTCGGAAAATCTTGGATTTAGAGTAGGCTGATCTTTAGTCAAATTGTAACAACTTTTTAAAATGAAATTAGGCTCGCGAGCCATTTTGTATGTAAGAAAAAGTGAAAACAGAAATTTAGATTTGACCGTTGCCATGCAACGTCCTTTACAGATAATGGTAAAACGGTGGATGATTATAAAAGTTATCCGAAGAATACCTGGACAATGATATTCAAAAAGAATTCAACGCGGCCAGGCTCGTAAATATGATCGCCTTGACTCATTATTCTTGGGGCATTCTTCTCCTCGTTAAACTTTTATTTTCCTCCCGTTTTTCCAAGGCTTCTGAGTGAATTTTAATTCCCCGTTATCCCAAGGGTGCACTTTTCATACTCGAGATTCACAAACAAATTCCCTCATGCAAACGATTCCGGGTAAAAAGTGAATTAATTCTCATAAACTCGTTCTGAATGAAAAATATTAAACTGCAACAAATTACCTCGTTATTGCTGGTGTGCGTTACTCTCACGTTGTCAGTGAATGTTGGTTCCGTCCACGTGAACAATGTGCCATTTTTACCGGCGATGTCGCTTGGACAATTATTCACTTTGGGTGCTTCGCCCTCTGGAAAAACCCAAACCAAAAGTTCTTTTTTGCTCCCTCCATTCAGCAACGTGACTACAAACTTTTCATTTCCCTTTTTAATTCCCCGAGTCTAATTACTTTCGTGCGTTGATTCTTTTGATTGTAGACG
Source organism: Hyposoter dolosus (assembly GCA_963921915.1). Lineage (NCBI taxonomy): Eukaryota > Metazoa > Arthropoda > Insecta > Hymenoptera > Ichneumonidae > Hyposoter > Hyposoter dolosus. The sequence goes on along the minus strand of OY998136.1, from coordinate 7,408,147 downwards.
ATAATTATTTAGTTGGCAAAAGGAAGCAATAAAATTTTTCCATTTTCAATGTTCCGAGAGGCATAAAATTCTCTAGTCGATGATTCCCAAGAGCTACCTTCACGAGGGCTGCAAATTGTTGATTCGTACGGTCACGATAGATTATTGATTAACCCTCGGGCTGCACACTGCACGGACTTCCCTATCGGGTATCAATGATTTTACACGCACAGCAGTTTCAGGCTCTAGGAGTATCGAGAGCTCTCTCCCCCGTGAAAACGATCGATGCAACATTTTTCGATGATATTTTGGTCTTTGTGGAAAAAGCTTTGGCTCACTGTAGCGAGCTGTTGATTTTTATTGAGTTTGTTATTAATAAAATAGCACAAACCTTTAACGATGATGCGAAGAACGCAACTGGCTTGTTTTTTCGAAACCGGATGTCTCGCGAAGAAGGTGACAAGATGAAGTCCCGGTTTGAGGCTCGCCTCGAGCCGCGTGCCCCAGGAGGGTTTCGAGCGAACGTAACGAAACCAATCGAGGTCCGTCGAGGGTTGATCAAACGTCACGAAGGCCTCATCCCGATCCGGTGGGATTTCGGCTACCACGTCCTTTGGACACTCCAGCGTTGGTTTGCTATATTCTGCACATCGATCAATCATTTTTCACGAAATCTTGACGTCTCGGATTTATTATGACAATTCTCAACGTAAGATTAAGCGGAACGCTCGTTTTTTTTTTCGAAACTATTTCGCACGACCAACTTTTTCAACGAGTGAAATTTTCATTTTATCCCTTCGAATAAAATCTCAGATCCTCTGATGAAACGAATTCATCGAATCATGTGAAAATAATCAACCAAAAAACAATCATGCATTTTATCTAAAAATTCATTTTTTTCTCGAGAATTCCGTGAGAGAAAAATGTCGTTCGAATGGAGCAAAACAAATTTGATTACGCACTGACGCATTCTCCGTGTTTCGGGCCATCCCATGTACCATCGCCTTGGCAGGTGAGTTCATACTCTCCGTGCAACTGATATCCCACAGGACATTTGAGATAGCACTTAGTGCCAGGTCGATTCGCTTCCCTCCGAGCGTCGCTCCACATTCGTGGTGTGGTTTCCCGAGAGCACATTAAAAACCCTCGTCTCGCAGGGTCCAGAGGCGCGCAAGCGAGATTATTTATGTCTTAAATTAACAACAACAAAAAAGCGAAAAGAATTAACGAAATTTCGATTTACATTTCCATGTCAAAATGAAAGAATTTTGCATTATGAAAAAAACATTTATCAATAATTTTGTCGAAACATTAATTATTACGATTTAATGCCCTAAAGATTTTGCATTCGAAAGCCAAGGCACTTGTTCGCCACCGCAATACACCCGGCAACCAACCCCTAACGGCAGCCAATCTCGATAACCTAATTATCTGCACCGCTAATTAGCTCACAGTCCCGGAAACAGAGAAAATCTGCAAAAAAGAGAAAATGGAGAGAGAAAATGAACTCACCGGTGCAAGACTTTCCATCTGCGGACAATGCTTTTTCGTCACCGTCACAAGCACAGAAGTAACTTCCTTCGGTGTTCTCACAAACTTCGCTGCATCCCCCGTTGTCTATGGCGCACTCGTTTATGTCTTGGATGTAATAATTTTCTCATTAAACAAAACATCGACTACAAAGGTTCCGGAACAAAGAATAAAATTGGCAAAGTAGTGTTCGTGTAGTTTCCAGGGATCAAATGCTAACCAGGTATTCCTCTGCGAATCATGTGATTTTTTATGGCATCCCTGATCATTTGGGTCCTTTTCATCCTGCCACGTATATCTCACGTATTTGGAGAGAAAAAAATTTGAAAAAATTCTGCAAAACTCGGTATCGGTTCTACTTGAACCCTGGAACTACAAACCGGGGTATATAACTTGGACGACCTTCTAATTACGTTGCTAAGTTAATTTTCAGCACTTTTAGGTATTTAAATCGATTTTTCATCATCTAAACGTTGTTGAAATTGAATTTACTCTTCACCATTCTCTTTGGTGTGAAAAAACTAAAAGATTCATGTACTTATAAGTCGGATTATTGCTTTCGGAACGATTTTACGAACAGGAAACCCATGGGGTGACTGTTTACCCCGGTTGGTAGTTTAAAGGTAAAAAAATGTGTTTGTAGTGTAATTTGTTTTATTTTTAAATGAAACGTTTTGAAAAACAAGTTTTTCGAAAAAAAAGTTGTCGCTCATATGATCCGGGGAAGAGTTAAGGTGGTAGTCTGGCCTAAGTCTTTTTCCACGGATTTGAAAAAGCATCAGTTTCCGAAAAAACATCCAGGCCACGATAATGGAACATGGTTTCATTTTTTTTTTTTTTTCATGAATATCGTTAATAATTGACATTCCGGATATTAATTAATTTTTTATTTACACACATCCGTTTGTTTATTCATGAGGATCATCAATTCTCTCTTTGCGTCAAATAAAAAGTGTGAATTATGTCCAGAGTCGTAATTAACACTAGTGCATCTGGGTACGTAATTGCTAGCTGTAGAAAATATAATTCCATGGCATGTGGAGCTGAAGCATTGACGTATATATAGCGACGAGACGGAGGATCTATTGAAAGAGGTCTTTCATGACTTTTAACGACGACTGGGTCCGCGCTCATGTGTCAAATAAAAAGAAACGTGCGAATGGAAGAAAATAAGAGAAAGAGAGAGAAAGAGATTAGCTTTGCATTCTATCAGCATGGATGCAAACTCTATTGGTCGCGAGAGCCAACGCTCTCAATTGTGACAAGTGTTAAATTGACTGAAATGGCGAGCGAGAAGTTCCCGAGGCAAGTGTTGCCTCTGGTGGACTCTGTGCGACAATCATCAATATAAATTGATTTATTTTTAGTGAGCAGCCAACAATGGCAAGAGGAAGTTTCATTAGGAATTTGTCTTTTGTCCTGCACGGCGTTTCGGCTCGATCCACCATTTTCATAATGTCCTAAAGTCCCTTAACCTTGCTTCTCGGTCCAGCCATAAATATTTACGTGGAAGGGAAAACGTCAAGAACAAACGTTCGAATTTTTTCAAAAAACTTGCCATGTTTTGTATTATTTTTTCTAATGTAATTTTTTTTTCTCACAGATGGAAATGAAAGGTTTCCTCGTGTTTTTTCGTAAAAGAGACGGTTCGGGGTCACATTGCTTTTAAATTTTTTGAGTCATTGAAGTAAAATTTGTGATGCAAATTTTGTCATCATTGTGGAGTGGGGAGTCTCGAGCCAAATGAACGCGAAGCAGAAATAAATGTTTCTAAAGATCCTGATGGTCCCTGCATCCGCAAATATATTCTGATCAAGAAACATTGAGGTTGAATCAACGAGGTTCGTGCAATAGCAGTATGAATCGCTATTGATGAAAATTTCTTTCTCTCAGTGGAGGATTTTGTGTGTATAGAATTCATGTTTCGTTCTGATATGCTTCCGACATTGCTTGGCGGATTACACGCGAGCCTGAGCTCGAATAATGAAGATTTCGTATTTGAAGGAGAACAAGCAAGCCCTCGAGCTCTCGTATCGTCGTTAGTTCGCTTTCGCATTTCTCTTTGCTCCATTTTCTTCTATTTCTCCATTTGTTTCACTGGCCAACAGAAACGTCCGTCTGCTGCTCTGTATTATTCAAAGACTCTCATTTACACTCGCACGCAATCCTTAGCATTTATTGAGTCTTTCGTGAGTTGCATGAAAAAATTCAAATTACAAGTATTTCTATTTATTTAAAAACTCGATACTTTGGAATTTTGAGAAAATTCGTTCCACGGCGTTGGATTCTGTTTGGAAAAGATTTATCTGATGAAATGTAATCAGAGTGTAAAAATCTCGAGGTTGAATAAGTCAGAACCATTTATAGAATTAAATAGAATTTTTTGATGAAAAAGAAAAGAATTTTCGGAAGACAGAAATCGATACGCGGTGGTCCAAATTCGCACGAGTTCTTGGGGAACCAAACGCTTTGTCGTTGTGATGGTCCTCATAAGCCCGGTAGCTCAGCCAGAAAGTTTTCGCTTCATTCCCTGACGACGAGCTCAGATCGCGTCGCCAAAGCGACCATTAACGAGTAGACCACAAAAAATTCGACTAAGCTCTCGGGCGTTCTTTTTGAAGAAGTTCCACTGGAAATATCATGTTCGCTGTACACCTGCGTGGGTATAATTACTACGAGAGGAGACACTGTCGCTATATGGGTCGCCTTAATGGACCAAGTCTTTTTGCAGCATGTATATATATTTGAAAGTTTCTAGCGACATAAAGAATGATATCTTTCGCAAGACTGCTCCAGTAGCTAAAGAAAAAATGTCTCAAGGCTCTCGGAGACAGTGGATGGTTCTTTGTCTTTCATGAGAATGTCGCGACTCGTCAGTATCTTTCCATTTTACAAATTCATCATCGGACACAAATCCCCGAACGCTAATATCACGTGAATTAAGAATGATCGATGAATTTGAGTGGTCCAAGAAAAAGGGTTGAAAATTTATGTAGGCGTAAATAAACATGTAATGAATCGATGTACCAAATTTTGATATTATTTACTATCTAGTTCGGCAGTAATTAATTATTGATTCTCCAGTATTTTTGGACACTTATCCCCACCGCCATAGAAAAGTCAAAAGTTTTTTATTTTTTCCACTGGTTATTCCCAAGATTTCATAATAAAAAACGGATCGATGTATTCCCTGGATACCCAGGAATATATACGTGCTTTAGTTTTTGGACTTTCCTATTGAAAATCGATTGAAATTTAAAAAAAAAAAAATAAACACACAGCATAACCCATAACCGGAGACGGCGTCAGCTGTTTTTTTTTCGTACGTAGTCAAACGCCTCGTTTAAGGTATTACTATCACGGAACGACTTTATTTAGGGTTCCTTCAAAATTTTGTATAAACGTTCTTGGCACCAAAACTCACAGTTTTCTCCTCTGAAGAAAAATTTCCTGACGTTTAGAATTTGAGATATTTAATTTTCATTCTTTTGAAGTCGCGTTTCTTTTGTTTTTTTCTTGCTACTTTTTACCGAAACGTAACTTCAATTTACATGCGTTTAGGTGGGAAACATATAAAATTGGAAATTCAATATCTCAAATTCTAGACGTCAGAAAATTTTTTTTTCATCGGAGAAAACTGTTAGTTTTGGTGCCAAGAACGTTTGTACAAAATTGGCTTATTAAACATATTTTAATCAATAAAATCATATGAAAATATCGATTCTTCACGGATTATATTTCTAAAATAATAAAATGACTATTTTGAAGTCAGTTTCGTATTAGGAAACCTAAGCCGAAAATAATTCTTGTAAAGATCACGTTCCATGAGGACGAGGTCATGTTTTTTTCGTTTATTGAGTAAATTCAATTTGTCCCTGTATGTGTTTATGATCGGAGGATAAAAAGCAAAACATTGGTTGGTAAGAAACTCTCAGCTGATTGGAAGTTTGAATCGCAGCGTGAAATTTGACTCACCGACGCAGTTGGATCCAGTGGTAAGCTCGTAGCCAGGGAAACAAGTGATTGAAACAGAATCTTCAATCGGCTGATCGCTGAGTTCGGTAGGATCAACGCAGCGATAGGAGCCTGGTGTGTTGATACATCCGTAGTGACAAATTTCAGTTTGGAGATCGGGCACGTAACACTCGTCAACATCTGCAGGATTAAAACAAGACTCCTGCTCACTTTGATATAATTTAACATTGTTCTCTAGAAACTCGAGAATATACTCGTGATAGCAAAATCGAGAGGAAACTTGATCCCCGAAATCCACTAACGACTATAAAACGTCGAGACTCATGACTCGAATTCTAGTGAACGAGGAATATTCTCTGGAGGACAAATGAAAAGATGAACAATGAGGCAGGAGCTCAAAATCGCTGATTTCTTCAACATCCAACATTCTCATTTGCAGAAAACACGAAAAAAGTGAAATTTCTAAAAAGTCGAGAGAGTAGATAATGGCAAAGACGTGAGTTGGATTCGGAGGATCAAAATGAATGAATTTAATGAGAAGGACACGTTGATGACACGAAGGGGATTTCGGAGGATGACCTTGGCAGGTTTTCCAGTCGTCGATCAGCATGAATCCATCTGGACAGAGGCAAAAGACTCGGCCCATGGTTGAAAGACAGGTGTGCGAACAACCGGCATTGTTGATCGAGCAAGCTCCAGCATCGAGACACGTATGATTGTCCGACGACAGAACAGTGCCAGCGAGTCCCTCGCACGAGCAAGTGTAGCTACCCTCGTGATTATGACATGTATCCTGGCATGGTCCATGACCGTTGTTCAACAGACACTCGTTGACGTCTGGGCATCGAGCACCAGCAACACCGGCCCAGCAACAGCGGTAACAACAGCATCCAGCAAAATAGATGCATCAGCACACACACACACAGCGCAATGAGAAGCGATACACGAAATTCCGGTCATCGGGTGATTGGTCGAATCGAGTGATCGTGGGAACAGATACTGACATGCATTTCATTGAGTTAAACATGCGGCTATGTCATCCAGAGAAACTGGTATAGAGCTAAGTCTACAGCAAGAGAGAGAGAGAGAGAGACAGAGAGAGCGAGTGAGAGAGAGCCAAATGGGAGGATCTCGTCACTAACCTATGCAAGTGAATTTGTCCTCTCCGCGTTTCATGCCCTGAGGACATTCGCATCTGTACGAGCCTGGTGTGTTGATGCAGTTGTACTCACAGCCCCCATTCTCGTTTTCGCACTCGTTGACATCTGCAATATGTAAACCTTTTTTTTCAACCAAAGAGTAAAAAGTGAGTTTTTCCCATCAGGACCTGGCGAGGCCCGTTCCAGCAAATGAAAGTGACATATATCGATCGAGAATAAATTCATAAAACATGAACAATATATTGTCGCGTAAATGAGACGAATTTTTAAAACTCATGAGACGAACTTTTTTTCTGATCGAACACTCCGAAAGCTTCAGAAGTCGATCACGACTAAATAATGTCTCCCCAAATTGTTTTGTCGATATTATTCCGTATGCGGTTTCTCGGAATCACAAAAAACAACATGCTCATCACTCGTGTATAGTCGAAACGTGATCAATTTGTTTCGCTTCGGTGATTTCGAGCTCGAGCAATTAACTTACGAAGATCTATCGGAAAATGTCGATAGTCCGAAAGCTTTGCTTTTGGTTAAGCAAAAAGTAGTTTAACGAGCTCGGAACAGTAGTTAGTGTCGATTGTACGAAGCTATTGAAAGTTGTATCTGTTCTATAGAGAACGCTATATCGCTCACCGTAGCACTTGTGACCGTCCAGACGGAAACCCTTGTAACAAGAACACTTGGCTTGACCGTCGACCTCGTTGCAGACGTGATCGCAAGAGGATTCGGCACACGGACCAGACTGACCACGTCTGATTTTGCAGTTCGGTAAGGCGCCGATCCAACGACGATTTTTGCACAGTAGACGGCTGTTCGAGGAGGCCATATAAAATCCAGGAATGCACTCGTAATCGGCCTCCAAATATTCGTGTCCCGGTATCGATGACCTTACAAAAATATATCAATAAGAAACACGCACTTTTTTGACAAAACGGAAAGGAATCGATTTGCTCGATCTGAAAAATCGATCAAACAAGAAAATCCAACCAATTTTTTTCTTCGAATCGTTCCGTCGAAGATTCGGGGACAATTTTCTTTACAAATCCTTCAAGTTTGTTCTTCAATAATTCCTGCAAAATTTGACTTTAAATGGGGGAGGAAAAACGTTTTTTTTTTTCTTCGAATCGTCCATAACGTTCCGTCGAATATTCCAGGACAGCTTTCTTCACGAATCATTCAAGTTCCTTCTTTAATAATTCCTGCAAAATTTGACTCCAGAATATTTTCGAAATTCTCGTATACAGGCGATTGGGAAAATTGACGAAAATTCGAGGCAGAGGACTAGTAGTCTGAAGAGGCGGAAGAAAAAAAAGTAATTCATTTTTTATTCAGTCGCAAAATGCTTGCCCGTCAAGGCGGAGGGTTTAGCGAAATGAAAAATGAACGAGATTGAACTTTAATGGAGAAAAGTTCTTACTTAACATATTTGATGAGGGCGTGACGTGCTAACGGTGCAGGAATGAAAGTTCCATTAATGCACGTGAGATCTCCTTTCAGGGTTGCGCTTGGTTCAGTGTTGGCGAGTTCTTGGGAGAGTTCCGGTTGGTGATGTTCCCGCTGCTGTTGTAATTTCCGGTGGTCACCATTTTCTTCGATAACTCGGTCCCTATAGACTGGGCGAGGAATGAGACTCTCTGCTTGAGAATTGTCTGCCGAGCTCGTCGAGTCTCTGTCGGAGGAGTGACGCAATAATTTGCTGGTTTTTCCACCGTTTTTTAAATAAGCTTTGTAATCCTCGAAAGTCCTGGCTAAAACTTCGTTTTCAAGATCCACGATCGGCAGATCTTCGGCCGATCGCGCGTAGCCCAGCATTTTAGCGGCATCGTATCTCGAATTTTTCATTGCATCGAAAGAACCAGCAAAAGACGGTTTGGCGACTTCCGGTTTGAAGAGACTCGACGTTGAGTTTGTTTTTCCCCTGAGAACTTCGGAAGAGTCGTCCGAAATGTATGGGAATTCGGTTCGCGACCATAGGATCTCTTTTTCCAAGTTTTTCGAGAATTCGTGTTCCACGTTTTCCTCGTGACGTCTTTTTAACATTTCCGCATCATCGAGATTTCTTGGGTATTCGTTGTTTTCATTTTCCCTACCAAATTCCTTCATCTCCTTCGGTTTTGACGTCACTTCCGGTGGCATTGTGTCATCGACGTTGACACTTTTCATTCCATCGGAGCTTTCCTCGTTTGTTCTCGTGACAGCCGAACCATTTTTCGTCATTTCTTCGTCGCGTTCGATTGTCTCGTTCGATAAAGTTTCCTTCGATATAAATCCTTTGGTTGTTTGCTTCCTAGTGCCTCCAACTCTCTCACTCGTGGCTCCTGGGAGAGCCGCTGAAGCCTCCGGGCTTATTCTCGTCTGGGCAGTCTCATTTTTCCGGGACCTGCTTCTTTCGCTTTCCGGCTTCCTCGTTCTCTTACAGTTTCGATTTCTGCCTCGATTCCTCAATCCCACTTTCACTTGTAACCGTTCCTGGAACCTCCTCAAACGGCCGGACGAACCACGAATTCCATTGCACGGCGAACAATCCCAGTCGTCCGTCGTTAAACCACGCCCGAAATTCCTGTAAAGTTGACGCTTTCCATACCTCGAATCTGCAAAATTTAACAATCGTAAATTTCACGAAAGTTGACCTCAATCGTTAAGCGAAAATCCATTTTTCTGATCGGCGCCAAAAAGCACCTTAAGAATACGATTAATTTGTTTTTCTAAACTTCATGTACTGCGCAGTTTTTAAGATTTTAAGGATGTTGAGTACCTATGAAACTTGTTAATGTTAATTGTTCAATAAATAGCTTCTTAATCGTCGTGAAATTTGTACACGACATCCTGGATACTTCATGTAAAAACATTCCAAATTTTAAGAATTCTTTCATCATTACTTTAACCACCTTAAGGGTTGAAATAAAAAATGATAAGAAAATTTTGAAAATTTAGTATGTTTTGGTATATGAAGTACTTACGAGGTCGTGTAAAAATTTAACGAAGATTGGGAAGCTTGTTATTGAAAAATGAATATTTCGTTAAGAACAATTTTTTAAACAAATACAAAAAATATTTATCAATAAACTTTGTCTTCTTTCCGTTTGCTTTCAGTATATTGTAGATATTGAAAAATTGAGAAGTCAAAAAAAAAAATTTATCGCAAAGTTATACCAGTTTCCATAAAACTATACATTTGACGACATTTAATTTATTAATGTTAATGGTTCAATAACGAGCTTTTTAATCATCGTGAAATTTTTACACGATCTCTTAAATACTTCATACAAAAACATACCAAATTTTCAGAATTTTCTTATCATTTGCGATTTGGGACTCAACATCCTTAATTACAACGTATTCGGCCAACGACGACGAGAATTCACGCGCGTTCCAGTTGATAATTCTCCACGGACTAATTACTGCTTAATGGAAAAAATTTCATTGGATTACGATGCAGTTTTCAAACAAACTTCCTACACACACGTGACGGAACGTAGAAAATGGTTCATCGGGCTTGTCACGGTAATTAGCATTTCAATTCTTGACCCGATATTAATTAAATTCCAATTAGTTTATATAAAAGGAATAAATCCGAATTAGCATTGCATATGTCGCTCTATTCAATCACCAGCAGTGAATTGATTTTCTTCGCGCTCACCGTTAATGAAATATGAGCGCAACCGCGACCTTTTGAAGAAACAACTAATTATGTTTGTTTGATCATTCCCAATGGAACTACCAAATCCATTATTATGCGATTTGTGGAATTTCATTAACTCGTGTAACTCGACTCACTGCAACGAGAACGGACGGCAGTCAGGCGCGTTTTCCGCGTCGATTCCTTGTGTCGATTTTCAAATCGTGACAACGGCGTGTCCTTGCCATCGACTGCGGTATCGCCAACTACAGGTGCTTCGGTTTTCGCGTTCGAGTTTTCGTTTTCCAGCAATGAAGGAGCAGCTACGTTGACGTCGTCGTTCAGACTCTTGTCGGTGTCTCGAGAACCGGCCCATCTGTCGGAGCTTAAGGACACAAAACTATTTTTTTCCAAACCCTCCAGCACCGCAACGTTCACTCCTTCTTATCGTTTACACAAAATCAAAAAAGTTGCATCCTCGTGCATACACAAAAGCGAACTATTCCCAGAAAATTATTTTTCTCATTCCAAAGTATCACGACGCTTAAAAAAAAAGTACAAATCACATTTTCTTTTCTTATGCGTAGCAGACGAGAAATCTTTATGGTGTAATTCCGTGGAGTTTTCATTCGAAAAAAAAATTGAAGCGAAATTTTAAGCTCGTAATCTATGATTTGGAAGTTTGCATTTTTGGAACGAAATTCCGTTTTCCCTTCAGCAGAGCTGACAATTATTATTCAATATTTGGTCCGGACAACAAAACGATCCTCTCTTTCGACCAAAAACTTAATCGACCCGAAAAATTTTCATGCTTTTCAAAATCCAATAAATAATTAATGGAAAAATATTTCTCGTTGAATCTCAACACGTTGCGAACTTCAGAGTCATCGGAATCTTATGGTTTCTAGTAAACTCACTCGAACCGTTGATGCAAAGGCTCAGGATCGTAGATGGACTCTTGGAATCGAGTTTTCTTCTGGAGTATTTCTGCAGATCTGAAGGAACCTTTGGGCTCTGCATTTTGGCAAAAGCCTGAAAGAAAAAAAAGCACAGAATTATTTTGATTGCTTGCTTTATTATTTTTTTGTATTTGCATCTTCAGTCGTTTTTAATTTCCACTCGTAATGTTGAGCTAAAATTGTCCCAGGCTATCGATCTGTGGAGAATGATCAAGCGAATAATTTCGGATTTTTATTGTTAACCAAAATTCGTTAAATTATGCTCCAGGAGCGAAAAGGTTTTCGTTCGAATAATAGAGAAATTTCATGAATTCGTGCAAACTCCTGCACCTTATCACATTAGAAATCGTCGCTTTTATGAGCTGGAAGGATGGAGTTTGGTGGAAATCGAGAGCCATGTTAGATCCGAAATGTACGAGAAAGTTGTTAACTAGTGCTGGGTGTGTAAGGACCGAAGGCAAAGAAAGTGAAAAATAGCAACGTTGTCGTGGCGAGGAGAAAATCCGAGAAGATGAAATGTCGAGGGATCGTATCCCGAGTTACTTTTAAAAAAGGAAACACGCCTTTTCCATGTTCATTTTGTCGTAATTTTGTGTATGCATGGAATATTCCACGCGAAATTGAAAGATTGATCGTTGGAAAGCGTTTCGAAGATCATGCAGAATTCTGACGCTTTTGAGCGGCTGAAAAAACTTTCAGAATACTAATAAACACTCCGAAGACTTTGGTGACTCTTGGAATTGTTTGAAATTGCGGCAACGATACAAATATTTAGAAAAACTTTGCCGAACCAGTTGAATTCTTAAAGTCTCTTCCTCGAAAGCTAATTTTTTCTCTGCATTAATCTCCCGTGTCACGTTCTCCAAATAAAATGCCTGCCATGTAGATGTCACCCAAAGTTTTTCAACTTTATGCAGAATCCTCTCTATATACGTGTTCACGTTAAATGTGGCATAGCCTTCCAGGAAACTACGTACGAAAGTTATGTCTCAGTTTCCTCAAGCTCGTTCAAGATTCTGTGGTACGTGTATATGCGCGTATCGTCCTAGAAGAGAAGAAGAATGTTGAAGGAAGTCAAGGGTAAAGAGAGAGAAGTCTCTCATGCACGGCTCGTCATGGTTGGTGCGTCAAAAAGTTGCAGCAAATTTCGACTAGAATCTCAGTTTAAGGATGACGTTGTATGGCGAGGGTCAAATCTACAATTTTGTTTTCAGTTTTTCTTGCATACGAAATGGTTTGCGAGCCTAAATTCATTAATAAAAGTTGTTACAAATTGACTAAAGAACAACGTACTCTAAATCCAAGATTGTCCGAGACAATCTGTATTTATTATATAATTAACAAAATTTCGGAAAAATTTTACGAGCGATTTTTTTGAAAAAGTAAATAAAGCTTCTTCGATGTTGCATGAAAGTGTATGCAAAGTTTTAAGAGGCTTCACCATTTAGAAATCGAAATATTTAATGTTAAAAATTGCAACTTTTAACACACGCTCTTATGAGAAACTACTGAAAATTGCGATTTTTATAAATAAATATCTCGACTTCTACATGGTGAAAGCTCTTGAAATTGCGCGAGCTAATAGATATCACTATTATTTTTGTATGGTGCAAATCTAAAGGAATTCTATCGATAGAAAATCTTGCATACAACGTCCTTAAATGCGATTTGTATTTTTGACGATTGAACAAATATTTACAAGAATTTTCAGACCCTCGAGTTCTGAAAATATATATATTTTGATTTCCATATCTAATTTGAAATAACAAAAGAGACACGAATTTCGTTCTTATCATGGTTTGTGATATCGTTGGAAGAAAAAAAGCAATGGGAGTGTAAATTTGCGATGGCTTTCGTTAAATATATTTGTTCTTGGGAGCCAGACTTTCCGAGCTCTGAAACTATCGAACCGCAGCTCTGCTATACCTCCGGCAATATTCTTACACCGTTGAACCCTCCCGATCTCTTTCCATGACTGTTCCGCCGCGACAACCCTCCGTTACAACCGCCGAAGCCCTGTTGACTGCGGTAACTTTATATCGAACTTCGCCTTATCGAATAGCGTCCGGAGAGATTGCACGACGCTGTGAGAAAAGTCTATGAACGCACACGGTTGCCTGTTCACATCGTTTACGAATGCTCCATCTTCTTACATTTACATTTGAAAAAGAAAATAAATAGTTAGGACGTTGCTGAAAAGTGCAAATTAAGGAAGTTGTGTCGTTTTATCAAAATAAAAAAATTTCAACGCTCTCGACGATCGAATTCGATTCAGCAGGGTCTCGATTTTGTACTTTTCGTGCACTGAGAAAAAAGACACTGATTTTTACTACGATACTCGTGCAGTTGAAAACTTTTTGATAGAAATTTACCATAAAAAGTTGTCAGGACAATTATGTGATTGAACTGACAATTTTTTAATTTTCCCAATAGACAAGTATATCCGACAAACTTTTTAATTATGAAATTTGAAATCGACAAACGATTGTGCTTCAATTTTGAATTTTCAATTTTGAAAAAAGTAGGCCAACATATTTGCACGATTTTTTTATTTTTTATTTTCTCAATAAACAAATATCCGACAAACGTTTTAATTATGAAATTTGGAACCGACAAACGATTACGCTTCTATTAGGTTTTCGAAAATGTGAGGAATGTTCAATTTCGAAAAAAGTCCGCCAGTTGCACGAATTTTCGTTTTCATTTGTTTCCTCAATCTAGAGACTCGGTGGGGTCTAGGGATAAGTGGGACATTTAACGGCTCTGTCATCGTCTGTTGTTGGGGTCCAAACGACCCAGTCTGCACTCGAAGGGTTAAAATTAATTCTTTCTTGTCGAGACCCTGGAATTTCACCTCACAATCCTCGTCTGTTGGCAGGAAGTCAAAAGTTGAAAAAACGGAATGAAATTTACGTCAAGATCCTTTCAGAAATTGAACAAAGTCGCGCGGTTCATTTCGCCTGTTTATTTCGCAAGGAATTTCGATGTAAACGCGGTTTGAGCTCATACAACGTAAAACTAACATTTGTATTATATACCCTGCGTTTATATATATCATAACGTTTCGCGTGGAATATGACGAGGGCAGCTGCTGGTTCAGTTTGGCAAATCGGTTAATTGGAGCATGTGAAATTAACGCTCGTTGCTAGATCTGTGCTGGAATTTCTAATTCTACGGACCTAGAAATACCTTAACGTTACGACGTGCTTAGAATATACACACGGCGCAGTTAAGAGACGCCAAACATATCATCTGTTGCGGAGGAAGAATGGATTGATAGGAAAAGTGAGAAGCAGCAAAAAGGAGAGAGTTATCGATTTTAATAAAAATAAAAATGTGTCTGGCGTTGAACGTTTGTTGAATAACGAAACTGAGTCCAGGCGAAAAGAAATATTTCAATAAAGCCACGTGTATGGCGACGGTCAAATCTAAATTTTTGTTTTCAGTTTTTCTTACATACAAAATGTTTGGTGAGCCTAAGTTCATCAAAAACAGTTCCTACAAATTGACTAAAGAACAACATACTCTAAATCCAAGATTTTCCCAGCTAATCTGTATTTGTTATATAATAAACAAAATTTCAACAAAATCTTACGATCGATTTTTTTGCAAAACTAAATAAAGCTTCTTCGATGTTAAATAAAAGTGTATGCAAAGTTTTAAGAGTCGAAATTTTTAATGTTGAAAATTGGAACTTTTAAAACACGCTCTTATGAGAAACTACTGAAAATTGTGATTTTTATAAATTAATATCTCGACTTCTGCATGATGAAACCTCTTAAAATTGCGCGAGATATTGGATATCATTATTCTCTGTGTGTGGTACAAACTTAAAGGAATTCTATCGATAGAAAATTTTGCATACAACGTCCTTAATCAAATTTGAAGTGTCAACAAATTCGTAACGAATGCATTCACCTTGGCGTTGATGCACTGAGATTCGGAGATTGCCAGCAGCCCGGTACAGACTGGGTCAATTGCTAAAGAATTTTGATGACCTTGTAATTTTTGGGTTAATATCATTGTAAAAAATACGGGAAGCATTTTTTCTGGCTGAAAGGACTTCGACGTTTTCGCCAGGACCCGAGTGTACACAACGAGCCATCGTTCGCATGGAAAAAATCAATATTCCCCGATCATCAATACTTCTTGCGGTTTTGGCGCCGGCACTTTTTGTCCCTTCCGCGTTGTTTGCAATTATCGCCAACGAAATATCGGAAAAACCATCTCTTTACTCTCGAAGCCTCGGCAAGTTGAAAATTTACGAAGGAGATGGAAATGTAATCAATAAGAAGGGTAAGGAAGCCTTATGGCTTACCACGCCTCTAACGACATACTCAAATATTCACAACGAATAAAGAGCATTTGGTGCGAGAATCAATATATTAATTGCGCGGAGCAATTTAGCGCGTGGAAAAATGCGCAAATTACACATTTCATTGCCCATGAGCTTAAAAATTTGAATTTTATTTTTTTTAATGTGCTTATCAAATAAACGATCTCCAAATCCACGTAAAAAAAAAATTTACGAGCATAAAAAGAATTTACAAAAATATTCAAGTGTGAGGAACAAAAAAACTATGATTTTTATCGACTCATGAAAAAATTGAGAGCAGATTGTAATTCACAACGTTTGAAAAACGCTTTCCCTTGAAATTTTGGATTTTTTTTTTAAGGAAAATACGATTTTGTCGGAAGGAGGAGAGCAAGTGAGTCAAGCACATTAGCTTTAGCTCAGTCAAAATTCTGCGTGACTTTATAAACTACAAGGACGCGATAAATTAAAGGCCGACGCTCGTTTTTCTCGATTTTTCATCGCACTGTCATCCTTTTGGCCTGATCTCTTTCTATCGTTTTCTCTTTACCTATTTCTCTTTTTTCCTTCTATAGCCATGGTAATCTCGTCCGGAGGTCGTTGCTAACGAGGCAATTTTTCCCTTTCCGTTTCTTTCCTCTTTCTCTCTACTCTCAACGCCAGGGGAGCGGATAAAGTCTCTCGCTTACTCGCCCTTGCTATACTCTCGCCACCGGCCAGATCTCGCCTGTGAAAGAAGCTCGGCTTCGCTGTAGTTTAAGCTGCAGTTGAAAATGACTTCTCGAGTACTGCTCAACGGTTGGGAGAATAATACGAAAAAACAAAAAGTTGATCCATCTGTTAGGACTGTGCTGAGCGACCCCGTTAAAAATCATTCCAAAACGATTTTTTTTTACTATTTTTGAATAGACACAAAATTTTTTGAAAATTTTTTATTATTGGACTCGAACTTTGAAGTTTGACCCGGAGTTTATTTGCGGAGAAATCGTCACAGGCAGTAAATTAACAATTTCGCCAAAGCAGACGGGCTGTAAGATGGATTCCCTGAGAAGGCGAGAAAATTGAGAGAATTGGTGAATCAGTGCCGAGACGAAGTTTAATTGAATCTTAGGGTAATCATTGTCATCGTTCATTCAATGAAATCCTGCGCTTCGTAAACTTTTTGACAAGCGTCCGACCCTTCGTGAAATTTGTGCAAAGATCGCTACGCCAAGATTTTCGTATTAACGCCCAGCATTTTCATTCTCCACAGGAAGTAAGAAAACTTTATTGCTATCTAAATATTCCTTCCGATTGTGCTGAATCAAATGGATCCTTTGTTGCGAGTAAGCGATCCGAATAAATTCTGACGTCAGAAAATGGTCTCGAATATCTGAAGAACAACTGAACAGTCGTACCATCAAGTTCGAGGTCCCTTAGTTTCTCCAGCTCTTTGTCAATCATATTCACAGGACCGGGCATCAATTTTCCAGCCTTGCAAAATCATTTTTTTCCTCTCACGTATTTCCCTATGATTTTTTCATCCTGGGATTCAATTTAATCTGAAACGAAGTTATTCGGAGGAATGCATATCGAATAATTCCACTGCCAGCTCCGGCAGGAGCGTCTGCTGACCTGATTTGATCATTTTGGATCCTCCAACGCATGTTCCCTTACGTTCCATCACTTGTCAACAAATATCATCTTTTTTTTTTGAGCATTTCAATTTTGGCAGCATTGCACGTTGGTCGAGTGCAAAGAAAGGTTTTTGGTGACATCGTACTGTTGATTTTTCTGTACAGTGGAAAAAAAGGTAATAAAGTCGCCGGATGCTGAGCTCTGGACATTTTTCCAAACTCTTGCTTAGTGGAAATGACTTTTTCAGCAAATAACAATAGCTCCTGCACAAGTCGACAAGAAATATTGAGTTTTCTTCAATTATCTTCATAAATACGTACAAGTACACGGACCTATCAAAACAAAGATGAAGAACAGTAGAAAAACATTGATTCGCAAGTATTCGAAACACGATAACTGTTGGACAACATAATCGAACTTTTCCATCAGAAGGAACAATTTGAAAGCATTGGAACCGCCCCCAAGTGGTACTGAAACCTTTTATTTATACTTATTCATTCTGTCTTCCCCCTTCCGTTTTCTTTCACTCAGACTCAGTCTCTTCCATTCTTTTCTGTAGTCCTCTTGATAATGTACTTTGTACTCGAGTCTTCCGCACGTATCTGATCGGAGGTAGTGTACTTTGTTGACCGAACCTTTGTCTGTCCCACTTTTGCGGAAATCATCCCTTATTTTCAACTTCTACTACGATCCTCGCCACTAATGTCCACAGTTTTGTTTTCATGGCATCGGTCCACAAAATGCAAAACCTAAACACGCATTTTTTCGAGTTGTTAATTTAGTGACGTTTTTGATTGTTGATAAATAATTTTTCGCTCGAAAAATTAATTATTTTTTATTATTTTTATTTTGTGGATATTAAATATTTTGGAGAACTCTTTCGTGTCGATTTCTTCGCGATCTTCGTGTTTGGTTGGGTAGAATGATATTGAATGGTAGAAGAAGCATTGCATTTAGAGTTGCGGTATAGCGACTCGAGACAAATGCATTTACGTCTCTTGTCATATAGACTCTTTTATTTCATTCTATTCTGGAATAAAATGGAATTAAAAATACAAAATAAAAATAAAAATAAAAAAATGAGACCCAAAAATGGGTCTCATTTCTTGCTTAAGTTTCAGTGATTCTGTGTTTCTGAGAGCCTGACAATTTGATGATGTGCTACAGTGCGGCAGAAAACTTTGGCCAGATAAAAATTCTGTGGCATTAACATTTCGCAGTCACTTTATTCGCTCATCTTATTTTTGGCTCGAATCTATGACGATTTTTTTTTTTTGAGCTGCACTTTTTTTTTGTTACCGCTGTAACTTTTTATGAAACAAATTTTCGGCTCCTCTGATTGCTTCTCCAGATCGGCACGGGTCTGGAATTTCGATTTCACGTTAATCAAACCTTTCAGGTTCCTGGAAACTCTGTCGAGTAGAAATTCAAAATGCTCGAGTGTACTTTGCTATGTGCAAAGTTAATTTTCAAACAAAACTCAAGTGAGTTACATTATCGACAGACTGACATGCGTTTATATTTAAACGCGGACTTTGAAGCGTTGTTTTCTCTTTTCACACTTTGTGCATTTGTGCATAAATCCTGATATATTTTCCCGTTTTATTTTCAATTGTCAGCTCGCGAGCAATCGATCTCTGTGAATGTTGGCGAGGAGCCTATTAATAATTGAAAGGCCATCAAGAAAGATGCATTGAATCGTTGATTTCTTAGGCTTTCTATCCCACACAAGGAATTCCATGTTGAAGGGACGTGTGAATATTGTCAAAAATAAAAAAAAAACAAATTCCCATTTTTTCTCACTGTCTCGTAAATACTATACTTTTGAAAAATATGGTAATTTTTAAAAAACTTCAGTTCATTTCTCAGTTGTTAATATTTCGCAGTAAAAAATTGAATTCATTATGTTCACGTAAAAGGGAAACGGCATATGGAAAGAAACGGTTTATCGTACAGTGAAAAATGGATGAAGCGTTTTTTGTGAGATTGCGAGGAACAGTAATCCGTCTAAACACGTTTGAGGCGGAAGGATGATTGAGGATGGACTGTGTATGAAATATAACTCTGCAAGGACTGAGATCGAAGAGGAGCCGTCTCGTCATGCATTCGAGATGATCGCGTGAATCAAACTTCTCCCGGTACTCGGAGTTTTGAATTATCGTTGAATCGTGACTCTCTCGACGATGATGATCGCACGATATCACGTTGAGACAGCAAAGTGACTTACGCTGACGGATTAAACAAGTAAATTTGCTGCCAGCGAATAAAAAATAAAAAATCTGTCAAGAAAATCGATACGTCAAAAAAAAATTAAAAAAAATAAAAAACGATCGATTTTTCCTTAAATTTTGAGATGACGATGGTGGATTTTATTATTTTTCATTTTGATCCCTCGACTCTATATTTATTTTCATAAATTCAGCCTGGGAATCTAATATCCGAGAGGAAGAGAATTTTTATACAGAAGATTGTTAACCTCTCATTTTGTTGACATATATTCATACAATGTGACAAGCTCGAGATTCGCGCCGGTGGCGGCGACCCCTTCTACATATCAACGCAATTTTCCATCTCGTCTTTCGCGTTGGTGGCCTCCGGGTAACCGAGAGCAACTACGACAACTAACCCCTTCTCCCGAGTACCGGTACTCGCGTAATCCACGATCCAATCTCCGATATTTATTCCCCGCAGGTGACGAGAGTGCGCACCGCTCTATATATTTTCCACTGAATATACATGGGAAAAGAGAGAAAGAGCAGAAGAGCAACGGAAGTTCCGATTGTTCCGTGCTGGGAAACGATGAGAAGTGAAAGCACAGATTGCCTTCGCTCTTCGCTCTTCCGTTTTCTTGCTAAATCCTAATCCGGCCTCTTGCCCTCGTCCTCGTCACTTTATCGATAGGATAATATAGTTTATCATCAAGATCGAAAAAGGTGCAAAAACTTTCAACACGTTTAAACATTCCACCTTAAAAATAAAAGTCTCAACTTTGTTAAATTCTCAATTTTGTCAAAGTTTTAGCTAAAATAAAAATTTCGATACAAAATGACCAAAATAATTATTTTTCAAGAGTTCCTGATTTACCGGAAACAAACGAATAATTCAAAAAAGTAAAATTTTGACAATTCTACGGCATTTTGAAATTTTCAAAAAAAGGGTGTCGACGCTCTAACTTCCGCAAATTTTAAGATTTATTACTAATTTTTTTTTTTATAAATAGAGTATCATAGTAGGAAGGTTCGTATTAAATTTGGGAAATATCGGTTAACGGTTGAAATTTAATGATTTTTCGAATTTGACAAAAATTTGAGTTTTTTGAAAAATCGTCCAACCGCTCTAATTTCTGCAAATTTTGTAAGATATTGTGTACAAGTCCGTACTTCCTCTTCAGTTACTAGAAAAGTTATCGAAATTATATAATTTAAATGCAAATACAAAAAACGCTGGAAATAAAAATTTGCAAATTGCTTCCTCAAGATGCTCAAGATGCACGATGCTCAAAGGTACCTCTATGAGGAAGCCAAAATTAAAAATATAGTTCCTCATAGAATAAGATTTGAGCATCGTGCATCTTGAGCATCTTGAAGAAGCAATTTGCAAATTTTTTACTGACCACGGTGTATAAAAAAAAATTATATTAATTTCATCAAAATGCACGATCCGTCCAATAAATGTTAATGAAGTTTATCAATAAATTCTGAAATTAATAAAACGATGGAATAAACAGAGATTTCTTGAGTAAACTGAAGTTTTGACTCAATCAGAGCTGCAGTTGATGCAATCAACTAATCCAATAATTCTGCCAACAATTTCCATGATTTTGTGCAACATTTTCGATTCGAATGAAACAAATAACACGATAATTGGGATTCATTGTACATCGAATAAGGTTTGCCAGCAAAATCATTAGAAATGATTGGCCAAACACTCACTGTATATGTTGATTCATTGGCCTAACCGAATAGTTCAGTGACGTCAAGCATTTTTCGTTATATTTGCTTCCGGGCCTTGGCACAGAAGACAAATAACGATCGAATCGAACGAACGAGATTGCAGGCAACCAAGTTCATACGATTCGTTGTGAAGAATCCGAAGATTCGAGTGGCGAATCGAACTCATCAATAATATCGGTAGAGTATCCGTTCCTGCAGGAAGGATTAACGAGAAAACTGACGAGTGGTTCGCATCACGTTTTTCGCAGTGGATCGTTTCCCTTGTGAAAGCTGTCGCAAAAAATGTTTAACGAGGCCCGCAGCAAAGTGTCGAAGGCTGTTCAGCAAACGTTCCTCACACCGCGTCTCGTTATTTATTTTTTACGGACGTAAGTGAAACGCCAAATGCCAGCAATTTTCTTCTTCCGGTGAAGTTGACCGTTGTAACATTTTTTTCTCCGGAAACTCTTGCCAAAATTCAATAACCCCGTCAGCTTCATGCACAGAGGCCAGAAAAACTTTATGTACGTGGGAATATGCACACGTATATATAAAGGATAAGGTGAAGGTGCATGCTCGTAAAACGCAGCCGTTGCATCGAACCAGCTTCAGTCTAAGTGGGCGACTCTGTATGTATATACGAATAAAAACAGAGGGACAGGGCAAGCTTTCGCAATCTGAATTCTAGCTGTACGAATGGATAGATTGAACGTACAGGGACAATCTGATCGAATCTATTCGTGGCATATCATATCGTTGCCTCCCCCGGATCCAGGAACTAAGGACAACTTTTGCCAAAATTGAATTTCCTTATGTGAAAAGATGCACGAACCTTTTTATTATCCCCGGAAAAACATGGTCGGGGTTTGGGAGTAGAAACGCCAAATTTATCTACCTTTTTGCTTTCTCATAGAGGAAGCTATATGTGACGGTGAAATTTTTTTTTTCCAGTTTTCAATGTCAATATGTGCTTGAAATGTCCCAAAACATCGAAAAACCGTATCTAGAAAAAATTTCCGGATGTGTGTGTGTGTGTGTTCTGGAGCTGTGAAATTCAAACGTTTATAACTCGAGAAGGATTTGAGCTACAGGGCTACCGTTTTGCACAGATGTTAATCTATACAAGCTCTTCGTTCTCTGAGAATTTTGTCGGCATGGCTAGAAAAATGCGAATTCTATGGCGTTTTGAAATTTTCAAAAAAAGGGTGTAACCGCTCTAACTTCCGCAAATTTTAAGATTTATTGGTAATTTTTTTTTTTATAAATAGAGTATCGTAATACGAAGGTTGGTATTGAATTTGGGAAATATCGGTTGAATCGTTTAAATTTTGTGGGTTTCTGAATTTATTCAATTTTCACGATTTGAACAATTCTTCAGGAGCCTATGCACCAGAATTTTATGGTGTCAAACAGAACTTAATACTCTGGTCGATTTTTCTTCCTGTCAATTTGTACTTTTCACTGTTTCACACTGTAGAAATCCCATTGATGAGTCCGTACTCCGTTGCTTAGGGTGTTCTATGTCACGCTGAAGGAAAATGATATTTTCATTATGGACTCGACGGAAGTGCCACTGAACGAAGGAAAAATGGAAATTCACCGATTCGTTTCCTCCCGCGAACTCACAACGTCGATATTTTTTGTTCCAGCGATAAACTCAGTCCCCATGTTTTCCCATAGCAAGCGAACGAACATCGTAACCCCAAAGGGGAAGTTTTATTTTTAAGGGTTCTGAAATGAACTCGGAATAAAGTTCCAGCTGACATACGTCTCGCGCAGTTTAATCGGAAAAGTTTCGTCAATTCCAAGTGCGATTGAAAATCGTAGTGAAAAGTTTAAGTTGAACGATATCTACGGGAGTACGTTAACGAGAGTAACAAACAAAAGGACACAAGTTGGCGCTTACTACGTTGTTGCTTTACAACATAATAGTCCACGTCCTTTGAGGGCCGCCCGATTAATTATCGAATAATCGGAAAGACCGCTCCTGGCTGGTCCAAACTTTCTCAGCACTCGTGGAGGAATTTCCGAACGAGACGTACGAGCAGAGCATTCGTTTTCGAGGATCAATTCCTTTTGGATAAACGATCCCTTCCCCTGCACCCCTATCCTCGTAATTCACCAAATTCAATAGAGTCACAAAAGCGAGAGATGAAAAGAGAGCTATATGCTGTCGCGCAGAACAAATATCTCATTCAGGTACCAAACGGAGAATTTTGTTTCTCTCTCCCACTTTTAGGCTGGCCTGCCTTTTGTTCGGATTAGTCTGAATAACTCTAGTTCCTCTCTGCTGCTAGCAATTCAAGCATTTCTTTCATCGTCGTTTATTTATTTAATGAAAAAACCTCGACGACGAAATTGTCCTCAACAATAAATAATGCTCCAAATTTTCTAGATCCTTCGCAGTGAAACGGAGTTTCTCGTTCCCTCTAGAAACAATGTATTGGAAAACTTTTCCAGCACTTTTTAAATTTTTATTGCATGTACAATTGAAAAAAAAAAAAATCAAAATCGTCGCGATCGGAAAAATCGATTTCTTGGAAATAAATTGTCACCGATCGGTTCGTGAAGTTGATAATCTTTCAAAAAGACACTCCGCGTCCCTGATGGAGAGAAAATTCCGAATACAGGCGAAAGAAATTGGCTCGAAGGCGAGCGAATAATCTTTAAGGAGGAGAATCGTTCCTTGAGCAATTTTTGGCACTAAAATGGAAGAGAAGGGAACAAAAGATTTTGGAGATTTGGATCTACTCACCGGAGGAGAGAAAGACGCTCGCAAAAATCAAGAAAAGGCACTCGGTTTTCGCGAGACGACGATTTTTACTCGTACGCACGTTGGTGATTAAACGCATTTTTGGTTTTTATTTAATTTTCATCCAGAGAACATTCACTCGCGATATTAAAAAAAAAAAACGCGTGAACAAGTCCGTAATCCCGTAGAACCGATTATTTTCGATGATGCTTTCGCGTTCGCGTGTATCGCGCGGCCACTCGCATGGCTCTGGACTTCCCGGCTCTTCCGTGAGACGAGCGCGCTGGATTTCGGCGTTTAAATCCCTTCCAGTCTCGCGGTGTGCTACAGCAACCCTTTGCGCTTGCTCGTTACGTATTTGCTGTATGGAACTCGCATATATATATACCATTCAACCTACACGTTTGTGTTTACGTTTTCACACGTTTTACCCCTTTTATGATTCCCCCTTCCCTCTGTCCCTCTCGCTTGCACCCTCCCCTGTCTCTTGCTCTCCTCTCGCTTTCTCTTTGATGAACGTACAGCAAAGCTTTGCATGCCTTACTTTGGAGCATTATTTGCCTGTGTAAAACTTTACTTAGAGCAAAAAGCCGGAAAAGTGGCAATTTTCGTTCACGTTAAGTGAGCAAATTCGAAGTAATTCGGAAAACTTTTTGCTGTCATGGTGCTACGAATTATTATGGAATCTGACGGTGACGAGGAAATTCACTTTTCAACATGAAGCCCTTAAAGGCACGAGCTGTCTAGAAGAAACTTTCATAAACGTTGCACTCAGTTTTGACGTGTTTTCGAAACTGATTTTTATCGCGCGAAACATTAATTTAGTTTCTTGTTTCGTTTATTGCGATAAAATATATACAAACGCGTTTCTAGAGACCTCGGTCAACATGCAGTTTGCTGAGGACGTTTTGCATGTACTAACGTGAGCAGAATCGAAATAAATACACCACGTAAAAAGTTATTGTTTAAGGCAATCAAGTATTCAAATTTTATTGAGTTTCTTCGATCAAGATTCCGGTGACCCCTGGCGACTGGAATCGAAACACTGTGACCAACGCGGTAAAACAGTCACGGACTGTTTTATCGGAAAAGATAGATAAATGTAGAAACCGCGCGAAAAACGTAACTAATGATTGCAAAATTATCGAGTGTCGAAAAAATCGACGTTTTTTTTTTACGAACTGATTTTTGCACGTTATTTACGAAATTGATGAGTTTATGGCATCTGTAGCCTTGTAGGTAGATTTTTATGATTCTGTTTCCTATTAATTATAAAAGTGATTCCCATCTCATCAGCGACACGATAAATGGAAAGAAAAAAATGTCTTTTGGATAATTTGGTTTCTTATCGAAAAGAGTTCTCGTAATCGATAAGACGAATGCTTGAAAAATCGTGATCGTCACCGCAGCAGTATATGTTTTGAACGAGCTCTACTAGACTCTCCGTTATTGCAACACACATTTCCTTTCGAAATAATTACCACATGTTTGTCCAAAATCAAAAGTGTTGAAAGTCGTAGGAATATCGAAAGATTTTCGAATTTTTCAATCTCCGTTCAAAGTTCGAAACTCGACTCGAACATTTGAAGAATAAAATCCATTTTTTTTTCCAATATATCGTCGAACAAAAAAACATGAAAAAGAGAGAAAAAAAAGTTGGTGACGTGAGTTTGAGAATGCGTAATTAATCAGCATCACAATAACAAACTTTTTAATGATTTTTTTTCATCGAACATTTTCCTGTACGAGAATGAAGTATCTTTAGAAAGTACGGAGACTCGCGAGTTTTTATTGGTTGCAAGGATTAAGGCTTTCGTGAGAGGCGTCGATGATAAGCGTATCAAAAGGTTTGACTTCGTTACGAACGAAGCCGATTCAATTAACGTTGCAATTATCGTCGTCGTAGGTCATGACGAAACACTTTTATTTATAATTGCGATGTTATGAGGAAACTGATGAATGCAGTTTTTCGTATAAAAATATGTCAATACGTTTATCGTTCAGGCGAGATGAATTCATCGCGCTGGATGTCGAGAGGGCATTTCATCAAATATATACAAGAATAAATTCGACGACGGTTTCGTGTTACAAAGTCAGATGTATCGTGACGTTTGTGCACAAAAACTTTTAATCTCCTCAGAGATAACCCATAATAGACCTTCTCGAAGAAATTGCTCCATTCTTCCTGCGACTGAACGAGGGAGAGAAAGAGAGCGAGAGAGAGAGAGAGAGAGTGAAAAACGACTGAATTCTCTGACCCATTCTTCCAGCGATGAATTTCTCTCGTTAACTCCATTGAGAAGATAAATCATGTGTTTATTTGCAGCCACGTATTTGAATCTTTCTGTGTACTGACATGAAGCAAGATATTTCCCTGACTTAGTAAAAACGACAGTTGCACGAGAATAAACTAGCAGTATCATCTTCGACGTTCTCGAGATCAAACAAATATTATTCGTTTTTACTCTTCCACTTCGACAGTCCGCCGATCGTGCAACAAATATTTTCATCGATTGAATAATCGCGTTCATTATTTTGCTATATCGTTCCAAGGCTTCTCGACGTTTCGTTCAATTGTTGCAAGTAATTGCTGTCGAGATGTATCCTCGAGCGATTCCAAATTCAAAAAACAAGGAGATGGACGAGATTCAGATCAGCGGATCACCTCCAGACAAGGTAAGTCAGCGAATCTTTCATTTTCCTGGTCATGACAACTGCCAAATAGACACTGACAAATTTTAGTGGTCGCTTGTGTGACATTTGTCTCCAAACTTCGTGCCTCTGGCGTTCGATAAAATTCGTTTCCAAATGAAAAGCAAACAATCAAGTTTTCCATTGACGGAAATAAAAAAATATTCAGATCGATAAAAAATCATTTCTTCGAAATAAATTTAAAAAAATTCTGTCCGACCGCGAGACCAGGAAAAAATTTATTTCATCTCACTAGATCGTAGATGCATCGACCAGATGGTTTTTCCGGCTATTAAGTCAGGCTCCTTGTGATAAATCGGAAAATATGAGAATCTTAAAAAATTAAAATGATCGATACCAAGCAGCTCCGTGCGAATTGCGACACAAACTTTTAGAAACAAGAATTTATTTTCTAAAAAAAAAAAACCACTCTAGAATCTTATAAAACAAATAGAATGAAAAATGTTCAGAGATTAGCTTGGAATTGTTTCGAAGTTGAAATTTCGTAACGATCCGAAAAAAATCGGCAAGCCTCCATCTCTAATCAAAAGAGTTAGATAAAAACATTACGCCGGGTCACTGAGATCGAGCAAGTTAAAGGTTCGCACATGATTCCCAATCAGAATCTCAGAATCCTCTCGAGATTGCCGAATCGAGTGCGAGTGATTTCTAATTGACGATAATGAATGATCTCGAAGAAAAAAGGTCAATTAAGGGATCATTTTTCATCTAAAACTGATGTAGAGATGAATTTCAAAAGCTTCCACAAGTCGACGTACTTTTTTTCAGAATAATAAAAAGTGACGGCTGGAAGGTCAATAAATAAATTTAAAAAAAAAGTGGGACATGCGCTGCGCGAAAAAAAAAACCCACTTGGAGCCACAAAATGGTGGCTCAATCCAGATTGGAAGTTTCATCATCCAAACTTCGTAGAAAAACGCCGCATGTTTCGATGCCCCGTGAGAGGAACTTGCCTAATAATTACGTACGGAGAAATCTGCTTGAGAAAAAAAAAACTAATGAAAAATAAAAAGGAATGATGCAAAGAAATGCTCAAGTTGCACTCGCATCCTTGGGGCAGATCAATGATGCTCAATCACGGCCATTTCTTGTCCATTATCGATGCAATCTCGTAGAAAGATTGCCGACCGATAATTAGATACATTTTCATGAAAATATGATTAAAAAAAACTTTGTCCCGGAAACGTAAATGCGTGTGAGGATCAACCAGAAATTACCGGAGCGTTGACGCGTTTTACAATCGGAAAAAGTGCCAAGGGAAGGGATGAAGCAGCCAGGGAACGGCGGGGAAAGGCCCACTTTCATATAAAACTAGACCTTGTTCGATGGCCTTACTCAGTTTCGTATTGTCATTCGATGTATTCTCGTAATCTTCAATTTCGGTTTTTAATGTGATCATTTTTTTTCTCTCTCGACCATTTTTTTTTTCCGATACTCAATCGCTCATCGAATCAACGTTTTTTTTTTTGCATTCTGCGTTGCTGCATTCAAACGCGTGGTATCATGCGGCAAACCCCGGATGAACTTGACGTATGGAAATTTTATTTGTTCATTAAAAAATCAGAACGCGAAGAAAATTAATTCAAATAATTATCGCACATGCACTTTGGGAAAATAATCCGCAAATACGTCGTTTGAGTGTGTGATTGATACAAAATAATATATTCAATGGTTTTTTTTTAAACTTGGAAAAAAAATTTTGAATTTCTAATGAAAACTTCATAAAAATAAAAAATAAATATTAATAAAGTAAATATAAATAAATAAAAAGTTGATCAGCAGCGATCATTTTCGCTGATATTCGAAATTGTGAAAAATCTTAAAGGACATAGTCAAAAAATTGCACTACAATGAATAAATGGAAATCATCGACTGCGACCTTTTGAGAAAATGTCGATCGTTCTCCATTTTTCACAGTAAAATTAAAATTCCTTCCGTGCAAATTTCAGCCAAGACTAATGCAAGGTGGAAATTATATCAAGGAGGGAAGGGATTCAGCCAAGAGCACTTGTCTCATTTTTTCACCTAAGGAGGAGGATGAAATTGGAGCCCTTGGCAGATACTTACAACTTTTTGCTGTAAGTAACAATTTCAATGAATAAAATATTCACTTCTTATCATTGTGCAGCACTAAAGTCAGTCGTCAATGTAAAATCTTGAAAAAAAAAAAAAAAAAAAACTAAATATTAATGAGCTTAAAGTTTAATCAAAACAATAACCAACAATATTTCGAAATTTTAATTAATTCGAATGCAAAAAGAATGCATTTTTTCAATTCCAATTTTTTAATTGTTGTTTCATAAATATAAACGATTCAAAAACGTGATTGTTACGCGAGGAATACTCTAATTGTGCAAACGATCTAGTTTTTTGACACGTGCAAACGTCCCGTATAAATAAAATAAATGTAATCCGCTTGAAAAGCAATGAAATGATTAATGCGATTAAAACTTACTCAGGAGCATAAAGTGAACTTGCTACACATCGAGTCCCGAAGCTCGCTACGTCAGCACGATGGTTATGAATTTATGGTGGAATGTGCACCCGGTGGAAACCTCGGTGGTGTCATTGAAGCGATCCGGGCTCAGTGCGGCTATTTCTCGATCATATCAAGGTGAAATGGATAGCTTTCATCGATTCGCTACATAGAAATCGAATCAACTGTCTAATTAAATCTGATCACAACAGAAATTCATTCTAGAAATTCATAAACAAATTAAATTTTCAATGAAGTCGTCACAGCAATAATTGACCTTTCAATTGCGTTTTATAAATTTTACAATTATTGATAATTCACTCATGTGCTCTGGTACTTTTAAATTTCAATATCTGGAGTGATATTTGAATTGGCACTCATCGAATTATGCAAAACTCATCAAAGTTGGTGATCTTAATTAATTAATTCATTTATTTAATGAAATAATTCATTCAATTAATTAATATAATTATTGATTCATTAATTCTCGCAAGTTCTTTTTGCGTTGATATTTAGGACGAAAAATTTATACGCGTCGCGAGAAAAAGAATCAACACTTGACTGACAATCGCATTGCATTTTTTTGTCGTTAGAAATCACAAAGATAATCTGGGAACCGTGCCATGGTTCCCACGAAGAATGAGGGACCTCGATAAATTCGCAAACCAGATACTCTCGTATGGTTCCGAGCTGGATAGCGATCATCCTGGCTTCACAGATCCAGTCTATCGTGCGAGGAGAAAGTACTTCGCTGATATCGCCTATAATTACAAGTAGTAAGTGATCATTACGACTGGAGAATTATAGATATAGCTTTTGCATCCGTCCGGACCGGATGACGACACACGTTGTCCTTGCGAGGTTTTGCAGTCCAACAGAAAATCATTCCAACGAAGGCCATTCAATCGAACGACTTTTTTTTCTTCGGCGGCTCTTGGGAAAATCAAACTAGCATGTTCTCCAATGAGTTATTTTTTTTTAGCGGACAACCGATTCCTCGTGTTGAATATACCAAGGAAGAAACTGCAACGTGGAGTGTCGTTTTTCGGAAATTGGTCGAATTGTATCCCAAATACGCTTGTCGTGAACATAATCACGTTTTTCCTCTTCTTATCGAAAATTGCGGCTACCGAGAGGACAACATTCCTCAGCTGGAAGACATCTCCCGGTTCCTTCAAGGTATCGCGAATTATAATTCCTCAAAAAATTACGTAAAATTATGTTTTTGTTTATTTTTATTTGTATAATGATTAATGAACAGTATTTATCTTTTTATTTAATTATTCAATTTCAAGACTCATTTAATGGACGAAACTTTAATAAATAAAAACGTTTTCGTATTTAGATTGCACCGGTTTTACATTGCGGCCAGTAGCAGGATTGCTGTCCTCTCGGGATTTTCTAGCTGGCCTTGCATTTCGAGTGTTTCATAGCACACAGTACATAAGACACGGAAGTAAGCCACTTTACACACCGGAACCTGACGTTTGTCACGAGGTTCTAGGTCACGTTCCGCTTTTCGCGGATCCGGCATTTGCCCAATTCTCACAAGTCATTGGATTGGCGTCTCTCGGTGCTCCGGATGAGTACATCGAGAAACTTGCCACTGTGAGTATTACAATCTAGTTTTTTGGCATTTCCTGAACTTTGCATTCGCCTGTGAATTATTTTTCGCGTCACATTTGCAACTGTAAACCCTTTTTTTTCAAGTGTTTCTGGTTCACGGTGGAGTTTGGTCTCTGCCGGCAACACGGCGAGCTCAAGGCTTATGGCGCAGGCCTCCTTTCCTCGTTTGGCGAGCTCGAATATAGTCTCAGTGGTAAACCTGAGCTACGCCCGTTCGAGCCCGCCAAAACGGCGTTGCAAAAATATCCGATCACGGAATATCAACCAGTGTACTTTGTTGCCGAAGACTTTGAGGACGCGAAAGAAAAAATGATGTAAGTAGCTGATTCGCCAGCTTGTATCACAGATAGGGGCAGATGACGGCCGAATTATTGTTAAAAGAAGTTTTTACGACAGAATCGTTGCCACAGAGACGGAGGCACTTGTTATAAAAATTAAAATTGAAACGATATTCTGTTTCAGAAAATTCGCTCAAACGATTCCAAGAAAATTCGGTGTACGTTATGATCCATACACTCAGAGCATAAGTATTATTGACAGCAAGTACCAAATCGAAGAACTAGTTACGAACGTCAATCAAGAAATGGAGATTCTTATGGATGCTCTGAAGAAACTCAAGAACTGATTCATTAATTGTTTTTTAGTTTTGAGGTATTTCATTTGTTTATAACATTGAACAAATTGAGGCAATTAATACATTCGCAAAAATGAGAATTACAAACCGTTGATTTATTTTACTTGTACAAAGTTAGTCCAACAGAATATACGAAATCGAAATATTTCATGCAGACCTTCGTATTAGTTTCTAGAGACGTGGCAGCGGCTTGCCGCCAAATTGAAAAAACGTGTTTAAACTTGGGCAAAGCTTCGTATACTTCACATGTTCAAAAAGCGAGAATCGGGCATGCCCGGCCGATGTGTTCTTACTTCGAAATAAAAACTCCTCCGATTAACAAAATTTATTGATTTTTCTTTATAAAGAATGATCATTTGACCTTCATAAAAAACCTTCTCAAAAATGGTCGAAGACAATTGACACAAAAAAAAATGAAATTATTTCAACATAGCCAAGAATTCGTGAATGAATGGCGAAATTCCACAGGGAAACGTGTACACGCTGAACACGAATTTTTCAAATCCACTCACGTGGAGAATAACGTCGCAATTGATAAAAGCCTTCGCCAGGGCTCTGGAACATCTCCTGGCGGGTGCGTTTGTAATCTTTTATATTCTGGCAACTTCATTGCGACCGTCCTCAAAAAGCTGTACATTTTTGCACTTCACTTTTTACTTATCAGTACCACAGGAAAGGAGGTCAACATGACAGACACTTCGTACAGTCTGAGGCAGGCTATTGGGATCTGTCAGATGGGCGCAGCTTGGCCAATATGGGCAAATATGGCGACGACAAGTGTGCAAAGAGCACAGGAGAGATCGTAATGAAGTGAAAAACAATGTTAAAGATCAACTCAATTTGTTCGTGGAGTACCACAGTTCCACGACACAGAAATTTCGTTAAAAGAATTTAGAAGGCCAGGCATATTTTTAAGTACAGGAAAAATCGTGATTCAAGCTTCCAGTTTGATAAGTTATTGCTTTTAAACATCGAACTTGGCACACAACTATTCCAGCTTGCCCTAGTTCGGTTTTCCGTCACCAGATGTCATGGTGTCATTTGACAGATCGCAATCCATCGGTGCATTATAGAGATATAAGAACTATTTCATCCAGAGACTCGGTAAAGTCTCGGGACAAGTACATTGTCAGCTCTGTCGTCTGCTGTCTCGTCGAGTGCTCGCCGATCTATACTTTCTCGTAGTAAAAGGACTCGCGGTGGCAGGGATAAAATTTCAGCTAACCGTAAAGCCCAGGAGTAGTCGAGCAACCTAAAAATGGACATGGAGACTGATTAGGCGATGCTCTTTCGATAGAGCCTAAATTCAGTGCGATTAATAGGGTAATTGCTGAGAAAAAACTTTGCATGGGCTTAGTTCTGTGTCAGATTATATCACACTCACGCTACATTGAAGGATTTGACATGTCTCTATATGCGTTTCTGACGACACATTCAAAGGGGTCTGCGCACCCATCCTAGCCAATCCCTGGCAACGAAATTTCTGATTGGTAACGGCTGCGACGTTTCCCATGGATCCGTCATGGACAGAGCTTGGACGAAGTTATAAAACAGTGCATGCTTGCGTTGTTTCAGCTTCAACCTACACGTCGTGCAAATGCTATTTGTTGTTGTTTCAACTGTACTTGGACGCACAGTCCATGAGCGTGCGGCATGTTCTTATCGTGACATAGTGATAACTGCCTGCCTCGGCCCGGTCAGACCGCAAATCCACGGCATATGCTTACGTCATACATTGGGTGTGTTTAGAGCAGTTCAACGTTGAGCAACGGAACTCAACACAAATGGCTGCCAGTCAACAGCGTTGAGTTGCGAGTGCGCTAATCAATGCAAACGTTATGAGGTGTCCAGACTACGTTCTCAACGCTTCTCAACGCGTACTCTGTAGGAAAGAAATATCATGAAATACCCGTGAGAAAAATATGACTGATTAATTCGTATTTCCTCGTTATGGGCATTATAATTACATCCATTTGTACTTGCGGAAACGATCATTCCATTCGGAGTTGTCTTCGTGGACAGCAACCCGTACTTGCACAGATAATTGGTCAACATGGATGCTGGCAACAAATCAACAAGTTCAAAGGAAGCAGGCTTTGTGAGCTCGAAGACAGGCACGTATCCGATTGAAGCCAAGCGGATGGGCGTCTTTGAAAACCTCCAAGACGTTTTTGACTAAGGACGGCCGAAGCCATAAGTGAATTCAGGGTCCAAGTGGTCGAACTACAAGAAGCTTGCTCAATATGATGTACTCGTTATTTATATAATAAATACTTGTGTATGAATAGGGCTTCGTGTCCGTTTATTTGTTTGAATGGTCAGCTGCGTATTTTCCATAGGTGAACTATACCTAGGCATGTACTCGAGTGCAATGATGTCATCCAGATCACACGGTATCAGTTTGCGTACTATTTAGAGACGCGGCAGCGTCTTGACGCCAAGTATTAAAAAGAAAAGTTCGACCGACAAGGCAAGTTGCGCCGCGTATCTAGATACTCGATATTGCACCTTTTTCCGTTACGTTCAAAGTTAAAGTGGTCGCCATTAAAAAACACGTCGACTTATAAAAAAATGTCTAATTGCAGTTTACATATACATGTTGTGGGTGGTGCATCCAATCATCCATGATTTTCTTAGCTATGACCTTGAGAAGTGCCTTAAAACATGATATGAGTATCATTACGTGCGAGTTTTTATCATCAAAAAATTATTCCACAGGGACGTCACAAAATATATAAATGTCTATTCCAACGCTTCCACAACATGTGGGCAATATATAATTCACGAACAAAGAAATTCACTGTGGGGGGTACGCATGCAAAAAAGTTGCAGCAAATCTTTCAGGTTACATTCTGGAACACCAAAAAATGTGTCGCAAATGTACTGAGTTGTCGCCGTGACTGCAGCTCCATGCAGCGCTAACCTAACTGATTGTTTGTCACGTACGTGACGGTCACAGTGATGTTGCTATGGCGATAAGAAATTGTGCACTCATTATCGTCCTGCATGATTTCACCTGTCGTACACCGACAATCAATGTTTCTATCGCATCTGGACTAAACCGTTTTCTGGAGCGGTCGCCTGTCCTGTAAAATAGTATGCTAAATTAGAAATAGTTAGCATGTCGCCTCTTAGGCAGGTTTAACATATGACGTCCCACCATTCCATTAATTTAGTGAGAATCACATGACATTGCCATTGACATTGATTTTAACAATTGTCGTTGATTATCGTAATAACAATTCTGGGTATTCCCTGTTTTCGTAACCAATTAAATCGGTTAAAGTATCCCCTCCACGCACATATTTATATCATCCACTGATTTTTATTACGTGAGATACTCCGACGTTCCACTGTGTTTATCACAAGCCCCACAGGAACGACAGCGTCAACACGTAACTACTCCGTACACCAGCTTTTGGATTCTTTCAATGTAAGTAGTCCGTATAACGATTCTCTGCAGATTTTCACTTCAGACCTGTCTTCTATGTTTCACCAAAGAATTTGTAGTAGCTGCATTCTTACTATAATGGATATTGTATTTGTTTTCTATTACAGATATTCCGTCAGAAAATACCGTGCACAATGAAGGTTCTGATGATCTTGGCGCTTGCAGTGGCGCTAGTGCAGGCGAGGCCAGAACCCTACATTTTCCAGGCACCGCTCAATATATTGGCCGTGAGTACATCATTCCTACAACTATGGCCCACAAACCGTTCCAGCTTGTGACTGATGAAATACCTTAGCAAGGTGAACGCCTCAGATACCGGAGATGCTAACTCTTATACATATGCAAATAGGCTTCCTGATGCTTCTGAGTCGTAAGCTCTCAGTGCTCTCCCATAGGCCGCGTGGCTCAGATCTCAACTACGTGTGTAGATACTCCTTGCATCTAGCATTTATTTTCAGATTCATGTAATGCGAAGTAACATAATGTTATTGTGTATTTTTTCAGCGGCCATATGACGCGCCTACATCCAAAACAGGTGGACCCACCACAACCGAAGTAGTGACGCCCATCACGGCTGAAGTTATACCGGTCGCTGCAACCAATTCAACGACATCGTCGAGTTCTGGAGATGCTTCAGGGCCGAAAACAGTTCGCAATCCAGACGGCAGGCCATCCGTGGCCCATTTGTGGGGTCATGGAGGCTCTACGAA
This sequence comes from Hyposoter dolosus, assembly GCA_963921915.1. Taxonomy (NCBI): domain Eukaryota; kingdom Metazoa; phylum Arthropoda; class Insecta; order Hymenoptera; family Ichneumonidae; genus Hyposoter; species Hyposoter dolosus. Next base: position 7,372,700 of record OY998136.1, on the reverse strand, counting down.
CTCCGAACGTGTGCCCGAATTAAACCCCACCTTTACGCCTAAATCACTCACATCCTCGGGTGCTCGAAGCAGACCGTCACGACTTCCCATACACTACCTTGTACTTGTTGCCCTTGCTCTTTGTATTTTGAATGGTCTTCCTATTTGGACTTGTATTTATATATTATTTTTAAAGAACCGGTACTCTGATCGGGTGCTTAGGGTGGTTGCTTCTTAAGAGCATCAGGAGCGCCTGGGTTCGAATCCCGGTTCCGTAGTCGTTTGTCAAGGGAATCAAAATATGGGCGTGACTAGTTCTAGACGTACATACGTGGTGGGTCCAAGTACAAGAACGGGTGTTTGCGTCATCTGTATGGCTGTAGTCCATGTTTACATTCCCTTGACAAAACGCGATGTACAGCGACAAAAAGAGTGTTCCAGTGAAGGAATAAATTATTATATAATTATAATAAATTATTATATGATTATAATAATTACAATAATAATAAATGAATAAAATTTAAAAATTATAAAACAACCGAAGATTTTATTGACATAAAATGACTTATAGGGCATGCACGGCAAAGAATAAAATAGGCCTTGCCGTGCGTGTGATCCCACCAATTTCCTCAGTAGTCACTTAGTATGTTAAGAGAGATAACCGAAGCTCGTGCGGTCTAATGTGATAGAATCTCGACCATCATCCAAGGAAGGTGAGCATCTACACCGATGGAGTGACAGGAATGAAAAAAGCACGTATTCGAAACATTCAATTATTATTACACTATACAACAAACTGACCTGCATTTCTACTCTTGCACATGTGCACATTGGGCATGATTCTTAGGATTGCTTTTCTGTATCATGCTGCACCACGGAGCGAGACTGCAATTGCCATGCAAACCATTTATACAATCGCAACGCATCTTCATAACGCTCTGAACATGAACGTTCTACTTATGTAGAAAATGTGTCTAAAAAATTGTTCCTGAGATAGCGGATCGCGACACAAGAGATCGACGGTCCGTGAAAAAATTGCCGAGGCGCAATAGTTGATCAATGCCCGGTGCAGTATTGAGCGAATAATCTCAAGCCCGGGATGCAGATCCGTCATTGCGCCCCGACATGTGTCAACATAGTTACTGACGATCAATGACCATCCCAGCTTCAGCCAGTGCTCGTTGATCATCGGCAGCCTGTCGTAGCGGAATAGCTTCAGCCTACACGTCGTGCCAATGCTATTTGTTGCTGTTTCAGCTGTACTTGGACGCACGACCCATGAGCGTGCGGCATGTTGTTATCGTGACATAGTGATAAACTCCCTGCCTCGGCCCGGTCAGACCGCAAACCCACGGCATATACTTACGTCATACATTGTGTACTTCAACACTTAATATAACTATACTGTTATTCGTACTCTGTAGGAAAGAATTGTCATGAAATACCCGTGAGGAAAATATGACTGCTTATTTCGTATCTCCTCGAAACAAATCAACAAGTTCAAAGGAAGCAGGCTCTGTGAGCTCGAAGATCCGCTCGAAGTGGATGGGCGTCTTTGAAAATCTCTGAGACGTTTGACTACGGGTGACCGAAGCCATAAGTGAATTCAAAAAGCACATGGAGATAAGAAGTTGTGCACTCATTATCGCCCAGCATGGCTTCACCTGTCGTACACCGACAATCAATGTTTCTATCGCATCTGGACTACACCGTTTGCTGGAGCGGGCTCCTGTCCCGTAAAATAGTTAGCATGTCACCTTTCAGGCAGGTCAAACATACGTGTCATTATGTTAAGCGTCCGACCATTCCATTCTTTTAGTGAGAATCACATGACATTGCGGGACCTAATTTCGATAGCCACCCAGAATGGTCTCTTTTGCGATAATGAATGCGGTCGAAATGCATACCTAATAATTTAGAAATAGCAACGATTGTGATTCATTATCGCAATAACAATTCTGGATTTTCCTTGTTTTCGTAATCAATTATGCATTGGTCAACGTATCCCGACCACGCACATACTCTTATCAGCCACTGCTTTGTACGTGAAACCTCCTAACGTCCCGCTGTATTTGTCACAAGCTCCGCAGGAACGATAGCGTCAACACGTCACTACTCGGACACCAGCTTTTTAATTCTTTCAATGTAAGTAGTCTGTATAAGGATTCTCTGCACATTAACACTTCAGCCCTGTCTCCTATGTTCCACCAAGGAATTTGGAGTAGCTGGTTTCGCTCGGAAATGTACATTGTATTTGTTTTCTTTTACAGACAGTCTGGCAGAACACCGATGCACAATGAAGGTTCTGCTGATCTTGATGGTTCCAGTGGCGCTAGCGCAGGCAAGGCCAGAAGGCAGCATACAGCAAGATCTCGGTGTGTTGAACGTGAGTACATCATTCCTAAAACCATTGTCGACAAATCGTTCAGGCTTGTGCCGGATGAAACACCTTAGCAAGGTGAACCAGATAATGGAGATGCCAACTAGCCTACATGCAAATAGGCGACATGACGTGTGATGCTTCTGGATCGTGAGCTCTCAGTGCTCTCGCACAGCCCGCGGCGCAGACCACAACCACGTGGTAAATACTCTGTGCATTCAGCATTTGTTTTCCAATTGATGTAGTTTAAAGTTAATTAATTTCTCTGTGTACTTTTTTCAGGACCCATTCTTTTCGTCACCCGATTATGACGCGGATGCAGTCTATGGAAGTTCAACTTCAGGTGTAGGATGGGCGGATCGTGGAGCCAGTGCAGGCGGGCCCACCACACCCGGAGTAGCGCAGTCCACCACACCCGGACCAATACCGACCACCAACACCAAGAGTATCGCAGTCCACCACACCCAGACTAATGACGCCCACGACACCCGACGGAGTGTTCATAATCAATGTCCAAATAGCAGCCGCACCAACTTCTACGTCCGGATCGGGAACGAGTACCACGTGGTTTGTACAATGATGAGTGAACCCACCGAAATCGAACTGAATACATCGTCGGATTCTGGAAGCGCTGCAAGGTGTGATTCGAAACAGAATTCATATGGTGACTTTGGTATATCTACAGTCGGATCCGAAGACCGTTTATGGGGTTATGAGGGCTCTACGAGTTCCAAAGGTATTCTCGAAGTGAATCAATCAACCGATCTGAGCACATCTACTGATTCTGGAAGCGCTGCAGTGTCTGATAAGAAAGAGAATGCTGATGGCGAGTTTGGTACATCTACAGTCGGATCCGAAGATCGTTCGTGGGGTTATGAGGTCTCTACGAGTTCCGAAGGTATACCCGAAGTGAATCAATCTTCCACGACCGAACTGAGCACATCAGCGGATTCTGGAAACGCATCAGGGTCTGACACGAAACAGAATGCAGATGGTGACTTTGGTACATCTACAGTGGGACCTGACCGTTCCTGGGGATATGAAGACTCTACAAGCTCTGAACGTGTGCCTGAATTAAACCACACCACTACAACGGAATCATCCACATCCTCTGATGCTGGAAGCGCAGGGTCATTGTTCATACTTTATATTGGAATTTTTGCTTGTTTTATTTGCATTTGTATTGGTATGTTAATTGTGATTTATTTAAAAAAAAAGAAATTAATAATCTATAATGACATAGAGATTTCGACTCTACCAGCTCCGCACGTGTGGCCGAAATAAAGTGCACTGCCACTACGGAATCACCCACATTCTTGGGTTCTGGAAGCGCAGGGGCTTCGTCCATACTTCATATTATAATCCTTTTTTATTCTATTTGTATGTGTACGTATATTTTTATTTGGATTTGTACTTTACAAAAAGAATAAATTATTAAGTAATAATAATGAATAAATAAATAAAATGTAAAAATTATAAAATAACCTGTGATTTTATTGACATAAAATCTCCCAAAAGGCATGCACCGTAAACAAAAAAATAAGACTCGCTGCATGTGATTCCGCCAACTTTCTCATTAGTCACTTTGTATGTTAAGACAGGTAACCGAAGCTTGCTCACTCTGATGCAACAGAATCTCGACCACCATTCAATGACGGTGAGCATCCACAGTGATGGCGTGACAGGAATGAATAAAGCACTTCCTTGAAACATTGAAATATTACACCATACGAAAAAGTAACCTGTATTTCTACTCTTGTACACTTACACATTAAGCATAACTGACTTAGGTACAGCAGTGACCACCCCCTGGCAAAATTAACACTAGCTTACCTTCCGGTTAAGGGGACTCAGCACTAGCCAAACTGTTTGCTGGATCTATGGGTAACAGAAGTCTTGGAGTTGCCAAATAGCTCTTTAGAAGCGAGTCGAACGTTGCATTACGGACTGTTCTGGCGTTGGACACTTAATCATATATAGGCTCGAAATGTTCGTTTGCTCACCAATGCACGTGTTTCCAGAGCAAATGATGAGAGTGCTGCGCTCCCTAATATGTAGGTGTACCATATACAAGTGTAGGACGCCAGTTATTCATGGGCTAGCCACCTCCCCCCCCCCCCCCCTCCACTCGCAAATTGAGGTACTGCCAAATTTTAACAATCGGCCGAGAAGTGCATTGACCCCACATTACCATACTGATAATAAATGTAAGCAAACTTCTATCACCTCGAACATCAGCACGACAGATGTTCAGCTAGAAGTATGTTCGTGAAACCCGCCGTTTTTACTGCCGTAGCGTTAAGATAAGGTTTGTTTTTCTGTATCATGCTGCACCACGGAGCGAGACTGCAATTGCCATGCAAACCATTTATACAATCGCAACGCATCTCCATAACGCTCTGAACATGAACGTTCTACTTAGGTAGAAGATGTGTCTAAAAAATTGTTCCCGAGATAGCGGATCGCGATACAAGAGATCGACGGTCCGTGAAAAAATTGCCGAGGCGCAATAGTTGATCAATGCCCGGTGCAGTACTGAGCGAATAATCTCAAGCCCGGGATGCAAATCCGTCATTGCGCCCCGACATGTGTCAACATGGTTGCTGACGATCAAGGACCATGCCAGCTTCAGCCAGTGCTCGTTTATCATCGGCAGCCTGTCGTAGGGGAACAGCTGCCCTAAACTCCCTGCCCCGGCCCGGTCAGACCGCAAACCCACGGCATATACTTACGTCATACATTGTGTACTTTATCATTTAATATAACTATACTGTGAGGAAAATATGACTGATTACTTCGTATTTCCTCAAAACAAATCAACAAGTTCACAGGAAGCAGGCTCCGTGAGCTCGAAGACAGGCACGTATCCGATTAAAGCCAGCGAATGGGCGTCTTTGAAAACCTCTGAGACGTTTGACTACGGGTGACCGAAGCCATAAGTGGATTCAAAAAGCACATGGAGATAAGAAGTTGTGCACTCATTATTGTCCAGCATGGCTTCACTTGTCGTACGCCAGCAATCAACGTTTTTAACGCAACTAGACTACACTGTTTGCCAGAGCGGTCCCTAGTTCTGCCCGACAAAAATAATGGGCTAAATCAAATTAAGTTCGCATGTCACCTCTTACGCAGGTCGAATGAATGTTCTCAATCGGTTTAGCGTCACATTATTCTGGGGCGAATCACATGACATTGGATTCAGCACTCCGATAACCAACTGGAATGACTTCTTTTGCGATAAGGAGTACGGTCAAAATGCATACCTAATGACTTAGCGGTTGTGTCCTGCTATAATAACCTGGTGTGTATGTCAAACCTCCCTACGTTTTGCTGTGTACTATAATAATCATTCTGAGTTTTCTTTGAATTAATCACCAATCTAATCAGCTAACGTTTCTTGAGGGTTCCCATGCTTCAATGACCATAGCTTTGATGTGACTTAGAAGGTACAAACAAAATCGAAACAGTCACAAAATACTCGCATCCATGTTGTCACACTTTATAAATCGAAACTGTGACGTACTCTATTTATTAATATACGCGGTGTGCACGTCGAATACGTCAATATGTCGAAGATAACAATAAAACCTTACCGTTCATACGTAACGTGTCGTACCCGGTTCGATTTGAAACGGCCGCCAATTTAGTAACAAATAACCGAAATCAGCCCTATCAGACGCTACCGTTCGACGACTGCTGCATGGAAAAAAACAAAATTATTAACTTTATCGACCAATGGTAGGGAGCTATGATTCCCTTTCCATTTCAAATCAGTTACGATCGTTACGATGCTTCGAAAGCGACCCTCACGACGATAATCGGAAGCTTTGCGATTGCAAATTCCAGAGATCCCATACTTCTTAACTTTTCTTTTCATGCTCGTGATCCTTTAATTCGTGATCGAACGTCTCGGTAACTTTCGCGTAAAATCGTTTTTATCAGGTATGGCGGCCGAGCTGTCATGGACAACATTGAGTTACAGGGATTTAACGTGAAGTTATAAATATTTTCTACTCCTCGACAAAACTGGATGCCAGTAAACACGTAATAATACTTAAAAAATTAAAAAATGGCTTCGAACGATCCGGTGGTCGTTGACGACGGGATCGTCGAACCGGGTATCGAACCCGGTGCATCGGCCGAAACAATGCTTGTCACGACTGACAGTTTTGAAGAGTACGAACAAGAAATGAGCAATAGCATAGATGACAGACAAATGAAGGAAAGTACCGCTAGCACGATCTCAGAGATCCAAGAAGACGTTCAAAACGTTCCGGTCACACCCACCAGTCCAGTTGGAATTCAACAAGCTCATTCACTCGAGGATACCGAATTGGTGAGTCCCATAACCTCTCGCTAACTCGAAACCTTTTTTTAGACTCCGTTTTATCCATTAATTTCTATCACGGGACCGACAGGACGACGCAACTCACCAATTATCACTAAACAACGTGGACATGGATCCTCTTCGTTGTAAGAAATGGCTGGCCCAGAGGAAGCACATTTTTGTGCTTTCTCAGGCTGGCAAACCCGTGTATTCGCGGCACAGTCCAGAGGATAAGTTAGTAACAGTTATGGGCGTGATGCAAGCTTTAGTTTCCTTTGTACAAGCTGGAAATGACATGATAAGATCCGTCCATGCCGGCGATACCAACTTTGTGTTTGTCCTCAAAGGACCGCTGATCCTAGTTGCCGTTTCCAAGACTTTAGAGAGCGTCCCGCAGCTCGTGTTGCAATTAACGTGAGTCCTTGCCACGAATGCGAATCTTAGGCGCGAATTCGCGAACTTTTCCAACTGATTTTCACAGTTTTTGGCTTCTGTATGCATTTTTCTTGCAGCTATGTATATAATCAAATACTTTTCGTTCTCACGCAATCACAATTGACACGAGTGTACGAACAAAGGAGAAACTTTGATCTCAGAAGACTGTTGAGCGGTAGCGAACGACTTATAGATCATTTGTTGAATTTTATGGACAGAGAGCCAGCCTTTTTCTTAGGTGCTGTTAAGTGCTTGCCTCTCGTGCCATCCATGAGAGATTCCATCACCCAAACGATCGTTCAAACTTGTGGGAAAATAAAGGTGAAAAAATAAAACGTTGTACTTCTCGTGATATTGAAGTTTGCATCGTTGGGATACAACGAAATCTGATTTTTTTTTATAGCAGAACGCAAAATTTTCATACAGTATTTGTCAACGATAATCGGACAGTTTTCTTTGCAATTGGAAAACTGAACTTACTACAAAAATTAAAACGATCGCATCAATTATCAAAATAATTATAATAAATATATTTTCGTTATATTTCAACGATCCAAACTTCAGTATCATCGAAGTAAATGTTTCTTATTCATTATTTTGATCGATAATGCAATCGTTGCGATTTTTCTAGTAAATTCAGTTTTCCAATGGCAAAGAAGACTTTATCGTTAAGAAATACTGTAGAAAATTTTAGACAATCCAATGATGCAAACTTCAAAATTGTGTATTTCTTAATAATTATTGAAATTATTTGGATGCTGGCAGAATTTTTTTTCTGAATTAATGGAAAGTGTTTGCTCAATAATTCTCGAATTTCTGACGTCTTTTTAAAATTTGTTCTTTTTTTTTTTTCGTTTTGCGAACTCGTTATTTTCAAGGCTAACACGTGATTATTTTATTTTCCACAGAATTTAGTTTTCGCGATACTTTTAGCTAATAACCAGTTGGTCACGTTGGTGAGAATGAAGAAATTTTTCATACACCCGGCGGACCTGCACCTCATACAAAACTTAGTGGACAGCTCGGAATCCTTCAAAGCTGCGGAAGGCTGGACACCTATTTGTCTGCCGAAATTCGACGCGAATGGATTCATGCATGCCCATGTTTCATATTTGGCCGAAGATTGTCAGGCTTGTTTGTTGTTACTAACGGTCGATCGGGACGTGTTCTCGACACTTTCCGAAGCCAAGCAAGTAAGAGAACGTGCTCAACATCGACAATTATTGACCGAACTTGCACAAGGCCGATTTATTTGCATTTCAAAGCGACTATCATTGAAAAATTTTGAAAACTTATGCAAATTTCAAACTCGTTTGACTTCCAACAGAAAATTGTAGAAAAATTGCGACGGACCAATTGCCTGGAAGCGATAAACGAATCCATGAACAGAGTATCAGTGACAACGGCTGAAATCGGTCTTCCCCAAATGCGGCATGTTTTATACAAATGTCGTAGTACCGCGCAATTCTGGAGTCCAGGATTCCAACCCCCCTATACGAAAGACAAGGAAATCGAGAGGTAGGACTCGTTCCACAGCCTTTTTATACGCAATTCGTACACGGAGAAAAAAATATATAAAAAATTACTATTGCATCGTAGTTCCCTGGTCCATATTGTCCCTCTGAGAGATTTCACTACATACACATTCATTTTGTATATGAAATTGAACCAAAAATGTCAAAATTTGGACAAAAACGTCAGAATTTGTGATAAAACGTCGAAACTGAGCGTTAAATATTAAAATTTGGCGAAAAATCTGAAAATTTATCAAAAAATATCAAAATTTGGAGAAAATGTCTGTTTTCATTATTTTCGATAGAATATGAGTGAAAAATTAGTATGTCCTTGTTAAAATGCTTTAGAGGAGCGACATGATATCAAAGAACTATGATGACATAGTAATTTTTTATACTATTTTCTCTGCGTTCTTTGCAATATTTAGTTACAGGTTGATCGAAAATGTTTTTTCTCGACTTTAGGTTGCTCGGACTTTATCAATGCCTGCATCATCGATTGCACGCTCCGAATCGGCCTCTGAAGCTCATATTCCAACAGCTGGACAGAGAAACGATGTTGGCATGGGTGCGAAATGTTTTTTCCCAACGATAATTATGTTCCCCGACGTGTTTTCGTCGCTTTTCTTCATAGTCCAACGTGTCCGTCTGTTTTTAGGTCACATCGGGATTCGAGCTGTACGTTACCTTCGAGCCCCTCGTAACAAAGCCCGCTGCTATAGACGCGGTTGGTATATTATTGAAATGGATAAAAAAGGAAGAAGATAGACTGTTTATTCTCCATTCGCCGACTTTCTAAAAGGTCCGAGCCGATGGAATCTCCTCGGAAAACCGCGGAAGATTTTCTCAGAATAGAAAACTGCTCGAAGACTCAAAACTAGAGAAAACGAATACACTGCCACGTGCGTGTATAAAAAAAAAAAAAAAAACAGGAATGCGAGTGTAGCCTGAAAATTGTTCAGACAGAAAAATCTATCGTCCCCATTTTCTCGGACGTCGGACTTGCTCATTATTTATAACGGTTAACAGAATTCTCCTCGAATAAAACGTCAGGTGCTGTGGGTCGAAGATTCTCAGGGTGAAACGACTGCTTTGCACTGGCCGAGCGATCGTTGAGTTTTTGACCTCGTTGAAAACGAAGCTGCGAAGTTTCCTACAAAAATAAAATAAATCGACGGTGAATCAAATTTTTAAAAATGTCTCTAAAAATGCAACAGCTTGGAATTTCATATTTCCCGCTTGACAGCTCCGTGGATTTGTCGTTGTTGATATTTTTCCACATCCACGAGACGTGCTGCAATACGAATTTTATCAAATCGTCTATTTATTTAATTATTGTTAGGAACTTGGCATGCAATTCGCGAGAATTAAAAACTCAACTGTCCAACGATCTTTGCATCGTTGGAATGCAACGAAAACTCATTATTTTTTATAGCTGGGCGCAAAATTTTCATACAGTATTTGTCTTTTTTGCAATTGGAAAACTGAATTTACTAGAAAAATTGGAGCAATCACATTAATTTCTAAAATAATGAATAAAAAATATATTTTTCGTTGTATTCCAACGATGCAAACTTCGGTATCATAATTTCTACTGCTAAGCAGCCATTTTGCTTCGAATACAGACCAGAAAATATCACAGCGACGAGAGTCCCCATGATAATTATGTATATATCGAGAAAAAAAGGAAAAAACACGATCAGCGTTTATGAAGAGCTGAGAAGTGAGTATAAAAGAGACGTATAAGATTTTTATTGTTACGAGTCGCATGGAACTTTGTAACACACAGTTTCAACCTCGCGATACTTCACTGTACATAAATATGTTTTCGATTTGCGGGTATCATCGATTCGCAATGGAAAAAGCTTTCGTAACACGAGATTTGTTGGTGGCCAAGTTACGACGAGGCTGAATTATGAATAAACATGAAAAATGCGAAGAAAATTCGTTACACAAGGAACAAAAAAAGTCTCTCAATGTCTAGCTCGATCGCGATCTCTTCTTCGATCGCGATCACGATCTCTTTCTCGGTCTCGGTCTCTCTCGCGGTCACGATCGTCTCGTCTATAACGATCCTTTTCCCTTTCCTTGTCCTTGTGCGAAGACGAATGACCCTTTGGCGATTTGCTACGTTTTCGATCCCTTCGGTCGCGTTCCCGGCTTCGCGACCTTGGCTTCTCGCGCTCCGACTTCTTTTCCGATCGCGAATGTCGCTTTTCACGCTCCCTGTGACGCTCCCGATCTCTCGCGTACTCGTCCGGCCGTTTTCTCGGCTCTTCCTTCAACGGTGGCAAATCTTCCTCCTCCGAACTCTCCATTCCCTCGTCCATGTCGTCCTCCAATGCCGATATCTTGCCCTCTGCGTCATTAATCAACATTTTTTTCTGGCCGTCGTAAATCTTCAAAATCTCTCGAAAAAAAATCTCGAAAATTCGGCAAATACTTTCTGCATCGTTGAAACAATTTCACAATTCCAATTGCAGTTCATAAACTCAAAAAAAAACGGGAATACCCGAATTTAGCCATGAAAAAACAAAAAAAAATTCATTTATTCATCGAGGTGATTGTAATATTTTGGAAAATTCGTTTTCTCAATTAATCTCTGAAAATACGAAACTCGACGTAAACAACGCTTAACATGAATCTGAATGAATTAAAAATTTTCTTCGTAATTGTGAAGAATTTTCGAAATTTCGCAAACGGAAATTCCATTTCTCAACTTCTTTCTACGTCGCTGAATGAATTTCACATTATCGCAGTTCGCAAACTCGAAAAATGCAGGAAGAACTGAATTTAGCCACAAAAATACAAATTTTTTGTTGAATTCAGGAAGTGAATAATTCGAACGGTAAATCTTACCTAATTCGTTATTTTCTTCGAGGACGTGTCTCTTTTGTATCCTCGGAAGGATAACGTCGCAGCATCGTTCTTCGCGGAGGAGATTGTCGATGAATTCGTCCATGTGAATAAGTTCGTACTGGCCTTGTTTATTTTGATGTCTCAGTTTTCTGTTGTCGTTGAAAAGGGGCTCGAGATATTTGTAGCAATCGAGGGAAGTGCCGGTGAGTCGCATGTACAGAGCGCCGAGAGCGCGGACGTACTTGAATTCTTCGTTTTTAATGAATTCAACGATAATGTCTTTCTCGGGTTGAATTTGGAGCATTTTCAATATTAAACAAAGAAACGGCGTGGGTTTTACGTTGCCACCGAATACTCCACCGATAAATCTGTTGGAATGATTTTTTTCGTTCACTAAGTTCGTTTTTGGGGGATCGTAAACAAAAATACGATTTTTGAGGTTATGTGTGGTTAGGAAACTTGACTTACCTCAATTCCATCGCTTTGTCGACCAACAACTCTGCCGTTAGAGCGAAACATTCTTCTTTCCAATATTTCGAGTCGTAAATACGCGATCTTATTATTTTTTCGACCAGATATTGCGGATTTGTGCCACGAATCGACTTGGCATCTTTCACTGTACGATTCGCCATCGTTTAACTTTGTTTTTTTTCACGCAAACTATCAATTTTATATACACGATGGAAAAGTTAACCCTAACAATGTCACTGTTATTCTACTCGCACTCTGATCTTTTCTATTGTTTATTTACTTATTGATTGTATTTTCTATCAGGCTTTTGGCTGCCGGCGTTACCTCATCCGCCTCATCTTATCGCTGGGTCGCCAGCGCGCACTGGCAATTTTCTGACACGCTCAGCGGCACATTTAGATGATTTTTTAATTCGCATTCTCAACATACGATATTCTCAATAAATATTCAAAATAATTTATCAAATTCGCGATTTTTCCGGTTGCAATAAATTTCAATCCTTCAATAATGTTATTACTAGTGGATTTTGGAAATTTGACCACAGCTCCGAAAGTGGATTGCTCATCTCACTCTCACTCGCCAATGTTTTGTCGGTTTTCTCTCTTCGCTGCTTACTTTCTCGTTGCGTGACTCGAGTAGTCTCCTGCTTTTCGCGCCCAGCGGCGATTCATGGAACTAGGAAAAAGAACCAATTACGAATTCTCAAACGACGTTGATTCCTCCAAAAACAATTTAGAAATTATTTTTCAGTCTTTACCGCGGTGACGAGTAAAAAAACGTGACGACGGTTCCAACAATTATCACGATAAAAGATAAAAAAATTGCTAATTGACTTTTTGGGGATTTTGAATCTATTCTAAAACCAAAAAATCACAATATTCCGAAATTCAATGCGATTCGTAGAGAAATTATGAAAATCGTTGGAATTGGACAGAGTTTATCACGGCGAAGAAAAAATCTTCAGGAAAAATTATATCGCTAAATATCGTGATCGAATTTTATTAATTCCATTTGATTAATAATCGTAGAAAATATGGAGGTTAGAAAATTCCCAAAATGAGAAATTGCACAGCCGATCAATAATGCATGCCCACATAAGCAGAGTCATTGGCTGCGCGACTTTGTTGTTATCCCGATGTGAATCTTCGCGAAGTGAAAGCACCGCAAGACTTTTACTCGAAGATGCGGAAGAAAAAAGGTTTGCGAACCGCGGAGTTTTTTTAAATATTGTACAAAAAGGTCACGCGGTATGCGAGCATTCGTGTCACGCACTTTCCGCGAAAATTTCTAAACACTCAAATTTATTTTCCATCCGGAGGAAAAATGCGAAAAAGGAAAACGTGTTGCGATCGATGAACTTTTCGACTGCGTTTTTTCCTGAAAAAAAAAAATTAATTTAAAAAAAATTCAATCTACTCAGAAAAAATGTAAAAAAATAAAAAAATCAACAAAATTCGAAACTTTTTTGATAAAACGTCAAAATTCCACGAAATTTCAATAAAAATATTAAATTCCTAACTTTTTTTTTTGACGACAATAAAAATCAATAATTTAAGGCCAAGATTACGATTTTTTGAATTTATCATTTTTAAAAATTGTTTTTACAAAATATGGGCCACGGAGTCGTGCTTCTCGTGTTCGGATCTCGCGACTCAGCGAAATTATATACATATATCTGCTCGTGCTACGATCTCGGGATACCCCTACTTTTTTCTTTACGGAGCGGCCTTTCCCTCCGCGTTGGAAGAGCTTCAGGGCCTTACAGGCCCCATTCAGTGGGTCTCTCTCACCTGGCGATCTCGACTTAGCTGAGCAGCCATCTTGGCATACGTCTCAGAGCGTATTCCTTTCCGAAAGGAACATATTTTTCCTTCGATTTGCACATCTAGCGAAAAATTGATCGATTTTCAATCAGTATTGAACATTTTTCATCGACCAGGATAATCGAGCATAAAAAATAATTGTGTCTTCGGATCTCTGGAGTTGTGGAACATGTTGTTTTCATGTCAAACGACTCGTCGATCATAACGAGTTTCTCGCATATTGTGCCTCGCTGTTTGTGACGATCGGGAACGATCGCGTGTCGAAGGAAAATCGCGATTTTTCGTGATTGAGTGACCGAAAAAAAATCCGAAATTTTTTCCATCCATTTTTTTGCCTTGGACCGCATCACGTTGGAAAATTTTGGGGAAAATTGGTCGGGAAAAGACGATTGTAGAATTTTTCGACAGGAAGAGGCATGGGGAAACGTCAAAGTGTCTTGACATTATTTACGATTGCGACTTGAATCACAATCCCCAAGTGTCTCCAGCGAAATCTTCGTTTTCGAACGTCACTGGAGTGAGGACGAGGAATTTTTGGAATTTAGAGAAACGATGACTCACTGCGAGTGATCGAAAGAAAGTCGTGAGTCCAAGTAAGCAATTCCCTAATTAATTAAAAAATTAATTAAACAAATATTTAGCATTTCGTTCAATTGGAAACTTTACGAAGATTCGTGAGACTTTGGCTCGACGATAAATATTCCTCGCGATTGAAAAATGATGATCAATTAAAATTCATTAATTCTGTCAATTCAATTCTCTGTCAATGGACGATTGTCGCGGAGATTTTAACGCCTGACGAGTCTCACGATTGTCTGCTCGGCCACAGTCACGTTCTTGAACGATAATCGCGCGAATAAACAAACGTTTTTCACACAGCGAGACAGTAAAATTAATTCGCTGTATAAAATGCAATTTTTGTCTTAATAAATTAATTAAATCGACTCTGTTCCCCTTTTGCTCTCTATTTCTCGCCATAAAATGAATAACTTTATAAAAATTTCCCTCGCTCCATCCTGCTGCAGATAATTATTTGCAAAGCCGTGCTGGCTGCGGTGAAGAAGAAACTGTAACGAAATCGCAAAGAAAATGGGTTCAAAGATCGAGTATGTCGAGTCGTCGCACATGTACGCCACGAATTACATCAGGAATTCCAAAGCCATTGGTGTACTGTGGGGCATTTTTACTATATGCTATGCAATCATCGGCGTCGTTGCTTTCGTAACCCCCGAATGGCTCGGCGATTTGGAGCACGAAAATCCCGGACGGTTTGGCCTTTGGTCAAGATGCAGTTATGGCGGAAATGGCAAGTATTTTCACTCTCGCCTACTCCCAAATCAATGAAAATTAACGAAAGATTGAACATTTTTTAAATTTCAATTGCGTCATTTAAGGCAGTACTGTCGGTTTTAGAATTAGTGATCAGAATTTAATAAAATTTGGTACAGTGGTTAATTATGATTAGAAAAGGATTCAGTCGAAATTTCAAGAGTCTGTAGAGAACCAGAAAAAAGATATTGTTAGAAGACATCACAGTTTTTATCGTAAAATACAATGAACTGTATGAAATCTTTTTTTTAGTTCTCTGTAGCCTTTTGAAAATTTGACTGAATGTTTTTCTTATCATAATCTACTACTGTACCAAATTGTATTAAATTGTGATCACTAATTCTAAAACCCACAGTACTATCTTAAATGATACGATCGAAATTTAAAAAATGTTCAATCTTTGGAAGAAAATTTTTCTAGAAAACTGAATTAGAAAAATTGAAACAATCGCATTAATTATCAAAATAGTGAATAAAAAATATATTTTTCGTTGTATTCTTTTTTAAAATAATTTTTTTCGAAAATTTTTCGAAAATAATATTTTCGAGAATTATTCATTCACGGACCAAATGCGTAATGAATTTTTTTCCCCATGATCTTTCGACACTTTCGTACTGCACATACGTAATTATCGTCACTTGTGTGTTTGTGGACAAAAAGATTTCGTGCAATTACTCACTGGATGGAATATTTCATTAACTGCGTAATTATTCTGATTGCAATTGATTTTTCTACCAAAAGGTGAACTGGGAGAGGAGTGCATCGGAAGACTCGACGATCTTTCGACCATCGTGAGTGTCCCATTTCGGGCGAGCACGATCCTCGTTGGCATTGCTGTGATAATAGCTCTGCTCTCGATATGTGCGATGTTGTTATTCTTCTTCTGTCAAAGCACGACAGTTTTTTACCTCTGTGGCTGGATGCAAGTGATTTCAGGTAATAAAAAGCTTTAAAAATTTTAAATCGATTTAGAAAAATGTCTGCAAAAAGTTATCGACACACTGGAAATGATATTTTCTTGAAAAACCCCAAAATTTTGTTGAACCAGTTAAACCAAATATTTTCGGGTAATTTCAAAGTTTTTGATATTTTTGCAATTATTAAAACATTTTTGGAATTATTAAAAAAAAAAAAACGTTTAGTTACGAACGTGTCCAAAAAAAATATCGATCGTTTCTAAGAAAATTTTGTTTTCAATGGATTTATCGAGGCTCGCAGGGTCATGAGATTAATCCAATTGTCCTTTATATAATTACAAAGATTTAACAAAACATGTGCGAGCAAATAAGTCGGTTTTCACTATCATTTGGCTCTGGCAAAGATTTAGAAAGTTTCTTCTCCTCCTCGGAGATTACTGCAATCGGTAACGGTGCTCGAATTCACGCGCAGCAAATGCAACGGGTGAGGGAAAGAGTTTATCATCAACTGACGAGTAATTGCAAATTGCACGCCTCTTCGTTCGGAGGAAAATTATGTAACCTTTTCGTTATAAATGCTCTCGCTCTCTGTCTTTTTTCTCATGGCTATTGTCACACATTTCGACGTTGCGTTACGATCTGCACGCACTCATGGGCACGAAAAATGGGTCAAATTATAGCATTCGGAGACTTGGGTGTACGCAGTATTACGCGAATTTTTTCAACCGAAGCATCACCACGCAAATTTTGATCTGGAGTCGCGAAAAAAGCGTGTAACTCGAAGCAAATACTGCGAGGACTGCTCGAAGCGGATACAGCGTTGTAATTGATTTTTTATTTTTTTTTTCATACGATGCACGGCATTTAATGAAAACATTACTATCATCATTCTCATTGCATCATGTCGAAGAAACGAATACGTTGGGTTGAACGTCCGCGATCCGCCTCTAAGGACTGCCGCGGCGAAGCGAAAAACGTGGAAAAACGCTGACGACGCTGTCCCAATTTTTCGTCTTTCAATTTCATTTCATTTTAAAGAAACTCGATGATATTTTGGTCGCGAAAATCGCCACCGAAAACGCGTTTTTTTTCTGCAAAAAAAAAAAAAAAGCACGTCGGACATTTTTCTGCGAGTAAATGTTTGTGAATCGTTGGTTCAGAGGAAATCAGCGATTAGGAGCCTAAGGAGTCGGAGAGTTTGAGCAAATTTTCGAATCACGTGATTTTTTGCATCGAATATAAAAATTTTGTTTGAAAAAATATGCAGTGTCAGTTTTATAAGTTATTGGAGGTTTTTGAAGCCTCGTTATCGCAAAGGAAAAGGAGGAAGTGTTCTCGAGACGTAAACAATTCACCGGAAAGAGATCGTTCAATTTTTTTGTTTGAAAAAAAAAGAAAGAAAAAAATTGTTAAGTACAGGGAAACGCACTTGTCCATTCATGCCATAAATACTCGACACATAACTCTGGGTAACCAGCTGTAACCACCTGCCAGAGTTCATGCGGTAGGTAAACCGCGGAGAGAGCAAACAGTTAGAAAATAACGTTTTGTATAGCGAGTAGGAGAGATACTGGTGTTCCCTTTCACTACCGACCTCGCCTAGCCTCCTTGTTGACGTATTCTCATATCCAGCCATACAGCTAAATGTCAGACAACGTTTTTCTATGATCCCCTTAATTTCAACTTGGCTAGTTAATTATAAAATCAAAATTTACCGACAAAATTTAAAAAAATAATTAAAAAAATAAAAATAAAAAAACAAAAACCACGATAAATAACTTCGAAGCACTGTTTTTGACCATAACGTTATTTCGATTTATCGTATTTTTGGAAAATTTTTAAGAAACAGTTCCAAAAAGTTCGATTTTTTAAATTAGTTTTGCATGATTTTTGGTTCTGAATTTAAAAAAAAGATCAAAGCACCAGTTTTGATAAATGAGGAAGAAATTTTGTTTTGTTTTGTTTTTCAAATTCCAAAAAGTTCAATTTTTGAATTATTTTTTATTTGATTTCTGGTTGTGCATTTAAAAAAAAGAGATTGAAGCGCCTGTTTTGACAAATGAACAAAAAATTTAATTATTTTTGTTATTCCAAAAAGTTCGATTTTTAAATTATTTTCGCTCGATTTTTGGTTCTGAATTAAAAAATAAAGACTGAAGCGCCCGTTTTGATAAATGAGGAACAAATTAAATTATCTTTTAATTCGATTATTCGTAATACTTTTTAATGTCAGGTCTTTTTGAAGATTTTCATACGAAAGAAAATTTGATGGATTTCATGTCCGTTTCAGCGGTTTGTATGGCTGTGGGTGTGAGCGTTTATCCACTGGGTTGGGATTCTCCAATGATTCGTGCAGTGTGTGGAGCTTCCGCAGGGAGATATTATCCCGGAGCATGTGCAATTAGATGGGCCATACCGCTCGCTGGTATAGCTGCACTCGATGCAGTTACTCTTGCCGCACTTGCGTTCATTCTGGCGTCGAGACACGTGAGACTGCAGCCCGAGCCGTTCAACAACGGATCCTTATACAAAGGTCAGTGATTCATTTTTTTCTTGTTGTTTTTTTTCCCCCATAAGAATCCCCAATAATTAGAAAGAAAATTAAGAGGAAAAAAAATGGGGATTTTTAGGCGAAGTAAATCCTGGCTACGTGAACGAGGCCCAGAGCGTTGCAGGCTCCCGGAAGTCTCTGTCTCTGAGGCCGGTGTTGTTGGTGGCGCCACCGGAACAGGATCGCTACAGCGAGCTCTCAAGAGCAAAATCCCACTCTCATCACAGTTTATATTCGCCGGCTCCTTCGCATCCGGTGCACACGTTATCGACCAACACGCTCAACCATTCTCAGCGCAATTTCCAACTTTAATTACCGAACGACGAAAAAAAAAAGTGAAGAAAAATCGAGAAACACAAATAAACAAAAAAAAAGAAGAAAACGAACCGAAAAAATCCCCAATGTCGACAGATGCGCTGTCAACTTGCCATACGCTGGAACGATCCTCACACATGAACGTGACTGATTTTTTTAACTCCTTAATCTAAGATCCTTGTAAATTATAATTCGTCCTTCCATCGTTAATAAAAATTAATCAAAATGAATGTACACAGAGATCCATCAAATTTTTTTGAGGCGTTCATTTTCTGGAAAAAACGTTCATTTTTTCAAGTTTTTTTTTTTTTATTAAAAAAAAAAAACTCGTTACGAATCATGACTTTGAATAATTCAATGTTTGAACAGAGTCATTGCCTTTTTCATAAATCAGAAAAATTTAAAGAATGTTAAGGATAAACGTTAATTTTATGTGGTGGCAATATTTCTGCCAGAGTTTTCATTCAATCGACATTTTTTTATTGTAAAAAAAAAAATTTCTGTATCATTCCCGAAATACGTTTTTAGGGATTGCAATAAATTGTTAAATGATTGTATATATTTCGGAGCAAAATTATTATTCCTGCTTGACCCTAGCGACGCCTTGTAGCTTTTTGGAGCTTACTTCGTCACTACTGGTCCCATGGACCGAGCCTCATCGTTCTGTGACATTGAAACGAACGCGATTTTCCGGATTCCGATGCCATGGACACAAACGTCAGATTTTATTTTTTCTCCTCGTTTATTCGCTTCAACGAAAAGACTGAAATTGGCTGCATGGCATTTGAGGCAGGAACTGGATTTGATCGACGACGAGACTTGGCGAGAAAAAACAGGAGAGACTAGACGATTGAATCGTGAGAAAAGTGTGACGACGATCATGGGACCATTGTGACTTTCCAGATCGTGAGTTCACGAACAACGCCATTAAAACCAAGTCCCTTTACTGTTGCTTTACGAGATGAAATCTTCGAGGTGGATTACGAAACGAAGAACTGGAAGAAGAAAAAAAAAGTAAAATCGAGTCGTCATTTTGACTAGTGTATTTAGCGATATTATACAGAACAGATTTTTTCTCATTACAATAACTCTATTTCGTACAATCGTATACCAAGCGAATGGAACGTCCAACAATTTATTGTCGACCCAATTTTCTGGTCGAATTTTTCTACAAATACTTTCTTCGTAGAGAAAATGAATTTCAAATTTTCATTTCGAAGATTAAACGCCGATGAATTGTCGTCGTGACGTCCAACTTGAATTTTTTTGGTAAATTATTTTTTCCTCCATTTTAAATCGAGTTTAAAATCGTTTTTGTTTTCTTTTCGAAAGAATATGACGATTCTCACGAATTTAACCATTTTTTCTGCCTAGTTTTTCTTGCTTTTTCATTTGCACAATAATTTCTAGTTCCAAAAACTATTTGACGTTTATTACGTTTATGGTACAAGGAATAACCGAAGATTAATCGCCGTAATGTCGTTACACCTAATACTTTAATGTCCTAGAATAAATATTATTAACCGAAGGAATTATCGTCTAAGAAACTCGCCAATTTCGTCGCTGTCGAACGACGACACTTTTGTCCTTTTTGTACACCAACCAGAGAGGCATTTTTCTGCTTTTTAAATACTGCCAAAAAAAGCCTCCGAGTCATACGAGATCGAGAAAAATTTACGATCTGTCACGATCGTTTTATTTTTTCTAATTTTTTTTTTTTTCATTACACAATATCGATCGCTATACGCACACTCATTATGTTCTAACGACTTTTTACCGTGAAATGTCAACAACAAAAACGAAAAATAAAAATTGAGAACCAAAAAAAAAAAACAGAGGAAACATAGATTTTATTTTCATGAATTTTCAGAAAAATTCGAATTAAAATTCACTGAAGAAATGATCGTGACACACAGGAACGTTGGATTCTCGTCGAAAATTATTTCCATCGATTTTTAACTCTCTGGGATATTTTGCTCGACATGAAAATTATTTCTAAGGATTACTTCGCTCGTAATTCGACACTCAAAACTTTCTCGTAACTTTTTGATGTAAATAAATATTTGCAGTCAAGAATTTCCTTTTTTTCCATCGTTCCAAATGTTTCTCACGATAATTATTGAAAATGTAATTATTCCAGTGGATAATGAGGTTGTAAAGGCGTTTATGCGAGACTGGCAATTTCTGTTCAATATAGAAAACAGCATATTCATCCATATAAATATGTCGTACGAGCTTATAGCCCTGTAATGGTCGATCGTCTAAGCCATATGTGAAAAGATAAATGTAAGAAGCGTGTTTATGGTTTAACAGCTTGTGACTTACGGGGATTCTGTTAAAGTGTCTTTTACAACGATTCGAGTTATTATTCCTTTATTTCGATGGTTCACGTTGCTCGGGAGTATAATTACGAAGGACATGAGGTCCTGTGAATTCCAGAGAAAACGTTGGTATAGATGAGATCGCGAATGAGTATTTTTAAAACTGGAGAAATCTCTTGGGAAAATTGATAATTCGAGTTAAAATATTTGAGTTAATAATAAAGTTAATAATAATGTAATAAATAAAGGACGAACTAGTAAACTATTGTTTTTAATACCTACGTGATTTTTCCTTTCAATTTACATCTGACCTAGGCAGGAAATATATTTGATTAAAATTTTAATCAATCGAATAATCGATTTTTTTTCAGTTAATTTTTTTTTTTTTTAATATTGTTTATAACAATTCTTTGCCAACGATAATTCCGCAAGGTTGAACGATGCCCGTGTTGACGAGCCTCGGCCTCTTTATCGTCGTTTTGCTCTCGTCCTTTTTCAACAACTCCTCGATCGAGTAAGGATTTTTTTTTCTTTGTGGTTGTTGAGGTTGTCGATTTTCCGTCGTTTCACGATTGATGCTTTTACGTTCGTTCGTGTTGTCTGGAATTCTCGGATGGAGGTTCGTCCCGGAACTCGTGGAATCTTCGACGACCGTCGAACTTGGACTTTCTCGAGAATGGTCGAAATGGCCGTTCGATACAGGCGTCCCGTGTCTCACGAAAGCACTTCGATCGCTTCCGATCTTTTGTCCCAATTCTAAAATAATCGGTGAACTCTGAAACGACTTGTAATTGTCCTGTGACTCGTTGTTCTCGTCCAGGTCACTCTTGTCCAGCGAATCGTCACTTCCTGCCATTGAGCTCGAACTCGATTTCAACTCAACTTGACCCTGATCGTTCTGCTGCTCGGACAAACGTTCCGTGTCTAGTGATCTGAAAAAATTAAAAACTCGGTCATTTCGCGAAACTCAGTGCCATTAATTACTCAAATAATTAATTAATCCGAAGATCTTCATTATTTCCCTGTTCTTTCAATAAATAAGTCCCATTAGTACGAATAGTACCAAAAAAAGAAAAATTATTAGTCTTTAAAAATAAAATTGAAAAAAAAAACATTTAATTAAAATTAAAAATTGCAAGTTTTTAAAAATAAAAATAAAAACTTTGAATTAGAATTAAAAATTTAGAATTAAAAACATTTGATAAATTTATTATAAAATTTTTTAATCATAACCATTTTTAATGATTTTTTTTTCTTTTTTACGTTTATTTATTTATTTAAATTAATTTTAAAAAGTTTTTTTTTTTGATAAAAAAATTATTAGTATTTTCTCTTCCCATGTTCCTCAACGAAGTGGGTATTTTTTAAATGAGCAAACTCGTCGAACATTGTAAGTAGAAACGAGTTCAGCAGAATGATTTCGTAACAATTTTTATAACCAGCTGTTTATTTTTTGTTTTACTGGCTTATAAAATGATTTTTATTTTTTTTCGTACAAGCTCGTCGAGGATGGCAATGCAGCAATATAAGCCGTTCATGTTGATAATTAAGGATCGTGGGGGTATCGGAACAAGCACTGCCACGTGAAGACTCTCTCGTAAAATACGTTTATTATATACACTTACGTGAATGCCTGCATTCCGTGGTGCAAGTGCAAGGTGGTCGCCTGATAAAGGGACGAGTAGAAACCACTTGGATTCCACGTTGTTGCCCCCGAACCACCCGATCCCGTGGATATGTGAAGAGGACCCAAGGATCCTGGATAGAACAGCTGATAGTCCGTTCGCATCAGAGCTTCTGTAACGCGAAATTCAAGAACCATGTGTAAATTAAATGAAAATTTAAATTTTCTCTTTTTTCGATTTTCGCATCCGCCAGACGTGAAAAAAAATTATGCCAAATGCAAACTTTTCAGGGATTTTTTGAAAAATGTTCTTCAGAAGTATTTAGAGTTCGAATTTCTGATCTCGAGGTATAGACGTCAGTTAGAGGGCTCGGAGGCAAAAGAGCGAACGGGAGAATAAAGCGACTTGGGCCTTTGGCGAGATGGAAAAAGGGTCGATGTTGCGTGTTAAGGTTTTGACTTTGCTGACGTTTCAATCGCTGAGCTCGAGGGGATTTTCGATTCCCATATCTGTGCAGTCTCGCAATAATATGCACTTACATATTTATTTATGTGTCTACCTGCCGAGAAGACCTTAATACTCGAGAGTACGTGTAAAAATTGTGCGTTAAATAATGCAAAAATGAAATTTGAAAATTGCTTCTCACTTGATGCTCCAGTTGCACGATGCTCGAATCTTTCTCTATGAGGAACTATATTTATTATTTTGGCTTCCTCATAGAGGAAGCTTTGAGCATCGTGCATCTTGAGCATCTCGAAGAAGCAATTTGAAAATTTCAATCTACAGCGTTTTTTATATTTGCATTTAAATTATATAATTTCGACAACTTTTCAAAAAGTAAAGAAAAAGTACAGACTTATACACAATATCTGACAAAATTTTCATAAATTAGAGCGGTTGGACGATTTTTCAAAAAACTTAGATTTTCGTAAAATTCGAAAAAACATAAAATTTAAACCGCTCAACCGATATTTCCCAAATTCAATACCAACCTTCCTATTATGATACTCTATTTATAAAAAAAAAAATTATTAATTAATCTTTAAATTTGCCGAAGCTAGAGTGTCGACATCCTTTTTTTGAAAATTTCAAAATACCGTAGAATTCGTATTTTTCTAGCAATTCCAACAAAATTCTCAGAGAATGAAGAGCTTGTACAGATTAACATCTGTGCAAAACGAGAGCCCTGTAGCTCAAACCGTTCTCGAGTTATGAACGTTTGAATTTTACAGTGCCAGAACATATACACACACACACACATCCGGACATTTTTTCTAGATATGATTTTTCGATGTTTTGGAACATTTTAAGCATATTGACATTGACAACTGTAAAAAAAATGTTCACAGTCACATTCCTTCCTTCCTTTATGAGGAAGCAAAATGGAAAATCCGTGAAGGGAACAAAAGGACGTAATAACTCGAACAACTTAATGAAGAAAGTAATCGACATTTTTTCATTAGCATTCCACGCGTATAGAGGCGCGTAAAAGTGGGTAAGAAGTTGAAGAACGATGAATGGAGTAGAATGAGCAAACGGTTGTCTGGCGTCGAACGAATCTGCAGGAAGGACAGGTGTTTAAGAGCTATTAGTCGAGACCGTGTGGCTCGGTCGTTTTATCTCGATTGCACACGTACGTGAAATATATATAAAAAGTCTCAACCTCCGACAGAGCTGTCAAACACTTTTTTCATGGGCTTTTTATTCATCCAGAGGAATTAACCTTCGTGGGGAAAATTCTGAGAGAGTAAAGGACGTTTTTTTTACAGCTCGAGCTTATTCAATAGTTTCTGATCGTTCGACAGTTTCGCGGAGCCGTTAACTCAAGCTCAAACGATCGCCATTATTGTCAAAGAAAAAGTAAAAAAAAAAAAATGGATTTAATGAAAAAAATCGATTAATTGATCGAGAGTATTTAAAGGAGTTAAATCTACGAAAATTACCTCTGGTCTCAGAATTCGTGGGTACGTGGGACTGATAAGATGAACTGGTCGAGCCACCCTCCATCGGTGGATGCTCGGTGTGCAAACCGTTGCCTCGTAATATACGATTGACCGACGAGACCGAGGGCAAGCTTTGTGGATCGCAGGCCCCTTGTCTCGCCAATTGTTCCCTTATCTCCCAGGCGAACATGGTCGGCTGTTCCTGCTTCATACGTAATATCTTCTTCACCACCGTTGGCGTTGCTACTTGCTGCAATGGTGAAATTCTCTGTCAAGTAAATAATACACAATCTTATGATCATGAGTGTTGTCAATCGCTCAATTGTGTTAGTCAAAATTTTAATCAATATTTACAGGAGGATCATGTCTGGCGTAGTAGTAAAAATTAAAAAAAAAAGTTTTATTTTCCCGAATTTTTCCTCGTGGAGATTTCTTATTTTATTAACAATTTCTCGTAAAGTATTCCATAATTATTTCAAATTTTAAATTCTCTCCTGATGAGCACGATGGAATTTTTTTTTTTTTTTTCGTTGTGACCAGACATCAGCCCTTAATGTATTTACGAATTATTCACGAATTGTATAAATATTTCATGTAGTTTTTTTTTTTATATTTGGTAAATTACATTTAAAAAAAAAAATCAAAAATGACTGAAAAGATCTATATTTAGTTGGATACTTAATATTTTTTGAATAATCCCAAAAATTCTGACATCGCATCAACAAATATTCTAGAAAATCTCTTGGGACAGCTAATTTTTGTCATTCCGATCGTGAATTTTGTTGACATTTCCGTTAGAAACGAAATATACCGCAAAAATCCGTGTTCAACAAAATAACGACGTTTTTCAACGAAATTTCATTTCCAGTGAAGCTCCCACTGCCTTAATTCAGCTTAATCGATTGTTAAGGTATTTCGTGGGAATATTGAATCAACGCGATTTATCGTGACGAGAAAACGTGCGTATTATTTCTTTACATGCGAAAGCGTCAATGATAGAAATAATATGGGTCGTGTAAACAGAGGAAGGAAAAGAAGAACGAAGTCGGCGTTTCTTCCGCGATGGTCGAGTATGATCGATATCGTGGTCACGTTCGATCATCGCTATAAAACGTGAACTCATCCTGGCCGACGTTCACGATCTTGTCAAAAGATTGTTCGAGGGAAATGAGGATTACAGCTATGCACATAAAATACATAAATATAATATGTAAGAAATCGTGTGGAACAATAAATAGATAAAAAGGTTGTTCAGCTCGGAACCAGCCCTCCGAATACTTCGCACTGTATAGAGAATCCTATCAGCTTCAGCCATCGAAATCCATCGAGAGAAGAAACCTTTTTCTTTCCATTCATTGATTATTTTTTCGATTCTCTAAAACTCCACGTTCGCGTTGCGATCATAATCGAGAAACGATAAAAAATTCAGTCTGCTACATAATTTTTAATCGACTTTCGAAAATTAAGGAAAATATGTCTACGTGTGTGTGTGTGTGTGTGTGGGGAATCGATAATTAGATTTTGATTGGCCTCGTATAAAAAAAAATCGAAAAATCATAAAATTTAAACCGTTCAACCGATATTTCCCAAATTCACCAATCTTCCTATTTATGATACTTTATAAAAAAAATGTATAAAAATTTATTTGAAAAATAGATTTATAAAAAAAATTAGTATCCAATCTTAAAATTCGCGGATGTCGGAGCGTCGAAACCCTTTTTTTGAAAATTTCAAAATGCCGTAAAATTGAAAACTGGAAAAAAAAACATTTCTCACCGTCACAGAGCTTCCTCTATATGAGGAAGTAAAAAGAATTAAAAATCGATCAAAAAGAGCGTTTGAGAAGTTTGCGAATTTTTGAGACAGAGCCAGCGTGTTCCATGGGGCAGATTATTGGTCAAATTTCCATCGAGACATACTGGCCAGAAAAATAAACGAACTCGTTGTTTTCCTTGGGTAAGGATGTGCTCAATAATTACGAAAAAGGGTGTCGCAGGTCGGGTCTCCTCCTAATTTCCTACCAGCCGTTTGGCCACCTCTTTTTGTGTCATCTTTTCGTCATCCGGTCGTATATAGTTGCGGGCACGTGAAATTAACGTCAGAAGCGACAATAGGTAGAAACTTGACGAAAATATAGCGCGATATGCGCGAAGTACCCAAGGATGCCGAAGGGAAAAGGACGAAAAAATACACATGCCGTTCACAGGTGCTGAAGCGATCTGGACAATCAGATAGCGAGTGAACGAGCAAAAGGTACTTTGCTCGATAGTTAAGGGTGTGCACGCGCGAGCGCCCCCACACGTTAGAGTTTGTGTACAATTGCGTGTGCGCGGTTCTCATCGTCGTGGGAGCCCGGAAGGCTTTTTCTTGCGCTTGTGTCCCGGACTTTGTCATCTGCTCGTCGCGCACTGACTCGACCCTCCGTTCCTTGGAGCCCTAATTAATAAATAACCACGCAGATATGAACATGAACGAGTACGAAATTTCATGCATCGATGGGCAAGAGCGAAAGGGTCGTAACTCGGCCCGAGAAACTCGGACAAAGTTATTTCGATGGAGCCCTTTTGATTCGGGGGTTGAAGCGGCGAAATTCAAACACGTTATTCGGGAGCAGGACGAAGGACGAAAGCCCTGGACGCTCGTGCGCAGAGGTTCTCAATCACAGCTCGAAAATATAAATTTGAATTGCTAATAAATATGGTAATGTACGCATAGTCGCGCGGAGTCTCGATACGGAGGGATAATTTTATGGTAACGCGATGGAAATGTTATACGCACCGACAGATTTTCAGATCGCCCGGCGTCGATCTCTTTTACGGTAAATCGCGTACTTCGCGTGTGTGTAAACAGGGAGGCAAAAATTTCCATATACATATAGAAATTACGAAGGACGATAATTGCGAAAGAACGAAAGGGCGGATGGGACGTTTTTTTAAAACTTGAACCAACGCGTCTGTTACGCCATTCCGAATCTCATTGATCGCGAGGTCCACGTACGCAGAGGACGAGGGTTTCGTTACCTCCAGCAGATTTCGCCCAAGGGGGCGTTCTCCTGTCAACCGGAACGAGACTTGACAAGAACTCGTCAATTTTTTTTTCATTCCCAAACTTCAACTTATCTTCCTGAACTCTCCGCAGCTTCGAGCAATTTAGCCCCAAAAAACAGAAGAAAACAAAATTACATTCGCGCACAAAATTACTCAGAAATGATAATGCGAATAAGAAATTTATTCACACAAGGTCGATGACTCACCAGGGCAGTAAAAATGCGAATTTTGTCGATTTTTCGAACGACCATTGCAAAATTGCATCGATCGCACAAAAATAATACAATATTTCGCAAAGTCGACCACATTGCTCTGCAGCTTGAAGAATCAAGTGAAAAACCGCGCAAGAAACAAAAACATTTATTTCCCTGATCGGAGTACCACTGCAGCATGGAATCACTTGAATTTCGTTTGACCCCCATCAAAAGGGTTGCGAGAGCTCGAAACGTTCATCACACCATCAAAATATGCTTTGGGCTGTAAATAGCAGCCTCACTGAATATATAGACAGGCTATAGCTCACAGGGATACAAGAATGTGTGGAGAAACATGTGTGAATGGTGCTAATAAGCAAAAGGTCTGAAGGCAACGAACTTTATGGGTTAATTTTGAGGCAGCGAGGACTCTTTGTTTCCTGGGTTTCTACTTATGAGGTTAACCCTCGATGAACGTGTGTATATGGCTAAACAGAAGGGTGAGAGATCGCGTGTTCGAGGAGGGAGCATCTCAGATTATTATCTGACACTTCCGTCGTCGTCGACGTCGTCGTGGTCGTCATCGGTGACTATTTTGGCCCACAGCAAGGCACGATCGGATATATATGTGTACATGAGCTAATGTCGTCCATTGTGACGGTTCGCAACACGTTGTGTACCTCGACGACATGGTGCATGTGTCTTTTGCAACAAACATCGTGTATGAAGCCAAACTGATCGACATTGTTTCGAGTCTATGGGGTTTGAAGGGGAGTTTTGCTCAAGGGGATGTGGAGGATGGCCCACAGAAGGGTTCCATTATTCCAGGATGTGCCCTCGCGAGGAAATTGGCCAGGCAGGACGAAAGGACATCTGGCACTAAATGTTAGATAACCCAAACCGTTTGGACAGGTTCACCAACTCGATAATCATCTCGCAGTTAATTCTCTCCCTCTCTCTCCGTCTCTTTTCCTCATTATTGTGCTTCCCATAGATCTTGACACCCTTTAAGGGTCTCCCTTCGGATTCCTCCGCGTATTACCCAATTTCTACTTCCTCATAGAGGAAGCTATGTGACGGTGAAATTTTTTTTCCAGTTTTCATTGTCAATGTGCTTAAAATTTCATAAAACATCGAAAAATCATATCCAGAAAAAAATGTCCGGATGTGTGTGTGTGTATGTTCTGGCAATGTAAAATTCAAACGTTTATAACTCGAGAACGGTTTGAGCTACAGGGCTCCCGTTTTGCACAGATGTTAATCTATACAAGCTCTTCATTCTCTGAGAATTTTGTTGGAATTGCTAGAAAAATACGAATTCTACGGCACTTTGAAATTTTCAAAAAAAGGGTGTCGGCGTTCTAACTTCCGCAAATTTTAAGATTCATTACTAATTTTTTTTTTTATAAATAGAGTATCATAATAGGAAGGTTGGTATTGAATTTGGAAAATATCGGTTGAACGGTTTAAATTTCATGATTTTTCGAATTTTACGAAAATCGGAGTTTTTCGAAAAATCGTCTAACTGCTTCAATTTTTGCAAATTTTCTAAGATATTGTGTATAAGTCCGTACTTCCTCTTTTTTTTGTTTAATTTAATGATTTGTGTAGAAAATTAATTCTTGACAAACTTTTATGCCGATCTTCGTCTTTTTTAACTTTTATTTTTGGATGAACGAGGAACAACTTTTATGCAGAAATATTTCTCGTTTTGATGGACGGAATTTATCGAGAGGACGAAAAATTCGTCATCACGCGATGCCTCAGAGGTGAATTATTTTTGGAGGAATAAAACGAGACTTCGTGATTGGGCTTTGGCGATATTTGCGAAGAAATTAATCATCGTGTGACTTGGATTTTTTTTCTACCTATGTTCCTGTTATTTGCTTTACTTAGGCTAATATGTTTGCATACAAAACGCTATTCACAACTTTCACTCCCTTTTTTTTTCTGAATCATGCACTCCGGAACGTAAGCAAACCAACGCGCAAGAGTACGCGAGCAAGAAAGAGAGAGGGAGAGACAGCAAAATGGAATAAAAGTTTATTTACTCGGAGACATTTTAACGGATGTCACGAGGGGCGTGGGTGCCGGTCGCGGAGCTCTGTACATAGATCTTAATTGCCAGATAACCGGAAACTCGTATATCCACGTGTGTGACTGAGGACGCGAGAGTCCTCGAGAATCCTGCAGACTTTGCTCGCTTCTAAAAATCGATCGCTATTGATCATGTCGTTCGATAGGCAAATTATGCTTTTTTACTCGATTTCGAAGAACACAGCGTAATCGATTCAAGCAAAATATCTGAAAAGCCTGAAAATCATCTTTTTCAAACTTGAAGTTTTAGTAACTCGAATAAAAAATTTTTAATCTCTCCATTTCTTTCTTCTTCCGACCCGTTTTCGTGATTAAATTCGACAAAATTGCGAAAACGAATAATTAGAGAAAGAAGAAAAAAAAAAATAGAAATTTTTGTCAAAACTGCAAACAAAATTCAGAACGACTGCATATTTTTAGTGAAATTTCGCAATCTTCTCAGTTTTATCGAATTCGCTATAAAAAAACAACGTTAAAAATGCCAATGATATTTATACGTAATCGCGCCTTTCCCCGAGTTCCCGCAGCTTTCGATCATATAGAAAAAAGTTAAAAAGAGAAGGAGAGAGAAAAAGAGAAAGAAAGATAAAAAATAAGCAGGTACGAGAGCCTCCTACTACGAAACGTTCCACTTTATTACAGTGGCGCTCGAACGTTGCATTTTTCATGAGACAATTTTCTATGTCGTGCTGTCGACTCATTATTAAACTCTGTGCTTCCATACATACGCCAGAGCAGACGGAATACTCGCACTCTCCATGAGTTCGCGTATCGTTCAATCCACGCAAATTTACAGTACGACCCCTTCTCGTCGTACGCCGCTATATTCCTTACAGTATCCTTCACAATCAACGAATTATCACAAAATCGACGTTTTCATTCCGAAAGGAATGAAAATTTCAAATTGAAATTGAAAAAAAAAAAAAAAAAAAAAAAAAACAAATTGGAATTTTTACCTCCAGGAAAATTCGTGTCCCACCCAACACATCGAAATATTTCGAGACTCGAAAAATGCAGCCAGAAATACGAATCACCCTGTACACACGAGGACGAGAGGAATTTTTTTTTTTTTAGGACGAGAGCAGGAGCAGATAAAGAAAACGTATTCATGCATACGTACACTTTTGTGTACACGTTCGCGAATTAGGGACATAGAGAGAGGGAGAGAGAGAGAGAGAGAAAATAAGAGAATCTCTCGTGCGTCAAGAACGTTAGCCACCGTATACGAGAACACGTGTAGATTAGCGATAATTTTAGTCGATTAATGCCCGAATCAATTAACGAATTGTTATGCCCAAGGGATGAGCCACAAATGTTGTTTAAATATAGAGATATATGCATATTTTTAAACGATTCAAAGATCCACAAGTTGCATCACGTGATAAAGGGCCCTTGAGCACGAATAAGTTTCGCAGCTCTTAGCGTTGATACGCGCGTACCCACACTAATTAAATGTAATTTAGTACGTTATCATAAATTTCATTTTTACGAGACTCTCCCTCCCATTCTCGCCATTAACTTTTCGATAAATTATCCTCCCGTTTGTCTTTCATCTACCGCGGGATATTTAACGTGTTTATGAGCCAAGTGACCTACGTACTTTTTATCGAAACGTTTCGCATCTTCTAGCGAAACACTCGCGCATTTCGTATCGAGTAAAATTTTTCGAAAATTCTTCATTTTTCTTTTTTTTTTTCGGCAAAACTCGAAAATTTTTGATTTTATCGTTAAATGAAAAATAAACAAGAGTTTGTAAAAATTCGTAACGAAATAGGAAAATACATGAAAATAGAAAATTAATAAAAACAGTGAAAAAAAAGTGGTGGGTCGTGCGATGAGTATCGATCGTTTCGATGCCGGAATTTCGGGATAATGACAGAGTGAACGCGTATAGAAGATTCGGGAAGATTATCTCTATCTACATGGAAGAATATACCGACCTGTTGTCACTTTTTTGACAACCAGCGTTCAGCTGGCCTTAGTCAGCAGGAAAACTCGAGGGAAGGATTATCCGCCCTCTCGGGTACGTTTCAATATTCCCCGAAGCTTCAATCGTAATACGAAGACAGAAAAAAGAGAAAAAAAGTAAAAATCGACGTTTGGAGATCGTGAAAGCTTCGGAACTCTCACAGGATTTTTCTCGCACTTGATCCGGCATATCTGATTGAGATTTCGTCGGACGAGACTTTGAGTTTCGCTTAATTACGGCAGCGTAATTATTTAATTATTTAATTACGATAAAAGGGAAAAAGTTTGCCACCGCACAAAAGAATTGAGGATCATCTTTTTTTTCTCTAATTTGAGAAAATCCGACGAAACGTTGGACTTCGTTAAATCGAGTCACGACGGAGTTGTGAATTTTGTAATTTTTTTTTTTTGTAAATTTGTAAATACTCGACGAAAAAATGATGAAAATTGTCGAAAATTCGAATTGCGATTGTTATTAATTAATTATCTCGACACAGACCAAGTCCGCGAGGTCAAAGCACCGTTGCGCGGTTATTCTCGTGGAACAAAATTCTCGCGATGAAATGGATTAATTGTGGAAGCAGCAGAAATGAAAATGTAAAAAACACGGATGTCTTGAATACTCACGAAAGTTTGAAAGGGGCAGAAAAAAAAGATCCGGTGGGGAAGCGCCTTATAATTATATTGTCATTAGCGTTAGAGTATGCATTCGAGATATTCCGTTTTTACGTGTATATACATTTAGTGGAATCTTGTGAGCGGTCCGTGGTACGAAATAAGATTTGCTCGAGTTGCACGCCTGCGAGAAACGAATGGGTCTAGTGTAACGCCCGGAGTGTGTAAAATCGAGTTTTTCCCATCGTTAATTCTGGCACGATAGTGCAGAAAAGAAAACGTCAAGGCACACATCCATGAAATGGCAAAATTTGCGAAAAAAACATTAAAATACAAAAGACTCGAAAAAAAAAACAATCACAAATAAAAAACGCGGTGACTGTGAGAGCTGCAGGCTAAAAAATCTGGATCAGATAATTTCGGTTTAACGAGAGACCAAAAAAGGAAGCGAAGATGAGGAAACCCTTAAGGCTGTGAGAGGGCATCGCGAGGCACGTATTGCGAAAAGAGAACCGATCTCGATGTCCTACATGATACATACACGATACATAACGATATGGCGGTTGCACGTGCCTGGAGTGTCGACGTACCGAGTCTCTAGCAAAAAAGATGCTTGCAAAAATCTCTTTGAAGGGCGCAATTTAATTTTCATTTAAAAAAAAGGAGCCAACGACATCGTTATCCTGTTTCCGGGATCTTGGTGCGCATATTTATCGCTCCGAAACGAAAAGCCTCAACGTCCACGATTTTATATCGCGAAATGAAGTTCGTAGCATCATCGTTTTGTTTTTCAAAACGCAATAATTTTGTGTACACGATCAACTTTTTTCCTTGGACGTTGAATAAATAAACAATCGTAAAGAAAAATGATATAAAAAATTGTAAAAAAGTGCAAAGCTCCTTTGGACCAACTTACTGACCGAGAGAATGAGCAACAAGGAGCTGTTGCTGAAAGCCATGAAATTATGCAAATGCCTGGAGCAAGGTGTTTGGATAATTACGAACACGGTCAACAAACGAGAGGGCCTTACTTAAAATCACATCAGCAGTGCCTCCGGCCCTTGTACGAAAGCTATCTCTCTCCCTTTCATTCCTCTCGCCGTGTCCGTCATTATATACGTATATATTTTTAAGGTGTACACTTTCAGAGTAATTTCACTACTTTTTGTCGTTATTTGCCAATTTTTCGTACACGACGTTGTTCAATTATAGGAAGACCAAACGCGATTTATCGATCAAGCGTGATCCTCTTTTATCCTAAAAATGATGGACTTGCCAGCCCCTCTTGTGATCCCCTCAAATTTTCACTGAGCGTAATATCCTCTTATAAATTGATTCGTTTCTTCGTAATATTTCGAACATCCAAACAATGTCGATTTATTCGTAAAAAATAACAGCAAAAAAAAAATTTCGACAACTTTTCTAGAAAGTAAAGAGAAAGTACAGACTTAAATACAATATCTTAGAAAATTTGCAAAAATTAAAGCGGTTAGACGATTTAAAAAAAAAACTCAGATTTTCGTAAAATTCGAAAAATCATCAAATTTAAACCGTTCAACCGATATTTTCCAAATTCAATACCAACCTTCCTATTATGATACTCTATTTATAAAAAAAAAAAAATTAGTAACAAATCTTAAAATTTGCGGAAGCTAGAGCGTCGACACCGTTTTTTTGAAAATTTCGAAATGCCGTAGAATTCGTATTTTTCTAGCAATTGCAACAAAATTCTCAGAGAATGAAGAGCTTGTACAGATTAACATCTGTGCAAAACGAGAGCCCTGTAGCTCAAACCGTTCTCGAGTTATGAACGTTTGAATTTTACAGTGCCAGAACATACACACACACACATCCGGAAATTTTTTCCAGATATGATTTTTCGATGTTTTGGGACATTTTAAGCACATTGACATTGAAAACCAGAAAAAAAAAATTAACCGTCACATAGCTTCCTCTATATGAGGAAACGAAAAGAAAATTTTTCGGAAAAGACTGAAGAAACATCAACAAAAAAAAATAATTCGTATAAAAATCATTTGTACGTAGAAAATTAATTGATTAATCGACGCACAAAAAATTCGAGAAATTGGAAAAAAAAAATTACCTTAGTCTTGCTACCGCCGATACTGCCAGGCCGGATGCTGCCAGTCTCGTAGAATCTGGTGAGAATTTTGGAAACGCAGCCGTGAGAGACGAGCAATTGTCTTGAGATGTCGCAGGGTCTTACGCCAACAAGGGCGAGCTGAACGATTCTTTGACGTACGCAATCAGGCAAAGGTCTTCCGTTGACGAAAACGCCACCCAATTGATTGACGCCGGCTTGTCCTAAAACAAAGAAAAAAGCGCGTTGGTTACATATTGTGAAAGTAAAACTGGGCAATTTTTTTAAATCGAGGACTTGTTCGCGCGGTAGTTCCTTCTGGGAAGTGCCGCAGGGAAATGGAGTGACAGGAAGATTATAAAAACTATGAAGAGAAAAAGATTCCTCGCCAAAAAGGCCAAAAAAAAACTCTATAATTTATATTTTTATATACAGATATAGAGCCGCACGAGCTCACGATATTTTAAGGGGTTGGGCAGGTGTTTTCACGCAGCGGTTACTCTAATGACATCAGTTTTGGTCGCCGGCTCCTAGGCTCTCTTCCTCTCGCCTTTACTACGAGATAAACGTCCGGGCCGCTCTATACATATGTGTATATACATCGACGTCTTACCCGCGAAAATTCGAGTTCTGGACCTCGCGTGTCTTTGCTACAGAACCGAAGGTCCGTAATTATTTCCGAATGGGAGTAACGGCAAAGAGCAAAGGCAACGGTTAAGCATCTCGATATATGTATCCGGAGACGTAAAGACGCATAAAAATTACGTCAACGAAACTTGAGACTAAAAATTGCTTGCCCCGACCTTCCAGGCATTCTAAGTCTGTACCTGGGGTCATTGGTGTCCGACATTTACGACCCAAACTATTTAGCAGTGCATAAAACTCATTCATCGACGGTGAATCCTGCGCAAGTTCCTTAAGGACGTTGTATGGCGACGGATAAATCTAAATTTTTGTTTTCAGTTTTTCGTACATACAAAATCGTTTTCGAGCATAAGTTCGTTAAAAAAAGTTGTTATTCATTGACTAAAGAACAACATACTCTAAATTCAAGATTGTCCGAGGCAATCTCTATTCGTTATATAATAAACAAAATTTCGAAAAAATTTTACAAGCGATTTTTTTGAAAAAGTAAATAAAGCTTCTTCGATGTTACATAAAAGTGTATGCAAAATTTTAAGAAGATTCAGCATTCAGAAATCGAATTATTTAATGTTGAAAAGTGGAACTTTTAACACACGCTCTTATATGAGAAACTACTAAAAATAATGATTTTTATAAATAAATATCTCGACTTTTACATGGTGAAACCTCTTAAAATTGCGCGAGCTATTTGATATCAATATTCTCTTTGTGTATAGTGCAAATTTGAAGAAATTCTATCCATAGAAAATTTTTTTATCCAACGTTCTTAATTAAAATTGAATGATTACCGTTTTAGAACAGAAAATGACCTTGAATTTCGATCGATTTTGACTGAGCATAATAGAAACTTCAATAAAAAGAGGAATGAAAAAAAAAAGATGAAAATTGGTGAACCTGACGACGAAAATGCTCTTCAGGTATGGCGTAACTTTTCATGAGATTTCGCTCAATTTTGCAGAGGCAGTGAAATTGCGAAAAGGCGCGTCAAAAATTCGCCCGGATCAGACGCCAAAAGTATAAATCATTCGCACGAGAGATCGCATTAAACGAATTTTGTGAAGATTTTGTTCGGTGTGGATCTGGCTTACGTCGAGGAGCTGCTGCTACCGAAAGAGAAGCTCCTGCGGAGGAAGATGAACGAATGAGAAATAAGAGATTCGATTTGCCGCGTTCACCGGCCAATTTATGGTAATCGCGGCATCTAAATGCATCGTAAAACTCAAAGGTGTCGACTCTATTGCTATGGCAACCATGATTTGTTCGTTTTTTTTAGAGCCAACAGCGCTTGCGCACTAAAATAATAACGTGGATGAGAGTGAAACATCCGTGACGCTTCGATTCCAATATTTATCACTTTTTCTCGATCTATTATACTTTTATATTTACCGCTTATGTGTACGAACGTACGTACTGTTTTTTACGATGTATACAGTCGATGACATATCCTCGAGATAATTCGTTAATTTATTGACATTCTGTATCAGAGCGAAAGATGCTTAAATGCGCACAAATTAATCCGGTTTCCTTTAGACACGCGAGCCGGTAAAATGACATTAAATTGAAGGGACGACGAAAAAGAATTAACCAATCGCGATCGTTGTGTTTTTACGATTTAATTCCATCGTCATCGAATCATAATATTTCGCTCCTGTAGACTCTGTAATTCCTCCGTTTATTGCGAGGATTTATCCCTCCCGAGCTCGTTGTTGATTAAAGGAGAAAAAATATATCCACGCAGTTTCTCCAGGAGATTCGTTGGCGATATTTACGCAAATTTATGCTTCTCCGAATATTTTAGCCAGAAGATAGCAGAGCGTTTTGTTAATAGCGCAATTATCGTTGATCCTCGTGTGCGGTAATACTTTACCGGAATTTTCGGTTTTAATTACCATTCTGGAATCATATTCGTGCTTTATTATTCAACGATTATCTCGAAACTTTCACTGCACACGCTCCTTCTAAGCGATTATGATTCCGCCATGGAAAAGTTGTGGTATTGCAAGAATCCTACGCCGCGGAGTCAAATGGAAAGATTTGAAAAGGTTCCAGCTCAACATTCCGTTCGATCCGAAACTTCATTTCGCATCGAATTTTGAAAACAGCGACTCCCTGATTTCGGTCACGGCAAGTTTACCATGAAAATTGACGAATTGAAAATTCTTTTGGATTTTCGATCGCTTAAGGACGTTGTATGGCGACGGTCAAATCTAAATTTTTGTTTTCAGTTTTTCTTACATACAAAATCGTTTGCGAGCCTAAGGTCATTAAAAAAAATTGTTACTAATTGACTAAAGAACAACATACTCTAAATTCAAGATTTTCCGAGGTAATCTGTGTTTGTTATATAATAAACAAAATTTTGAAAAAATTTTACGACCGATTTTTTTAAAAAACTAAATAAAGCTTCTTCGTTGTCACATAGAAGTGTATGCAAAGTTTTAAGAGGCTTCACCATTTAGAAATCGAAATATTTAATGTTGAAAATTGGAATTTTTACACACGCTCTCATGAGAAACTACTGAAAATTGTGATTTTTATAAATAAATATCTCGACTTCTACATGGTGAAAACTTCTTTAAAAAATTTAAAGGAATTCTATCGATAGAAAGTTTTGCATACAACGTCCTTAATTAATTAACGAGAAAAGTTGACGTTCGTTTCGAGCTTATAAAATCGTTTTTAAATGAAATTTTTAAATATATAGTCAGAGTGTTCGGGCGCGAGCGATTACCCTTAGCAGGTTCGCGTCTCCGGATTACGCGGAGTATCACGAAGTTTCATGAAACGAGAGCGAATTATTTTTCGCGTTGAGTAAAATAAAGCGTCGGGCGGATGGTGAGCGAGAAGCACAAACGCACGGGCAAGTAAAAATCTGGCACGATTAACAACCCGCGAGGACACGATAAATGTGACGCCGCCGTGAAACGAGAGCGCGCGCAATCACTGGTTCGCGGTTTACCTGATATGCTCCGGAGGAACAAGGGAGCGAGAGAGCGCGATGAGTGAGACGCGCGCCGAAGGAAAGATTCGCGAGTGGTAAATATACGAGAGAAAAGAGGCAACGATGAAACGAGCAGCGAGCCACGACTCAATCCGACGAATCGGTCGTTTCTTCGGCGACAGCCGCAAGAAAGAAAACGTGCGGGGAAAAAAAACCGCAGCATAAAATCAACGGCGGCTCCTATAAATCGAGAGCCACGCGCCTTCACGTACCTGATAAAGCAAAACTCGAGACCGCGAGAGCGACTGAGATCGAGGATTCAACAAGAAGAGCGCGGAAGAGATCGAGCGAGAAGCCCGCATCGTATACGTTTCGTCCGCACACACACAAAAGTATCCGCGGCTCTGTGTACATCGTCAATAGCTAATTATTATCTGCTCCACCGGCTAATTACGTCATTAACTCAATTACTCGGATTGCCGATGTGATGGAGGAGTCTGACGAAAATATAATGATCGACGAACCAGACGAGAGAGAACGATCAAACTTTTTTCCTCGATCTTCCCTTCATTCGTCAAGATTCTCTTAGATCTGACGTTTCCGAACAACGTACCCAATTTTTTCCCCAATCTTGCGAGAGTTACCGAACCCAAAGACGAAACTCTGCTTTTTCTTGCGTCTGTTTCGTATATTCTTGTGAATGCAGTTCCCAGCATTTGTTGCTTCGATTCTGAATATAACAAAATATAATTCAAAGTCTAGATTTGCTTCTTTTAGGATTGCTTTGCAATATTCTTTCTGTTAATCGATTCAAAGAAGAATGGCGAATGTGATATTTTTTATTTCGAGAGCACGCGCCGCGTTCCGCAATCTCTCGATGCACGCCTTTCTTCCAAATTCTTCAGCCGCATAACGATCTTTCAGTTTTAATCACTTTTTATTCGCCTCCTACAAAAAAAGCGAAAAAATAACGTTTTTTTTTTCATTCCCTCGTTTTCTCATCTTACAGTTCTGCTCCGCGAGAAATCCCGCCCAATGCCGTCGTAATTTAACTCCCGAAATTCGTACACACACACACACATGGAACCCTCGTCAACCTTTTGCTCTCCTTCTCTCTCTCGCTTCTGCGTCTCGTCGACATCGCGTCATTCTCTTTAACGCCCCTGCGAGGAATATACGGCTGTGCGAAATTACGCACCTCTATCCGCGAATTTGACGTCCTGCTCTGCTCAAATTCAACCAAGTATTTGACATTGATAAATATCTATATACCTACATATACGAGCAATTTATATTCGTACCTACAGGACATTTGGTGCGAAAAAAAAGGATTTCGAACTGCGTAATCGTCGTCGATCCTATCGATTGATTTGATGAGCAATTTGCACCGTTTTTTGTATATTTGCATTGAAAGTATATAATTTCGACGACTTTTCTAGAAAGTAAAGAGAAAGTCCAGACTTATACACAATATCTTAGAAAATTTGCAAAAATTAAAGCGGTTAGACGATTTTTTAAAAAACTCAGATTTTCGTAAAATTCGAAAATTCATCAAATTTAAACCGTTCAACCGATATTTCCCAAATTCAATACCAACCTTCCTATTATGATACTCTATTTATAAAAAAAAAAAATTAGGAACAAATCTTAAAATTTGCGGAAGCTAGAGCGTCGACACCCTTTTTTTGAAAATTTCAAAATCCCATAGAATTCGTATTTTCCTAGCAACTCCAACAAAATTCTTGGAGAATGCAGAGCTCTTATAGATTAACATCTGTGCAAAACGGGAGCCTTGTAGCTCAAACCGTTCACGAGTTATGAACGTTTGAATTTTACAGTGCCAGAACATACACACACACACACATCCGGAAATTTTTACCAGATATGATTTTTCGATGTTTTGGGATATTTTAAGCACATTGACATTGAAAACTGGGAAAAAAAATTTCACCGTCACATAGTTTCCTCCACGAGGAATCAACATAAGAAAAAGAAATTAGAAAGTTTTTGTTTCTTTGTAGAAAATTTCACAAGGTCGAAAATGACTGAATTGCATGCGAAAATGACGCGTTAACGTGGAAAAGCCCATACGCGACATCCGCTGCATACAACTATAAAACTCGAGGATCCCAGAGCCAAATTATTATTACGGCAAAAACGGAAGCAGGTAGCGGATGCTCCTCTCGGCCCTGCTCTGCCCTCAAATCCCCATAGACTCTACACACACGCATATACACATTTCGATAAAAATCTGCTGTGGTCAGATGAACCAGAGATAATTGGATTCTCGGTCAAGCCCAAGAAGCAGAAGAGTCGCAATCGCGAATTGCCCTTTTGGTCGTCGTACCGGGGCGTTAATTCGCCCAAAAAACCACCAAACATTACACGTGGCTCGTGCCTTCATTTGTAAATCGTCAAAAAAACGTTATCATTGTTGTTGTTGTTATTATTATTTATCTTTCGTATCATTAACATTTTGGCGTGTGACTCGGAGTCATCAGTGACTAAGGAAAAAATAAATGCATTCTTCCTTCTTCCGGGTTCATCCTAATGTCATTCTGATGTCCTCCCAAAAGTGCATTGCAACAGGTGAAACCTTTGCCTCTTTTTCCCTTTTTTTTCGTTCATTTTTTCCATTTACTTCCCAGAATCAAAAAACAAATTTGCAGGTGTAGAATCAGTTTACAAATTAGTCAAGTGGCTTCTTCGGACAATGAGGTACGCAGTGGCTTTATTTTCTGATGACGAATGCAGAAAAGTTTTTTTTTCTAATTAGAAATTGTTTGGATTCAAATTCTCGTTCATTGGCCAAAAATACTGGAGGAAGACCATTTGCCTTTTTTTAAAAAGTTTTTTGATTGAAATTCCAGGCTACGATCTTCATTTTTCCATTTCGTGAGATAAAGTTTTGATATTAATGGTAAAACTTTGAATTACTCGAAATAACTGCGAAGCATTTCTCTTAGTTTTCTGTATGGAAGAGAGAAAAGATGAGAGATCTTTCCATTGAGATCGTAATCGCACTTGCCATTTGGAATCAGAGAAAGAGAGCGAAAATTCTGGCTGTTCGCCACCCACCTGCCTAAGCTATTTACCACGAAAAGAAGGAATTCCATTTTGTTTTTTTTTTTTTTTTTTTCGGGAATTATTATGGTTTCTCATTGTAGATAATTTTTTGAATATTTTCGACGTGCCTGGAATTCCATTTCGGAAGGTTCTCGTTTGCGTAACAATCTCTGGAAAGTATTAGGGCTGTTCGGGCAATAATTGTTCTCTCTGAATTTCTGCCAAGTCGTAAAATATACATCGTTGACGAAAAGAAAGGAGGAGAATCAATTGACGTAGCAAATTAAGGGGTGAGCGTCAGAATATGATTACATGTGGCTCGAATGATTGACGAAGACGGTTGATTACAGAACGCGTGTAATGAGGATTCGAGGCTTGTAATTAAAAACGTTTAGCGTAATAACAGGGAGACTGGCGAACGATTAATAATTTTATTTCTCGATATTTTATTTTCAGTCTCATGGAAAAATTGATTCAACTTGGAATTAAAAAGCAATCGATCACGTGGCATCGCACACGCTTTGCACCAAAAATTCTAAACCCATGAATTAAATCGTTTTGATTGAGTAATTAATCGAAAAATAAACATTTTCTTAATCTTTTCGACAAAAGTTCAAGAGCCTCACTGAATCGGATGGACAAATGGAAATGTCGTTTCAAAACTCACCTGTGTGTGGCATCTTAAGGATTACGCCGAGCCCCTGCGAACCACTGCAACAAAAATCAATTCCATTCAAATTTAATTTCAACCTTACGTCACACATAAACGACGTTGAGAAAAAAAACAGCAAAAAAAGTTAATAACGTCATTCAAAAATCACATAAAAAACTGTTTAATTACTCCGAGCATAATTTTGATTTAATTACCATTTCGACCATGAAATTAAGCCATTTTCGTATGATTTCGAACGATTTCATTTGGCAATAAAACAAACTGGTTTTTCGTTGGAATCTCGTGGTTTTAATTTCGAACGTTAAAAAGAAAGCCATCGATGAGGCGAAGGGATGATTTTTGAAGGAGAGACTATGTAGTGACTCGGATTATTACGTTGGACTGGTGAACCGAAGCAAAAGTTACTCACTCGCGACTGTAATACATACGAATACACAAATCTCGCCTAAAAAAAAAAATAGAGAAACGAGAGAGAGTGAGCAATGGAAAGAGCGTGTGTATGTTTATAGTACGAAGTAAGACCGCGTGGAGTTCGAGCACTTCTCGTGTAATGAATTTAAATGTATTCAAAGGGCGCGCTTGACGCTTGACATGGCAACCCTTAAATATGCAACCAAACCGATAAGCGCGAAAGCGCGCCGCTCTGAACGGGTATTACGAAAGAAACCCAACAGGGAGAAAGAGAGAGAGAGAGAGAGATGGAGAGACCGTGACTCTCATTCTTGACGATGTTTTCTTGCTGTTGAAGTATTGTGCCAGTCTTGACTCGAGACGATCGTAAAAATCTCAAATCCCTGTTTGTTTTATCGTATATTACGAAACGATGTATGTTAATTTATTTGAATTATTTATTCACCAAAATAAATGGAATTCTAATTATCAAAAATCTTAAATTAGTTTTCATTTGGAACTGA
This sequence comes from Hyposoter dolosus, assembly GCA_963921915.1. Classification (NCBI taxonomy): domain Eukaryota; kingdom Metazoa; phylum Arthropoda; class Insecta; order Hymenoptera; family Ichneumonidae; genus Hyposoter; species Hyposoter dolosus. Next base: position 7,329,650 of record OY998136.1, on the reverse strand, counting down.
GATATTTTTTAATGGATTATATCGAAGAGATTTCCGAAATCATTCGAGCAGTAAATCAGCCGCACCATGGAAACTGTGATAAAAATATATTTTTTTATTTCGCCTCGAATCTTGTTTACATATAAATTTTATCAAGTAAAAAGCTCAATGGATTAATTTTTCTTTGACTGAATTCATGCTTTTTTCATTTCTTTATTAATATTTTCCGATTTTTTAATTAACCGAAAGAAGAATTTCAAAATTATCATAAAAACTCGATGTAATTTTCTCTTATTAAGAAAATGGGAAATTGGTAAATGATTTTATTAACGAATTCAGCAACAATCGAAAACTTAATATTGCATATTTCCGAATACTTGCTCGTATTTAGATTTTCATTCGGATAATTTGGCGAGCTCGTTTTTGTATAATAATAGAATTCTCTTGAATGGAGGAATTCTCAAACAAGGCGAAGCGTAATCGGTTAACCCTCACGAGCATATCAGCTTTCTGTGTAGTTTATTATATCGACCCAGATCAAAAAAGGTCTACGCCTATTATGAAAATCAGCTGGAAATATATACGAGAGTCGCGTGCACGTCACGGGACTAGGACCGAAATTGGTCTCGCGGCTTTCGCGCCATCCCATTTCTCTGTATGTATATATAATATATCCATATATATATATTTCGTTGCATATATTTTTACGAGCATTTATTGCCCGAAGGACTCGCCGAAGAAAGTAGTCCAGATAAATACGGCATATTAACCGTTTCCAGGATCAATTATCACGAATTTGTCAAGACGTTGAGCACATTTTCGACTGCGACAAAAGTCGAACACAAATTGTTATAAAAAAATTACTAACGATGCTTTGACGTTTCGTGTTTCGTGCTTGGCTTCGTCCTTCACCAGGAAACAATTTTTTGCTCTTTCGTTGAAAATGATTTTTGCCTCGAAAAATATAGAAATTCTAGAGCCATCGCACTGAAAACCAAATTTCGTTGGAAAAGATTGATATTCTGTTCGATACGTTCGACTAAACGTTTTTTTGAATAATCCCAAAAATGGTGTCAGTGCGGAAAGAAATATTTTATAAAATTCTCTTCGGAAATAATTTTTTGTCGCTCCACTCGTTAATTTCGCTGACAATTTCTTTAGAAACCAAATATGATGCCAAAATAAAGAAAATTTTGAAATTAACCAAAAATATTTAGTTTGCCGTGTTCAACAAAGTATCGACGATTTTTAAGAAAATTTCATTTCCAGTGCATTTTGTAAGGAAACGCGATGAATTCTCGAGCCTCCAAGATCAAAATCGCAGTGGATCCTCGAAAATTTAAGAATTTTCTTCGACGCCCTAGATCTCTGTCAATTTGCCGGCTGCTCCGAGTGTATACAGAAAAATGGGAAGCGATAAAATATTTCGCGCAGAAGGAAAAAAGTAATTTTTAAGATTTTTGCTGTTCGTGGGTGGTGGCAGGCTCGAATAAATATTTTCGTGTGTCCGTGTCTGTGTGTACGACGAAGAGGTTTATGGTGGTGGGCGCGACGTCGAGTGGCGGAAAAGTACGCGGAATGCGTGCACGCGCGCGTCCAAGAGCGCGACCGCAGGGCCAAACGGGTGGCGTGTACTTTGCGATGCAAATTAATGCACGATTACCAGAGGCAGAGTCGAAGCAACCCTCGCGCACTGGGCACGAGCGCGCCCTCTCGGCACCCATTCGGCGACGTTCTCTCTTTCTCTCCTTTCTCTCGCTCTTTTCCTTTTTTTTTTCAATCCGCCTCGACCAACTCGTTCTTTTCTCACACAGAAATATACACAAACTATTATTAACAAAAAAAGGGCTTAACCCAGTCACCTGGAAGCTCTACGTTCCTGCTGCTGCGTCCTTCTCGTCGCCAGGAAGAAAATATACGAATTTCCTGCTCACAGGCATAAAGGCTTGGTTTGTGCCCAGCAAAAAGGCTAATTACGTCAACTGCGTCTTTTTCATATTACCACAGGTCAAGACGTATAAACAGTGTTACAAATATTCGTCCCATTACACCTGAATCGTCCCTGACTTTTGTTTCTTTCGTCCGTTTCAGCTTTTCGGCCTTTATTCTCTCTCTCTCTCTCTCTCTCTCTCTCTTTCTCTCAAATCGCTAATGCTCAACCCTCTCGATCGTGGCTGAGCATGATCTGATTTAATTATTACACGTTACGCGATCCAGCCCTCCCTCTTTTTGCCTCGCTCTCACTGCTCTCGTTCCTTTCCACCCCGCGAATTATTATTCACCGTCGTATTATGGCCACTGCTCCGCGTTGCTCGTATACGGTTTCTAAGCAATTTCTCACTCGCCCACGCTCCGTGTACGATATGTTCGTATTTTGTATGCCTATCGAGACTCTGGGCAACGCAAGGGTAGATATTCATACCTGCTTGTTACCGAGACTCTACATCGTATGGCATTCGTCCTGGAAGAAATGCTGAGGATTGTAAATCACGGGATATGAAACGAAAACTTCGAGACGACTGTACGATTTTCTTTTCTTCGTGTTTCGTATCATTTTCATTTATAATTGAACGTGTTAATGAAAATCGAGCGAATCGTTCTTTACGACTTTTCATCGGAGATCACGATCTTAAAGTCTCTGCGGTTGTGGCTCGCCGTTTCCACACATGGGTCAATTTGACCCGGAAATTTGAACATTCTAGAAATTCCGCTTTCAGGATATATTGAAATACCCTCCCGTTGACACACTGGGTCAATTTGACCCGAAAATAAATTTTCTGGTAATATTGCTTGTAAGATATTGAAATGTTGATATTTGATGCGAATGCTTGGAAAAGAATAATCGTGTTTAGTGAGAAGAGAATTTGCCGAACTCGGAGAAACAATTTTTGTCTCGTTTCCGTCGTGCGTACTCCGTTTCGCAATCTCACGCGAAATTTCGAATAACTCGCGAGACTTTGAGATATTTCTTGGTGCCGAGGAAGGTGTCAGAATCTGCTCTTATAACTCCGCGCGCCACAAGGAGCAGAGAATCTCTCGTTAAAACAAGCCTCGGCGAAGTTTATACTAAATGGTGCGGAGAAAGATCGAGAGCGCATTTGAAAGGAGGCGGTGTGTACGTATAGATATATTTAAAGAGTCCCAGCGCAAAGAGGCTGTTTCCATCGTTCACACAAAGTGTCGACGGATTTTGCTTCCTCAACCCTGCACACTCGTGTCTCCGAGAACATTATTTTGCTCTTGTTACGAGTCCGCGTTTTTCTAAGAGAACAGCAGCGCAGACGACAGCGAGGCATCCTAAGGTTGTGTTTGTCGGATGCACGCACGCATATGCTCGTTCGTACGAACGTCGTCGGTACATATATAAAGAATGGCCCTCCGTCGCTCTCGCGGGGCCGCTCACAATGAAATATCCCAGTAATGAGGATTGAGCGATTATTATAAATCAAACCGGGTGACCGTAGCCATGCAGAAAGAGAGAGAGAGAGAGAGAGAGAGAGAGAGAAAGAGAGGGAGAGAGAGACAAGACTGGCGACAGCACATTTCTCGCGTTCCACGTGTTTTGCCGATGTTACTCTCGCGAACACGTGTCCTCTCTCGTGTTCCACGACTTGGCGAATTACACACCCGGCCCCTCGCCACGCCATCGTTCCTTTGAACGGCACTCCACATAATATTCTGCGCGCGATCTTTTCGCCTTTCGTATTGATAAACGAAAAGGCGTAAATCGAATGCACTTGGCTCATTAAATCGCGACAATTACGCCCGACGAAAAGAAGCTCGAGAAGCTAACTCCGCGCGCGTCCAGGCGCGGTTCAGCCAAAACAGATTCTTTCCCATACAACTCGATAATTAAATCTCGCGCAAGTGCCGTTTGCAACGAGCACACTCGGCCGAACATTTTATTCTCCATTCCATTTAGTTTGGCCTGCAATTTGCGTATTACTATCGAGGATATTGATTGACATAAGAATCGTGAGAGAATTCAGAAGAATGCAAACAGCGAATGAAGTCTCAGCAGCTCGTTGAATTTCGGTGACTTCGATGCCTGGGCGACGCGCGCGTATTTGGGCTGAGCAAGCACACAGACCCCAAGCTTCCTTTATTTCAGGAAATCAGTAGACAGCCGGCTTAATTGTCAGCTTAATTGCCGATCAATTTTGCACTCGACCCTTAAGAGGCTATCGATTATCGATAAAGAACGATTTTTTTCTCTGGAAATCTCCATTCAGGATTTCGTATCAACGATTTTATTTGCGCAATGTTTACGATTTCGTTGTTAATGGAAATCGAGGCCAGATGCGGAGATTAGATTGAACGGGGATGTGAAAGGGGTTGAGATTTGAAAACCGCCGTGATAAATCGGCGTTAAGGTCACGCTTTTACGTGTGCAAGCCCTAAGCGAAATCTAGTTTTTGTTTATTCATTAGCCACAGAGAGAGAGAGAGAGAGAGAGAGAGAGAGAGAGCGAGAGAGAGAGAGAGAGAGAGAGAGGGAGAGGGGGGGGGGGCATGGGAGAGCAGGCAACGTTTTTTTTTAATGGTACGTTGAGGCCATGCACATACACTTACACAGAGAAAAGTAGGTATACAGTAGCGTTAAAGGGGGTGGCCGTATCTCCGATACGCCACCAGCCATAAAAATCTGAATATATTAAGCCTACGCTCGCACGACATCTCGCGCGGATCGCGAACACATTACGCCGATAATCTCTGGCAAAGAGAGAGGGAGAAAGAGAAAGAGAGAGAGAGAGAGAGAGAGAGAGAGAGAGCGATAGGCTTCTGGTTTTCTTATTCCACGTCTTTCGCCGCCAGGATCCACGGAAGCCAATGTTTTTCTTGGCTTCTCGCATTCTCTCATTAAAAAATATAAATATATAGAAAAGAATGAACATAAAAATGGCGATATGTTTTTTTCTTCCTGCAGCGATAATAAAAAGCCTCGGGCGACCTTATTTTCACGCTCATTCGCACGTTATCGCATTTCGCAAAAGACCGTAGCCTTGCATTCAAAAATATGAAATTCTTTTTGCTCTCTTTCCTCATCGCCCGGGCGCGTTAAATGGTCGCGCAGCAGCTCGTTTTAATTTAATTTCGCGCGCGCGTTGAAAAATATGAAGATACACGTTTCGTCACCGATTTCTTCCCTCTTGTTTGTCTTTTATGTACTTTTCTTCCTCACTGGCTATACATTATGCAAAACGAACTACTCCGTGTCCGACAAATTCGTCACGAGACAGAGAAACCAAAGTGCTGGCTACGCTCTTTCGAAACCACTATTTCATGCGCCTGTATTAATATATCTGTGTGTACAACGAATATGTACAACGAATATACATATGTAGAGGTAGTGTTTTCTCGAGCAGCTCCACTTGAGCTTTTTTGTCTCGCTGCTGTCGAACGAGCCGGTTAAGCATTTCAGGTGGGGTAATTAGAATAATTCGGGCCGGTCTTACGCTCGCGGTCTCTCGCGTTTCACGCCACCACCACGACACACCGTCTCACCACCTACCGTGAGCTCAACCACGGAGCATTTGCATTTTAAATGAAGCGATGGCGTGTCCGAGTCCTCGAGCGCGGAACTTTGTGTTTTATAAGAACTTTGATATTTATTTTATATCGTATATAGAGTTTCGTATACGTACACACCGAAATAAGCGAAATACTTGCACGTCAATATATCGATAAGTATATAGCCACGTGCGTGTGTATGAGAAAAGTTGAATTTATCTCGGTGAAAAATATTTTCTCGCGATCTTCCTCTGGGGCGTTAGTTTCCTGAATCGTCAACGCGATACCAAACGAGCTTTTTCGACTTTATAATACATCGACGTGGTCATTAACGAGTAATTAATCTCGGAGGTATAATTATTCCGTCATCCCGTATACGGCGACACCGTCATCGCGGTCTCTCGTGACCAGATTACCGGCTGCGCGTATAAGAACAATCATTGAAAAGAGACACATCCCTTGCTTCGCGAAAGCGATGCTGTATCTTGAGAAACGATCGATTAACGCGCTATTTATTTCCGATTCCAACCAACGCCCGTTTGTTTTTTTTTGGCTCGTAAAGATACGTGCTCGCTTTTGACACGACGCAGAAAATTTCGTTGTAATCAATTAAATATAATCATCGGGGTAATTAATAGTTTTGATTCCTCGAGATCTGGCATATTTTCTGTCGCAGCCTTGGAAGCTTGTGCCGAATGATTGATGAACGCATAAATTAGTGGAATAAAAACTCTATTTTTGAATTTGTATGAAAAAGCACATGCGACTGTTTTCGGAGGAAACTCGTGGGACGTTGTCCTAATGAAAAATTGCTGCTTAATCTCTTGTGCTTTCTGATTTGATCGATTATCGCTTTTCTAAGTATAACGAGAACGTAACTTACCTGTTGATTAAGTTTTACAGGTTTGTTGTCGGAGGCACACCCAACACGTTGGATCTGGAGCTCCTGCTCAAAGAGTTCGCCAACGCAACTCGCGGGCTGAAAGGATTAATCTCGTGCTTGTCGATTGGCCGGAATTTGCCGAAAATCGCTGAGGAAACGTCGGGAAAATGCGAAATGTATTGGTGCACTGAATCAAAGTTGCGTGTTGTCCGGTCAACTTCCAGGCTGGTATGTCCGACGTGTTCGAAGGATTTCACTGTGACCACTCGGCGAATTTGAATTTCCGGTATAAAATGTAAATACACTGAAAAGGCTCAATGACATAATTATTCTGTCGCCACGGCCATTGGAATGTTCTTTGACACTTGTCACTTCGCGATGGGTAACGAAAAGATGGAAAAATGGATGGAAATTAATGAAAAAGAAAAATGCTCCCTTGGAGCCAGGAAAGGAGATTCGGAACGAAGCTCAAAAAGCGAAAATGTTTGATCGTCGGAAAGTTAATGTTGTTAAAACTTAAAAACACTCGCGTTTGGTTCGGAGAGAAACGTCAGATGGTTGGATGTTCAGGGGAGAAGAGAAGAGACGAGACCGTAACCCGGCGAACGTTGAGGAGCGAATCCCGCGTGAATCCGAAGAGTGGCTGGTCTCCCGCGTGAGTGGAGAGGCCAAGAGACCACGAGGCCTGACTGGAGCTCGGGGCTTGTGGATCGGGTGCGGATCGCGCGTAGCCCGGCAGTCCAGGTAGCTGCGGGAACACACGAGTCAAGCACGAGAACACGATCGAGTCCGTGTGCATGCGTTGCTCGTGTGTATGCGGCAGGACGAGTGAACGTGATGAAGTGGGAAGAAAGGACGTGATTCTCGCGTGTCTGACTGGAAAAGGGAACTCACCATCAAACGACTTGAGAGGGACAAGGAAGGATGGAGTCAAAGTGGAGAAGGAGGAGATCGAAGAACAGGAAAATGGATAGAACGAAGAGGACTGCGATAATCGTTGCTGAGAAGGATGCAGCAATACGCGATGGACCATCTACGGGAAAGAAGGTGCAGTCGAGAAGAATCAGTGGAAGAGGATGAGGCACGTGATGATATGGACGGAAGAAGGAATCACACTCTTTAGCAGGAAACTTCCTGGTGAAGGAACCGGAAACGGTCGATGATGATGATGAAGAACTGAAGACTCAATCAACCGATGACTCAGTTTGCTCAAAAACTAGAATCCTTCGTTCCTCTATGTCTCAACATCAAGGGTCCCATCCGGAGGACACATCCCCGGTGAAGATGAACGGATCGCTGCGTTTCGATACGACGTCCTCTTTCTCGCGATCTCTGTACCGAAGCCCAAAGCTGTAGAGATAGTGCGTGTGTCTGTTGGCGTTGCGGAGATCGGTTGGCGTGTCGCTTAGCGTGTTTTGAGAGCGCTTCCCGTGGGCCTTCGAGCTCGCCCACCCGTGGCCAGCTCGTGGCGTGGAGTAGGGTGCAACAGAATTTAACCCACGCACGTTCTCTCACACTCTGCGGCGGGTTTGCTCTTTCAAGCTCTGGGATATCGGAGCGAGTCGCTTGGTGCTGGTTCTCTCCACCACCAGATCACGAGGACAGGGGTGGGGAGGCTCGAACCTACGCTGGGAAAAGCAGGGGTGGCCCGCCCTCGTAGATCGCACGCCTACCCTTCTGCGCTTCTATAACGACGACTCGCCGAACTGACTGGAAGACTGGATGGCGGAGCTTTAATATACTCCGCTTTTTCGCTCGAGTCATGCTTTCGGATCTTTAGTCCTGCAACTTTGTTAACGTGCTGGCCGATTTAATTTTTTACTAGGAAATAAACGTCGCCAAATCCGTAATAACTGTCAATTTGCGATTTTACTCCAGCAATAAAAATCGAGGCCCTCGGGTGGGCCGATTTAATGGATCTTAATAGGGAACGTATTCGAAAGTTATTGTAAATAAAATTTTATATCGGCACTCTCCTTAATTCAAATCACCTGCCCAATAAATGGAGCAACCACGTTTAGACAACATCTAAATTGTCCATAAATATCCTCAATACTGGTTGCGTCCAGTTGTAACACGTCTCCGCCATAAACTGGAAGCCAGCAACATTTCTCGAGTAGTTTTATAAATTCGGGCAACGTAAACGAGCTCGATTATCTTGTTTCTGGAAAGAAAAGAAAGCGTTCAAAAGATAAGGTCAAGAAGGAACATTTGGAAGCATGGCATGGCCGATTAGGTACGCCAATATTAGCGACGCTAGATTTATTCTTTGTAGAGTGAAGAATAGTGTCTTCATGACCACCGGAGCGTCGGGCTAAGCATAGTAGTTTCGGGGTATCACTCAGTTCGATCGGGGGCGGTTTCTTGGGTGTCCTGTCCGTCGGGTATTCGGTGCGATTTGGTCACGCGGCTACCGGCGCTTATTCCCAATATCTTTTTCTTGCTTCTCTTCTAAACTGGTATGCCTGGCTCTATATATATATACATATATATATTTGTTATGTATTGGACTCTCCAGATGCCTCAGAGGGACGATTTAGAACGGATGCCAAAGTCTCGCGGGCGCGTGGTACCTCCGACAAGATTACATCGGCGAGGCCCTGCTCGAGCAGCATCGCGATAACGACTTCTCGTCTCTATACTATATATACCTCTACCTGTGTATTATGTTGTGTGGAGAGGCACGGGTCCTCGGCGGTTAGCCCTAATGTCTCGGCCTCACTTCTCCTTCCTTCTTTTCCTCTCGCAGCATTCTTTTTCCCTTTTGTTGGCTCGTGGAGCGTGCCGCCTCTCTCATCTCTTCCGATACACGTCGGAGGAGCTGCTTCGGTATGAAGCAGTGCGTCCAACTTGTGTAATAACATAGATCCACCTGCGGAATACTTGTAGCTTTCGAGTCTCATGTGATATCGTCCTCTAAGCACGAGCTAACACGCGACATCAATTATTTATTTGTTCGACCGGTCGAAGGAACGAATGAAGAGAAGAAAGCGAATGACATCCAATGGGACTGTGCCAAGCAGACAAATAACGATGGAGTTTAAGGACGTTGTATGGCAACGGTCAAATCTTAATTTTTTTTCAGTTTTTCTCACATACAAAATGGTTCGCGAGCCTAAGTTCATTAAAAAAAAGTTGTTACAATTTGACTAAAGATCTACATACTCTAAATCCAAGATTGGCCGAGGTAATCTGTATTTGTTATATAATAGACAAAATTTCGAAAAAATTTTACGACCGATTTTTTTGAAAAACTAAATAAAGCTTCTTCGATGTTACATAAAAGTACAGCAAAGTTTCAAGAGGCTTCACCATTTAGAAATCGAAATATTAATTGTTGAAGATTGGAACTTTTAACACACGCTCTTATGAGAAACTGTACTGAAAATTATGATTTTTATAAATAAATATCTCGACTTCTACATGGTGAAACCTCTTAAAATTTCGCAAGCTATTATAGATATCACTATTCTCTTTGTATGGTGCAAATTAAGAGGAATTCTATCGATAGAAAATTTCCTTCTGCAGTAAAAACATTGTGTGGCGGATTCGTGCCGATCCTCTGGCTAGTGCAATTTTTATTGGTAATTAATGAATCCGCCGGTATCATTCGGTTATTAAGACGAATGAAGATTATTCGCTGATGTTGGTTGCTGAGAGAAATTGCCGTGTTGAGATTGGGTTAATATTTCATGGGGTTGTCGGACTCGCCGGTTCCCCCTTGTCCCATCACCATGCTTTGTCCTTTGTCCTCCTCCCACATGTATCCTGCTCTGGCGCCTTTTAATGAATTGACTATCCAATGACAAATAAACACGCGGTTAAGGGAACTCTTCGATCCCCATGTTTTTCAGGGACTGGGGACACACCATGTCCCTAACGGCCCCCCGTGGAGTAATTCTTCAGTAACAACACGAGCAGACTCTCTTGCCAGAGATACAGTAACCACCCTTGGATAGACACGCCGACAGGTTGCATCGGTTCACGGATCATCAACTACTCAGCAGTGAAAAATGGCTATGGCTAGCGAAATCGAATGCTGGCATTGCGGTCTGCCAATAGTTTGCCAGATCGGCAGACACCAACTACACCTTGACAACTCGTACCCCTCCTGGATCGATGTAACACATCAATTCACAATCTACATGTCTCCCTTTAGTTCCGTCCAGTCATCGCCCTGTGTCATGCGTTTCATGGCTCCCTATGAAAGTGATTTCATCAAAAATCGATCAGGGATGTTTGGGAGCATTTCTCCATAAGGATTTCATTTTCTAGCCATACCTTTACGAAAACCTAAATCGTTCTTGGGTCCATCTGACCCAAGGTCTTTTTGGAATCGTTATATTCCGGTAAATATGCATGTTTTCTTTTTTTTTTTTGTGGACAAGTTTTTTGTAGGAAAATATCCATATTTTATGGCCCTAATTTGGTTTTTTGAGGGAAACGGAAAATTAAATGCCAAAACATTCGTTGGCACTAAATGCCAAACGATCGGTGACGTAAAATTGTTGGGCCCGGCTCAATATGATCCAGTGTGCACTCGAAGGGTTAATCACTTGAACGACTTTCCAGACGATCCCGAAGCTGTTTGAGCGATTAAAATTCGTTAAACTATTTCAGGGAACAAAAAAAACATCGTCAATTTATTTTCCCACAATTATTTCGGGTCACATGTCCCCAGAGTTGTGAACAAGTTCAACGTCGCTAGGTTCAGTGGAGTACGAAGGGCAGCAGTGCCTGCTATGGCTTATCAAGATCATGAAGAGCCTAGTCGGCTGGTCGTATAGCCGACGAGGTAATAGGGTAGTGGTTACAACCCTTAACAAAAAAGAGGGGGCTCTCAGGATGGTGACCGTTATATATATTGGCTGTTTGGATTAATTTATGGTTTTTGGCGCCGGGAGATACACGAAGGATTCCACGTGATCCTGGCAAAGCGAAGTCCGCGATGCACTTCTTGCCTGAGCCGTTCGATCATCCCTGCTGCGTTGTTTCGTTGGGTTGCAGAGAACACGACAGCACGAAGACAGGTGAAGGGCTTTGTGAAGCCCGATGACTTCGTCCAGGATGTTGTCGCGTGGTTAGCCTAAAACTGCTCGCCGTCAGCTTGTCCCTGATGCTTCAACACTTAAAATTTGCATGTACCTTAGATTTTTATCCTGCACCCTTAGGCTTTGTCGCTTCACTTCAAAAGGACAACTTGCTTGCAAGTGTTTATTGATTAAGGGCGTTGTATGCAAAAATGTTTATCGATAGCATTCCTTTAAATTCGCACCACACAAAGATAATAATGATATCTAATAATAACTCGCGCAATTTTAAGAGGTTTCACCATGTAGAAGTCGAGATATTTATTTATAAAAATTACAATTTTCAGTAGTTTCTCATAAAAGCGTGTGCCAAAAGTTCAAACTTTCATCATTAAATATTTTCATTTCTAAATAGTGAAGCCTCTTCAAACTTTACATGAACTTTTATGTAACATCGAAAAAGCTTTATTTAGTTTTTCAAAAAAATCGGTCGTGAAATTTTTCGAAATTTTTTTTTTTTTTTTATAACAGATACAGATTACATTGGAAAATCTTGGATTTAGAGTATGCTGTTCTTTAGTCAATTTGTAACAACTTTTTTTAATGAACTTAGGTTCGCAAACAATTTTGTATGTAAGAAAAACTGAAAACAAAAATTTGTATTTGACCGTCGCCATACAACGTCCTTAACATCAATTTTGAGGGTAAATTGAGGAGATTACAAATTACAGGAATGTGTTGCTGGCTTCGTAATTTCACGGAGAATCAATGTTGCATATGTTGAAATTTTTTTTTATTGTTGTAGAACAAACCGAGATTTCGAGTTTCATTGAGAACTTTATTAAAAAGGAACCGGACGAGATCAAAGGATGATTCGCTGGCAGTAGCCTGAGCAAACGTTGCTTCGTATAATAGAGAAGACAAGGGTGCGTAGAGCTCCCGGAGCCATTAACGCGCTTCGGTGCCGTACGATCTTTCAAAAGGTCTGCGAGGATATAATGGCCGAACCGGTTAATATTGCGTATAGCGTTCCTTTTTATCTTTTTCTCGGAATAACAACCATGTCGTTCTCGAAGCGTTCTAAATCGCGGAAAATGAGAGAAGCATTAAAAAGCCAACGATCAACTATTAGTCCGTGCAGCTTGTGATGGAAAGTGTCGTAGTCACTTTTTCGCTGATTACTCGAGTATCAAAATATACCAAGAAGAAAAAAAAATGCATTTTTTATTCTCTTTGCCGCATCCAAAGCCGCGCACCATTCTAGCGAGACAGCAATTTCGCCTAAACATCTTAGCAGCTGCCCTCCCTATGTGTGGCTTCGTGATTGCGCTCCCGATCCATAGTAAAGGCCGATATTATAAAAATTCCATTTTTTACTTTTTTCACTGGCTAGTACGTTGTGTGTAGGCATACAAACGCATCACAACCTTAATAGCTATCCATAAGAGTCGATAAGTATCGCACGAGGACGCTAAACTAGTAGCAGCAGAACAAACGTTGCTTGGCATATTCGTCCAGGACTTTGCCCAGTTTCTACTCGTTTCACAAAAAACCATCATAGACTTTCACAAATTTAGCCTTTTTTTTGGTGAATTTACTGGCAAGTTTCTAGGCGGAGCTAAAATGCCAAATGAGCTTCAGATTTAACTCTTCGAGTGCATACTGGGTCATTGTGACCCGAACGAACGAATATATTGGCATTGAATTGTCGTTTTCATCAAAAAATCAATTTAGGGCCATAAAATGTAGATAATTTACTACAAAAAACGTCTCTATAAAAAAAAAACAAAAAAAAAAACAAAAAACGCATATTCACGGGAATACAATTTGAAAAACGCGTTTTGATCAGATTGACCCAATATGCGCTCGCAGAGTTAAACAAAACCGTAGGAACTCGTAGGATGAGCTTGATAAAGACAAAAGTAACAACAACGGTTGCAAAAATCTTCCGCATTGCGTCTCCATGATTTCTAGGCATTGAAGGAGGTGCAGGAGTAAAAAATATAAAATTTTCAATTTACCTCTTTTACGTCGTACGTTCGTTTACATAAAAAAAGAAAAAAAAAAAGCAGAGGTTATTACGAAACGTTTTCCAAGGACTGCTTGCCACGCAAGTCAATTCCCTAGAAGACGATGTTGAGAGGCGTAGGGCGAGGTAACGTTTCCAGCACAAAAGGTCGTAAGCAGAGCGAGGATCGATGACCAGCACTCACGGGCATATAAACACCCCCTAATGATAAGATCGTCTGTTCACGAGTGGCCCGATGACACCCTCGCAGATAGATGCTTCAATTGCCATTGGCTGATCGAGAGGTGGATGATACCAGTAGACTGACGTTCATTGGTCGACCTCACCAAACCTCCGCCCAGGAAGGATGCGCGCAACTGTTATATAGGACATGCGTAATCCCTCTCGGTCGTTAATAGCTCGAGGGGTTGTCTTCTTCACCCTGCTTCTCTCTCCCTTTCTCTTTCGCGCTCTGAGAGGGTGTGCAATCCTCGATTCTCGACCTCGTTCTTCCGCAACCCCTCGACATTACCGCCAGGAGTTATGTGACCATCACCATTGCTATACAGCCTGGATATGCTTACTGGTACATTCATAAAACATTTAAGGAAGTTGTATGGTGACTGTTAAATATAAATTTTTCTTTTCAGTTTTTCTTACATACAAAATGGTTTCCGAGCCTATAAGTTCACTAAAAAAAGTTCTTACAAATTGACTACAGAACAACATACTCTAAATTCAAAATTGTTCGAAGTAATCTGTATTTGTTATATAATAAACAAAATTTCGAAAAAATTTTATGACCGACTTTTTGGAAAAACTAAATAAAGCTTCTTCGATGTTACATAAAAGTGTATGCAAAGTTTTAAGAGGCTTCATCATTTAGAAATCGAAATATTTAATGTTGAAAATTGGAACTTTTAACACACGCTCTTATGAGAAACTACTGAAAATTGTGATTTTTATAAATAAATATCTCGACTTCTTCATGGTGAAACCTTTTAAAATTGGATTGGAAAAAATGGATTTTGGAAATTGGAAAATGGAAATTGGAAAAAAATGGATTTTTAACAAACGAATCATGAAATTTGCATTCAGAGAAAAGCAGCAATTATGCTCTCTGATTATTTGGACGAAAATTCGAGATGAGTGCAAAATTAGGTGCTCGAAGGATGAGTGCGGTGCAAAATTTTTCATCGCGTCGAAAGAAGGATTTCTTTGTTGCACTGTGTCCCATGAACGGTGTCATTCAACTTTGACGGTTAGCAAACAATTTTAGAAAACCGCAATTTCCGATGGTCCCCACGCATTATCCTCAAGCGCTTCCTCCTCATTTTTCGGACTCTGACGATCGCTGCGTAAAATCGAACTAGCTTGAGCGAGGAAACAGAACCCTTTTGCGATTTCTATAAAGGGAAGACCGCCAGGGCCGCATTCTCAAAGAATTTCTCACCAGAAATGTCTACAAGAGGGCAAAACTGTTCACACTATTTTTGCCACGCAATTATTATCCTTCGTGGAGCGTTTATATAATTGCAAAATTGCTTTATTATTATGGCAGGTGGCGCCGTTCTGTATGAGGGAAGAGCAAGCTTTCTCGTTCTGCTGTGGTTTGGTTTCGCGATTTTGGGACCTTGCATTAGATGGGCAGGTACGAAAAATCTTCACCAAGTTCCTCTGCCCATTCGGTATACAAATATTTGAAGAAACGCGAGCGCTTTTGCGAGCTCCCTCGGCGTGTGTGAGTTTTGTTTCATTTTTTTTTCACATTTTTTTTTTTTTATATCCCGCGCTCTCCTCCATTCCCGAAGCGAATCATTTACACTTGCGATAGTTTGCACACTTTCTACGCAGTTGGCGGATCCATTTTTTGCTACGGTTGTGAAGAAGAATCGTAAAAACTCGGCGCATCCTATGGGCACGGGCAATTTTTATGTACATCGTGTGCTGAACTCGATGAGAAAAAAACTTTCACAGGGACCCGCTGTGCAGGAGCTTGAAAAAATAAAGGGAGGGCATTGGCAACGGTCGCGCGAATTCGCGGTGTTTTACACCTCACGCCTCTGCTCCGGAAGACTCACCCGAAGCTCTTTCTTCTTTCTCCAAAAATATATAATACAGGAGAACGAAGAAAATAATCGACGAGCACGATGGAGTTGGCCAGAGCGGCTTATCGCCGGAAATCCTTTGCTCTCCCATCAGCTGGATTTCATCCGCGCGCGCGGTGTGAAAATTGCCCGTTAAATTCATGAGCCGCCGGCACGAGCTGAACCGCCGACCAACGTAATAATCTTTATACCAAAATTTTCGCACCTTCGACTATGTAAAAAGTGGCGAGTTTTTAATGCTCCCAATAATCAATAACGCAGCAGCCCGTTCAATGTTTCGCGATTGAAACTTTTTCCCCGCGTCCTTATAATTTCGAGAAACTTTCTTCCCCTCATTTTTTTCTACGGCAGATTCTCACCCTTTTTTCATTCCGATTCATCGTTTCTTTTTTCCTGAACCTGTTTTTTTTTTTTCGAATCAAAGTTTGGCGCAGTTCATTTTTCTTTCCCATCACTTTGCTCTCGTGTGAATGGAAAACGACCAAATTTTTCCACTCGGAAACAAAAGCCTCGATTATCTTTCCCGACAAGCGTTCCTAACGTGTAAACTCATTTCTTTCTCTTCGGCTTCCGCACACAAAAACGTTTTGTAATTAATGATTTCTATGGATTGACTGATGGATGGAAAATTGAGTAAAAATGAATTTATTCGTCGCAGGTGTAAATATCGTATCAACATTTCGTTCTGCCCTTCATTCTCGAATCATTTTCACTGCCATCCACACTTTGAAGATGGTTTACCTGCATTTACTACACACCTGGGTGGTTCCTTACATCGTACGCTGTACATCGTTATATCAACGTGTTAATTATGTCGCAAGCGCCCGCGAGTTTTTCTCATACATGTGGCAGTCAGCGATAAAACGATAAATTATAAATGCCGCGAAAAAAAAGGTTTTCTGCACCAGCCTAACCTCCAGCTTTCTCAGAGCAGATGCTGCGTTTTTCCCTATGGAGAGAAATTTGGGTAGAAAATCATATTTTTACATCGTTCAATGCAAGAAAACCTTTTTTTTCGGTTTATTAACATTTTGCTCGCATTTTGCAATGAGCCATCGTTTCAACAATTTTTGGGGTCCAAAATTTTATTATTTCTCGATGAATCGATGCTGAAGTACTTTTCATGATCTTGCGTGATTCATTATCCCGTGTATCCTTGATGATTTTTTTTTTATTCTCCATCTCCATCTCCAATTTCATTTTTTTTTTTTTTTTTGATTAAAAAAATTTAAAAAACACGTCCAACTCTCTTCCGATCGATTTCAACGCGTTTATATAAATATTCGCGTGAAAAGAAAAACGAATTTTGGACACGATAAATTTTTCCCGAATTTCGTGATCAGTTTCGATTTTTAAAATTTTTTATTTTGCATAAATTTGTCGATTAACGTGTGGGAATAATTTGGGAATAATGAATAAAAATGCTAACGCGCAATCGAACGCGAGAGCCCCGAGGGGACGAAATTCGAATAGACATTAGACCCGATGCGAGTATATTATTGTATTTTATTTTCCTGTACTTTGGTAAATATTCGTTAAACGGCTGGATGACCGCGTGCTTGTGCATCACCGAAGCTCAAGACGAAACGGTTTTTCGCGTGTAATACGAGGGTTTAACACCGCGGCTTGGTTCAATCGCTCTTGGGAATATATCTCATTACATTTTTTCCTCGGCAAAGTTCCGGAAGAAAAGAATAAAATACGGCATGGTGGTAAAATGACGGAGGGTGTGATGTGCGTACCTAGAAAGAAAAAGAGAGAAAAACGGACAAAGAGCGAGAGAGAGAGAGAGAGACACAGAGTGCAGAGTGCACGGAGAGCCCGTCGGGTTCCCGTAATGGCCACTCGATTTACACTCCGGTCGCGGTTATAGTTGGCAGCCAATCGAGCAGTGCCCTCTCTCTCTCTCTCTCTCTCTCTCTCTCTCTTTCATCTCTAGACACCCGTATGTTTATATACACGATGCATCCAGCAGCTCGGTAATTACCTCGACTCGAGTTTGGTTTTATAGTCGAGTGAAGCGACGAACGGGCCATCGGGGACGCGAGAAACCGAGACGAGACGGCTCACTCACGCCTCGAAGAGGTACCGAGGTGTCCTGAACAACCCACGCGCTTTCATCCTCCTTTCTCACTCTTTTTTACCCTCCCTCGCCCTCTCGTTCTCACCATTGCGCCTCGTCAGATGCACTTACTGCACTTCGATTATTGCATTACCGATTCATAGTCCGGCGGGTCGCGCAACCCTACGCTCTGACACCTCCTGCTCCTTCTGTCCCTTTCTTCCCCTTTCCCTCGTTCTCAATCGTGGTAAAAAAAAATCCCAAGACAGAAAAAACCCACGAAATCCCTGGTGAAACCTCTTAAAATTGCGCGAGCCTAAGTTTATTCAAAAAAGTTGTTACAAATTGACTAAAGAACAACAAACTCTAAATTCAAGATTGTCCGCGATAATCTGTATTTGTTACATAATAAACAAAATTTCGAAAAAAGTGTACAACCGATTTTTTTGAAAAACTAAATGCTTCTTCGATGTTACATAAAAGTGCATGCAAAGTTTTAAGAGGCTTCATCATTTAGAAATCGAAATATTTAATGTTGAAAATTGGAACTTTTAACACGCGCTCTTATGACAAACTACTGAAATTTGTGATTTTTATAAAGAAATATCTCGACTTCTACATGGTGGAACCTCTCAAAATTGCGCGAGCTATTAGATATCACTGTTCTCTTTGCGTGGTGCAAATTTAAAGGAATTCTATCGACAGAAAATTTTGCATACAACGTCCTTAATCAAAATTACACGTTTGATTGTTCAGCAACGATGATCAATCGAGTATCGCGAAGAAGAAAAAACATCTCGACGAAGAAAAAAGCGTGGAGTGTGAAGAAATGCAAGATTAAAGATCATGAGACGAGTTGGTGATTTAACGTCGTGACTTACACGTTATTGCTAGTCCCCTCGACTCATTTACTTCTTACCGCGACGTCATTCTTCCTACGGTACTCTCTTCGAGTGTAAAACTCGACCGAAGTCAACAGCACACGTGATTCCACATGATATGACGTGTAGAAAGGTGCACAAATACACGAGGAACATGGATAGACAGCGAGAGAGAGAGAGAGGGAGAGAAAGAAGAGAAAGAACGGGGTCCGAGGCTTTATATTTCATGCGCTCCACCGCACATACTCTCTTTCGACTGGGCAAGCTTTTTGCCTTTTTACCAGAAGTACGTCGTTATATGGGTTGCCAAGACGGGCATCCCTTCCGCATATGAGTTATGCTAATTGAAAGTATGATAATCAGTGGCTTTAATTGGAATCAGCGCGCTGGGAACAAAATGCCATGGAAGACCAAAAAAACGTTCGTTGGATTTCCACTATTTTTATTTCCATTCGGTCGCTTTATTGTCTAGATAAATCGAAACAAATAATCAACAAAAGTTTCGTTTCGTACGATCTGGAAAAAAACTCTGGTCGGTGTGGCTGAAATCGGCCCGAAAAAAATTTCAACTTTTTTGTTCCAAATGGCTTTGCATGCCAGAAAAAACTGCTCGCTATGCGGAAAGCCCTTCCGGGCGCAATTCCCGAAAACCTTGACTTCTCTTACAAAAGGTACGGACATTGTAACGATGACGCGGGCGTAGCCGCAGGCACGGTTCGTACGTCTATATATTGTTGTAAACAATTATCAGTCCATGTCGAACAAACGTCCACCGACAAAGAGTTCGAAGAATATCTTCATGGCAAAATCCACATGTCAATGTGTTGAGAGAGCGTGCAGGTGCTTGTCCCGTGGAGATTTTCAAGCTTGTCATCGCTTCGGTCGAGGTTTCGACAGTTCCACGAGTCTCAAAAAACTACTTCGCTCCTTCTTCTTCGCTCTTCTCCTCGTCCCTAATAAAGAACTTGCTTAATTGCTTGTAATTGCATTTTAGTCACTTGGGACCAGCTAAATGACTGTGTTAGGGCTCGTACGTTTGCCAATCGCAAAGTGTACGATCGCGATGAAATGTTTGCAGGTAAAAAAAAAAATTCTTTTCGTCTCCATTACACAGTCACCGTGCTCATGTCGACCGAAGGCAATTTGCCATGCGGTCGAGGCTTTCGAGCAGCGAAAAAAAACGTTGCAATCAATCAAATGAAACTCGAATGGAAATTGCATTAAGGACGTTGAATGAAAAATTTTCTATCGATAGAATTCCTTTAAATTTGCACCACACAAAGAGAATAGTGATATCTATAATAGCTCGCGCAATTTTAAGAGGTTTCACCATGCAAAAGTCGAGATATTTATTTATAAAAATCACAATTTTCAGTAGTTTCTCATAAGAGCGTGTGTTAAAAGTTCCAATTATCATCATTAAATATTTCGATTTCTAAATGGTGAAGCCTCTTAAAACTTTGCATACCCTTTTATGTAACATCGAAGAAGCTTCATTTAGTTTTTCAAAAAAATCGGTCGTAAAATTTTTTCGAAATTTTATTCATTATATAACAAATACAGCTTACCTCGGACAATCTTGATTTTAGAGTATGTTGTTCTTTAGTCAATTTGTAACAACTTTTTTTAATGAACTTAGGCTCGCAAACCATTTTGTATGTAATAAAAACTGAAAGCAAAAATTTAGATTTAACTGTCACCATAATTTGGGATTGTGGAATGATTATTGGTCGATAGAAAAATTCATATTCATAAAAAAACGAATTTTTTCATCCGCAACATAAATTGACATTCATGTGCGGACATCGAACAGTGGCAGATGCGCCAATGTCACACTCGAAGGATCGACATGAGCCATGCTGGGCTCTCGCCACGGGGGTCCATGGCCAGAAATTTCGTTCGTGCGTCGCCCTTTTTTTCGTGGGTGCTTTGATGCACGTCTCTCATACGATGAGATCTGCACGAATTTTTAGTGATACAATTTTTTATCCCAATTTTTTCGCGTTCGAGGTGAATCCGAAAGAATAAAAGGACCACTCGAGATTTCTATGGATTGGGAAGGTCTGCGTGGATGATTAATCGCTGATGTGTTTTTCTCGTTCCGTTCGAGCGCAGATCGATGACGATTTTCATTTTTTTATCGTCGATCATCTGAAAAAATCTGCAAAAAAAAATTGATTGGACTTTCGATCTCTGGCTCTCCGCGGCTCTGCCAAATTTGCCACCTTCAAACTTTGTCACTTCTCGAGCGATGTTTCCCTCTCACGAACCTTTTTCGGGGACATTACACCTCCAATTTTTACAAAGTATCCTTTTCGTAGCTTCCGTTGGAAAAGACACAACGCGGTGACGTGCTGAGCCCCCGATTCCCGAGCGGCAATCCTCGATCATTTGGGAGTAAATTGGTGGGTTCGAGTTCTGGGATTGGGTGATCGTTTGAGGACGATCACGGGGACGATTCGAAGGAGAAAAAAAATAAAGAAAGACAGAAATAATACCGCGTGCGATGCACATCTCGTAGGATTGTCCGGACGCGTTCCGCAGGCGTTTCGTAAGAATTCGTGCGTTCTCTCGTGTTCGGATTCCCAAACGACTGGTTTTACCTCGAAAACCATCGCTACGAAGCTTCGAATGAAATAGGCCACAAACATATACATATATATATATATATATACACGCGTTACCGGTCGGGCCTGATTTCCGGACAAACTAGTTTGGCCTTCCTAGGAGAGACTAGTTTCAACCAGGAAAAACTAGTTTCTTCCTCATTCGAGTTGATCCGATAAAATACACGTATAGCCTCCGAGGGACAGCGAACGATCGCGTATTCGCGAGCGTGCTTTTGGCCGGAATGAGAAGAGTGCAGAGCAAAGAGGAAACGGTATATATAAAAGCGGGTGGTAGTGGCCTGCGGCTGTTGAAAATATGTCGGGCCAATTTGCCGGTGTCTGATGCCCCTGGGCAGCTTGGAGAGCGAAAGAGAGCGAATGAATTTGGCGATGTAAGAGATCGTGGATACCGTATACCTCGATCTCTCACGCAGCATCCACGAAAGCCAAGAAATTCGAACGTGCGCATCGAGCAAAACTTGAGCGATCGCGTTGTCATGTGCGTTTCACTCTCGTTAGTCCTTCCAATCGCGTCCTGCTGCACCGCACCAAGAATCATGAGAACGGGAGGAAAAGAAAGAGACGCCGAGAGGGAGGGGGAGGAGGAGGATATACTCAAAACTGCCTTTCCACATCTTTTCTCCCGGAGATCGATTCTCTTTCCTCTACAGCTGCGCCCTTCCAGTCCCGAATCTTCTTCATCCAGAGTTTTGTATCGAGAGCGAAGAATGACCGCGCGCGGTGCTGGAAAAAAATTGTCGCGAAAAATACGCGTAACAGAGAGTCTCGTCGAAACGACAATGGAGCAGAGAGCGGGAAAGAGAAAAGGAAGAAAATCATGGAGAAATTCTACAAAAGCTGACAATCGCACAAAAAAAAACTTTCCATTTTCCGAATTATAACATCCGATGCTATTCAGAGGAAAATAAAAAAGAAATGTTCATGCCCTGCTGTGCGGTCCACAGTCCAAGGAAATAACTTTGGACCTCGAGGGTCAATAACGCGAAGTTATAATTCAATAATTCGAAGGCAAATGGCTAATAAGAATCGCGAAGCCATGGTCGATCTCCATATCGCGTAAATAATCAGTCGTGGAATAAATCAATGTCCAATACATTTTGTGCATTTTGCGTTGGCTTCTCGCCCGTTGGAACTGCAAAGGATTACAGAGTCTCTGTCGTTGAACATGGCGAATGTTTTGTTTCGAGGTATTGTTTTTGTTTGCACATGGCGGGATTTATGCCTTTTGTAAAAGGTTCAAATGGTGATTGTAGAGGATTGGAGAGGACGATCGAGCGCGGGGCTCGTGAAGAATTTCCAACGATTTGCTCTCGCGTGTCGTGAGAGCGAGAAGCTTAATCTTCGTCTCTCGTATTATAGGCTTGCAGAGTTGGTCGGTTGTCGAAACGATGAGAGAAGGTGAAAAGAAGAAGCGAGGGAGGGGGTGGCTTTTATGCTATCGCGTGATAGACGCGCTTACGTGACGGGTATGTCGATGGACAGTCGCGTCGAGGTGAATAAGTATCGCGTACACTGTTATACATTCGTGAAGGTTTATCGATCTTTATACGAATGAAAGGGCGTTCAATGTTCATTTAAATAGTCTCGAGGGTTCGAGACTCTGGGCGTTTTGCTTGTAAGCCATCGATATATCTTTCAACAGCGTAGATTCATTTCGACAGGTGGATTAAAATAAACGCTCAAAGGATCGCTTATAGCCGGAGCTAAACGACGCGACGAGAGTGACGCGAAGGGACTACCGCGTACGGACGTGAGACTCGGAGCCTCTCATTCTCAGCTGAATTTCCGAGTTTGGCGCACGCCGAATAATCGAATGAAAAGGTTGCGAGAGAGCGAGCGAGACGGAACGACTGTTTGAATTCTCTCCCGCAGCCTTTCGATCTCGTAAATTCGCCGACTTTGACAGAGAGCTCCGCCATAAAGCTCTTAAGTCCAATTGCGAATTTCGCTGACGGAGCTAAAAAGATGGACAACGATACTACTCTCTTCCCTCCCCCTCTCTCTCTCTCTGCCTCTTTTAGAATCGTCTTCACTCCAATCGATTCTTTCAAACTCATCGTTTTATGTGTCTTTTCTCTCTCTCTTGTCTTTTTCTCAGTGCTCCGATATATATTTTCTCCTACCCGATGTATCCACACGCTAACTTCATAAATCTTGAGCGCATGATCGAAATTTATTACGGATTAAAAATCCCCGGGACGGCAATATCAATTAAGTACGTTTGTCCGGACTCTTGGATCAAGCTTTCTGTATACATGCTCGAAGATATACGCGGGAACCGATAGAGTGAGAAAGAGACCGAGAGACTGTACGAAATATTCTTCGTGGACGCATCCCAACGGTCCAACAAAAACTTACCCACTTGTCAAAGAGCGACTGGCAAGAAGTTTCGGGCATTCATCGAGGACTTTGAGCATCATTTTTCTCTCTCTCTCTCTCTCTCTCTCTCTCTCTCTCTCTCTCTTTTTCCGAGTCCCTCACGGGGATGACGATCGAACGGCCCAGAGAGACTGCCTCGACGATAAATCCTCGTGAAAATAACGACGAATGCTATTTCAATGTAAAAAGCTTCGTTTTACTAGTCGACTTGCGGAAAAAAAATTATCGTACAGTCAAATCGTCATTCCTTTAAACATTTCGCCACGAAAAATCAACCTCCTCAATTCAAATGCTTCGAGGAAGCTGTCATGCTTTTCAATCCTCACAAAATATTTCCTCAATTTGCAGCACCAGCAAATCCAGGAGTCCCCACCAAAAGTTTTGACAATAAAACTGAAAATTTATGGGATCAGGATTTGAGACTTTTTCTCGTGCCAAAAAACCGAAATTTTTCTGCGGCACCTGAATTGTTTTCATGTGAACATGAAATTTTCGTAATTAAAGTCTTGACGACTAAGAAAAAAGTGACAAAAGCTGGAAATTCAGATTTTTCCATGGCTCGTTCGGACAATTCTGTGAAAGATTTTTATTTTTTTTTTTGTCACATTGGCTATGAAATTTCTTGGATTTCGTATAGGTGCTTGTTCTTAGATTGCGAGGGACACGTTCCTGGTCCATAAAGGTGGTCCACTCCATCGTGCCCTCAATCATCTCGGAGTAATTATTCGCCAGAAGCCAGTTTTGCCCAATTATTTGGGCCGGATGAAACGCGATCCATAAAAGGGTTATGAGGGACGAAGAGGGGGGGGGGGGGAGGAAGAGGTAAAACTGAAGTTGGGATCGTACGATTGAGGAATTAAAATTGTTGAAACTCGTTCGTGAAACGAGTGAAGGCGCCGGCTCGCTCGCTTGACATTCTGAAGATCGAAACTGGCAGAA
Source organism: Hyposoter dolosus (assembly GCA_963921915.1). Taxonomy (NCBI): domain Eukaryota; kingdom Metazoa; phylum Arthropoda; class Insecta; order Hymenoptera; family Ichneumonidae; genus Hyposoter; species Hyposoter dolosus. Next base: position 7,305,241 of record OY998136.1, on the reverse strand, counting down.
AAAAATGTGTATGATATTTGAAAAGGCCCTTAAAGGGTCTTTAGTTACACATGATCAATTCCACATATCAATTTGAGGTTCTGTGCGATTAAAAGTTTTACGATTCACCCAAAAAGCCACTTAAATGCCCCGTGTATTTTCGTTCGCACGTTTTTTTCGTGTTTTTCTTGATTAAATCGAAACACACGATGTTGTATGCGCTGGAAATCATTCCCCATGAAAATCATCCAATTATTAAGGGGCTGAGCTCATTCGGGGAGTCGCCACGTTATCTGCAATCTTTCGATCACGTGCGAACGCTCTGGAGCTCATTGAATTATTAGCAATGAAGAATCCCTCGCCAGGAATCCTTTCGGTCAAGCAGCCAGACCCGCAGATCATTCGCTTTCGCTTCGACGATCGTGGGTGCCGATGTTTTCGTCTCTAGAAGGGCGGCAAATGTGCAAGGGAAGATTCGACGACTTACAAACACAAATACACGCAAATTCGTTATCGGCGTGCAGCAGAGTGGGCCAATCCTTCTGGTAATCCTCCGCAAAGCGGGGCTTACGTGCCACGTGACATACGATACACCTCAGGATTAAACTCGACACACCTAAACAAACTGATGTTACAGGACATCCCCGAGACACTCTTAGTACATACTTACGAGCAATGCGCTTCGAGGATTCGCGTTAACAAAAGCTCGTAACCCTCGTAACTCGACTTTCTGAGTCTTTCCGTTTAAGGACTATTGTTTCCTTTCGTACACGTCGTTTTCACTAGATCAATGAATTCGTGATTTGCTTGTTTGTTCGTCATTTTTCAGTATTTAAAAATTTTTTTATTTTCTCCAACTCTCCAGCACAATTGTGCGTCGTTTTTTAGGGGACGACAAGGACGACAAATTCATAATCCACGAGCGAAAATCCTAAACACATCCTGACACCTCGGACTTCGGTGCTGAGGTTTTCCTAATACGATCTTCTCTGATTGCTGGCCAGCACGTTGAGAACCTGACAGTGTAACAGAACCCAGGAAGTGTCAGGTTTTAAGCGAGAATTAGGAATTCTCAAGATATTTCGTCTTGTCAGAGATTAAGGTGTTAAGGAGGTTGGATCACGAAATCAAAATAATCAGAATTTGATAAAATTTGGTGATAACATTCTTTGGCATCAAGTATAGAAACACACATTTTTTCCAAATTTTTTACCACATGGTTATCGAATAATTGAGAGTTAAATCGAACTTCTTATGCACGAGATGTATACCTGTATATATGTAAACTCTAAGCATATACACGTGACCTTTAATGTTTAAAGAATATATTTACCAATTTTTATCAAATTCTTATCTTTCTGAATTTTTTAATGTTTTTAACATGGTTTCGCATGGTAACATTGTATCGTCGTGATCCAACCTCCTGAATATCACGAAACGACTTTATTTAGGGTTTTTTCAAAATTTTCCATAAACGTTCTTGTCACCAAAACTAACAGTTTTCTCCTATGAAGAAAAATTTTCTGACGTTTCGAATTCCGAATATATAATTTCCAATTTTTTATTTTTTTCATTTTAAGTTGAAGTTACGTTTCTATAAAAAGTTGCAAAAAAAAAACAAAAGAAACGCGACTTCAATTTATACGCGTTTAGATGGGGAAAATAAAAAATTGGAAATAAAATAACTAAAATTTTAAACGTCAGAAAAATTTTCTTCATAGGAGAAAACTGTTAGTTTTGGTGGCAAGAACTTTTATACAAAATTTTGAAAGAACTCTGAATAAAGTTGTTTTGTGATAGTAATACGTAATCCTCGAAGCTCATGACTTTTTAATCACTCGAAAGCTCATAATTGCTTCTAGAACAAAAGGAGAAGTCGATCTACGAACGCGATGGGAAAATGTTTGATTTTTCGATTACAACACAATCGTGGGGTTGACTTTTAATTGTGATTTGTTTGTGCGGTGGCTTTCGTGGTTTTCGATAATAATTATGAAAATATTCGCATAAGAAAATATAATCATAACATAAAAATCATGAAAATGTGAGATTCGCAGATAAAACATCGCGGTAACGTGTCAGCGTGTCGAGTGTCGATGTAATAGATGAGCCTTCGTCGCATATATACCAGAACAATGCACGAGGTCGAGTGTGTTTGCGACCCTTGTTGGAACCCTCGGGGAAATAGCCCGCCCTTAACGCCATCCATATACATATCTATATATATGAGCCACGTGTGACTTGTGGACTGCAGCGGGATAGGGTCGGTAAGTCCCGTTTAGGGATCCTGAAAAGACTTTAAAAGGCAGAGAGAAATCGAGTACAAAAGGGTGTCATTCCCCCCTCTATACAGATAAGTCCATCTGGATATTGAATAATAATTCAAACCCGATGAATACCTGCACCCAATTAAAAATCTTTGATCAACGAAAATGAAGAAAAAAAAAGATAGAAAAGTGAATATTTTTATTGCATTAAAAATTTGATAAAAATGAATCCACAATTTTCGGGTTGTCACTTTTTTCATTAATCGCTTATTAGCGAATAAAGAAAATTTTTGAAATTTCAAAACTTTCGATTGTTGATTACGGGATTTTCAATCGTTCGTACATCCCAAAGTGTTAGACGGACTTTAATTTATAGAGCTGGCTGTCATAAATCAAGCGAAAGGTTCAGGATCAAGCGCTAAATGCCTGTAATTTTTTTTCGAATCGATCGGATCTTCCCGGTGGTCCTAATGCGGATAAAGGAAGCTAAAGCGAAATAAATATCGTTTTGAATGACTGCTACATTGGTGGAGTAAAGACACGATTAATTAATTCGCAATTCGACCATTTTTTCTCGCGCAAGGATAATAATTCGATGGTGACAAAGCTCTGCACATGAATTTATTTATTTTTTTTGTTTTAACAAGTGTTTTTCAATCAGAGACTTGTATACTAATTGCCCGTTTTCGATTAGGCAATGAATTTACATAACAGGCCCGTAATTTTCACAGGTGAGGCGACGCACCAGGGCGGCTCGCGCGTGGCCCTCGAACTCGACGTTCTCTCTCTCTCTCTCTCTCGTCCTCTCGTTGTAACATCGTCGCTTCCTCTTGCCCTCCGTCCATCCCACTTTGCTGGTCGATCCAAGGGGAACCCCTTTATTACGGAATCGAAAAATCTTCGAAATAATCGAGATGACAATTTAGGACATTTTTGGTGTTTTTTTTTTTTTTTTCAACCACCTCGAGGATAATATCGAAGGATGGGACGACAGATAGAATGTACCGATTACCGAGATATATAATTGTGCGTCATTAGAGTACTTTTAGGAACTTTGAACGTTTTTTTTTCGATGCCATTATCGTTTGCATCGTTTTTTTTGTTTTTTTTTATTTTTTTTTTAATTTAACGGCTCACCAGCACCTTTTGCGAATATTAAAAGAAATATATAATAGTCAAGAAGGAGGGAGAATGAGAGCGCGAATATGACGTGCACGATTGCCCAAAATGCGCGGCGTGTGTGGCTCCTTTTTTCAGAAGGCAGGAAAGACCAGGATGATGGATATGAAACGAGCGCGCGCGCTCGATATTTTTTGTACTGGAAGGCTCTGCGAATATACTTCACGCGATTTCTGGGTTAATAATTCGTTGCAATGCTTGCGTTTAAACCGCATCGCTATATGTGCGGTCTCGGCATGAATTTAAACCTTTCCAGCAGCCATTATGTTGTGTATACGAAAATAATAGAAAAGTCTTAATACAAAATACAAGATTATAGCTCCGGGAACGCCTCGACGTAGGCGCAGCAAAAAAATAAACGAACAAAAAGAAAAGAGACGATCCAGGAGCAATGTGTATCTTCGCACCCTTTTCGCCATTCTTTCCCATTTTTATTTTTGATTCTTCACTCTGGCCGCGAGCCCCTATCTCGATAGAGTCATTTTCGGCTAACGTGCCAAAAGAAATCGACGCGAATGCTTCTCACCTTTATATCCACAATATATTCATGCACCCTTCGCACTTCAGGCGGTTCTCGCTGGACGGATTAACTCGCTTAGGAAATTTGGAAGCCCACCTCATGGGTACGTCAGTATTAAATTTTTTTAAATGTATATCCTGTTAATCGAAATGTAACGACTCTATGCCGTTGCGAAATGTCGAAAAAAATACTTCACTTCTTTATTTTGATACTCGATAAAAAATCTCGCCAGCAAAATTTATTATTCCTGGGTCTCGTTTCTCCCAAACGTAAATTTCGCTCATGGAGATGGGCAGCAAAAGAATCTGAGGCGCTTATTTCAAGCAGCACTTGACAATGACACTGAGCCCTTAGGTCAGTGCATCTTGGGTCAATCGGACCCAAGGCGTTTTTCAAATGGTTGTATTCCGGTAAAAATGCGTTTTTCGTTTTTTTTTTTTTTTTGTAGTAAATTATCCATATTTCATGGCTCTAAATTTATTTTTCGACGAAACCGAAAATTCAATGCCAAAATATTCGTTGCCATAGAATGCCAAACGATCGGTGACAAAAAAATTTTGGGGTCAAATTGACCCAGTGTGTACACGAAGGTTTAAACTCTTCGAAATTGCAATTGCGACCGATTCTTAGTATCCATGTTTCAAAAATACCTAATAGTCGTTTTTTTTTTTCTTTTTTAATTGATTTAGTTATCGAGTTTCGATGTTTGCAGAACCTCAGCGACCCACGAATTCCATTATCCACTCGGAACTCTTCGACTACCTTCGGTTCTTACGTCGTACAGGAATACCTGAAAGAGGTTATTATCGGAAGTGTTTATCCTCACTCCTGAAAATGACCAATAATTTGCTTACATTGTTGATGATTGAGTAAATTATTTGCTGCCAAGTAATCTCGATACCATCTTCGATCGTCCAGTGGCATGCGACATCCGGTAAACGCCTTTTGTACATTGTACGCGAAAAGGGGGATGCGTGCGCTTGTTGAGGGACCACCTGACAAAGCAATGACATGCCAGCACACGTGCCCGCTTTTATTTCAAATATTTTATTTCCACAGGGATAAAAAACATTGTAAAGAAACAATCACAGGTTGTTAAATCTTTTGTTTCTTTTTTACTGAGCACAAATGAAGAGGATATTTCGTGTATCGTTTGAAGTAGCGAGAGTGGAATTTAGGAAAGTGCGTCAATTATGCAATTGGAAAATCAGATTGACGATACTTCGAGAGTAACTCCTTAAATTTTTGTGCTCTCGAAACAACGTCACGAATACATACATGTCTATCATTACCTGGCCCAATTCTTGCCACTTTTTTGCTACCCTGCCCCGTTTTTTTATAGCTGAACTGTGTGTAGAAAGATAGAGCGAGAAGGAGGGAGAGAGAAACGAAGAAACATTCCGAAAATTTGACTTCGTGCTCGAAACATTTAGGCGCAAGATTATTCCGAGCCCTCCGGAGATGTACGTTTGTTCCCGGCAACCAACAAACTCATTTTTTTACGCCGTAGCGCGCGTGCTGCCTGGTGTATAAACGCTCGGGTAAATGACATCACGAGTGGGAGAACGACGGGATGGGACAACGTTAAATTACACGCTCCGGACCGCCGAGCCCTTCGACCTCAACATTCGAAAACCTTACAACTGTTCAGAGATGGTCAGTTATCCAACCATTCCTTTAATTGAGGTCGAGCAACTCAAATTTTATTCACAGAATCTTATCCAACGATCATACAAAAAAAAAAAAACATTTGAAATTTCGCTTATTTTTCATCGAAATAACTTTTCAATCTGAATCTGAAACTGCGGCTCATTGGAGGCACATTTGTAGTAATCAATAGGAATGTCTGATTAAAAGTTTTGGAAATGAAAAATTTATGATGTTTTTCAATATTTTTTGAAGTAAAATTTATAGGATACGAATTTTTGTTTGCAAATTTGTTACAAATATTTGAGAACGCTTGCTCGTATTTAAGGACGTTGTATGACAACGGTCAAACCTAAATTTTTGTTTTCAGTTTTTCTTACATACAAAATGGTTTGCGAGCCTAAGTTCATTAAACAAAGTTGTTGCAAATTGACTAAAGAACAACATACTCTAAATTCAAGATTGTCCGAGGTAATCTGTATTTGTTATATAATAAACAAAATTTTGAAAAAAATGTACGACTGATTTTTTTGAAAAACTAAATAAAGCTTTTTCGATGTTGCATAAAAGTGTGTGCAAAATTTAGAAATCGAAATATTTAATGTTGAAAATTGGAACTTTTAACACACGCTCTGCTTATGAGAAACTACTGAAACTTGTGATTTTTATAAATAAATATCTCGACTTTTCCATGGTGAAACCTCTTAAAATTGCGCGAGCTATTAGATATCACTATTCTCTGTGTGTGGTGCAAATTTAAAGAAATTCTATCGATAGAAAAGTTTGCATACAACGTCCTTAAATATTCATTAAAAATTCAAAAAAGTAGGAAACCAATTTTTTTCCTAATTCCTAAACGTTGCGTTACGAAGAAACCTAATGGGGAAATAATTTTCTGCGGATCGATGGTCGATATTAGGACAAAGCGAGAGTATGCGAAAGGTCGAGATTCCTCGTATTGATTATACCGTTTTGTGTTCTCGCCGATTGAGCCGCAAATTATATTTGTCAGTCTCCCCCGCAATCGAATAATGAATTTGAAGGATCTTTCTTTTCACTCCCTTTCTCTCTGTTTGAGATTCCTTCTTCGTCTCGGCCACAGAATTCTGTGCAATTATAAAAATCTTGGCAAAACCTTTTTTGGTTATATTACTCGCGTGTTCCTCGTGATCGGGAGCTCTTTTGCTTAGCAATAAAATAAAATAGCAGAGGAAATATCTTCGGCTCGTGACTCTTTTCCTCTCTTTCTTTCTCCCTCGAAAAAGCTTGCCTCGGACTTCGTGTTGTCTAGGATAGTATTGTTGCGAGCCTAGGATTCATCGCGATGAGCATCGCGCTTGGGCGGATCAGCAATTAGAAATAATGGAGCGTGGGTTGAAAGCGTGCGGATGATTTTTCGAAAAAAATCTCCAAAAACGTTAAAACAATTTTTGATAAAATGGCCAAACCAGTCACAACAACATTCGGAAACAAAAATTGCATACTTTGGCGTTTTTCGAGGCTAATTTCGAAAAAAACCGTGCGGACCTTCAATGACGCCAGAAAAAAAACGTTGGCGCGGGGGAAAGCCATGGATTCTTCTTCATGGTCGTGCGTCACGGGCTACAATTCGTTCGGTTTTTTTCTTTCCATGGTAAAATGCCAAACGAGAGACGAGTTTAGTTTCTCCTGAGCCCAATTAAGATTTGGCACGAGTTTCGAGGGATCCTCGTACATGAGATCTATACTTTATTTTCGGGGGTGGCGAGGATCGGACTCACGAACGTTTATTACGGAAAATCTATTCGCGCACGTACCAAACACGCGTCCCCCAAAATCCAAACGAGGAGACTAACCATTTCGTCCTAAATATTTATTCTCATTTTCGAAGGCTACTTGCGTGGAGTAGGAGTCTTCCGAAAGTTACCGTAACTGATCGTGACTCCCGCGATCATCATTCCTCGAGACACTCCGAGTCCAAAGAGAATATATATCGCGCAAGAGCCAAAAAAATGGATTCGAACCGGAGACCTTGTAACATTCGTCACGAAACTGTGTCTCAAGGATCTTCGAAATAACAACGATAAATATGGTCTTTACCGATTGGCGAGACTTCACTTGATTTTGATAATTTTCAACTTCGCCGAAACATACGAAGGTTTCGATCTGAATTTTCAGAATTTTGAGGACGCACACGGCGTGAAAACTCAATCGAATTTCAAAAATAAAATACCGAAGTTGTCGCGGTGAGAAAAATTTCAATGAAAATTTATCGCTCGACATTTCGAACATTTGTAATGAAATTTTTGTTTTCATTTTTTCTCACGTACAAAATGCTTTGCGAGCCTAAGTTCATTAAAAAAAAATTGTTACAAATTGACTAAAGAACAACATACTCTAAATTCAAAATCGTCCGAGGTAATCTGTATTTGTTATATAATAAACAAAATTTCGAAAAAATTTTACGACCGATTTTTTTGAAAAACTAAATAACGCTTCTTCGATGTTACATAAAAGTGTATCCAAAGTTTTAAGAGGCTTCACCATTTAGGAATCGAAATATTTAATGTTAAAAATTGCAACTTTTAACACACGCTCTTATGAGAAACTACTGAAAATTGTGATTTTTATAAATAAATATCTCGACTGATGAAACCTTTTAAAATAGCGCGAGCTATTAGATATCACAATTCTCTTTGTGTGGTGCAAATTTAAAGGAATTCTATCGACAGAAAATCTTGCATAAAACTTTCTTAATTTCTCAAGGCTTCACAGGCGTTCGGAAACGTCGAAAATGCGATTTAATCTTGCCCCGGACGCTCTAGTCAAACTTTTCGACACTTGCTTTTGATCAACATTGAAAATTTTTTGAGAATGAAAATAATGACAGCCTGACGTGCGACATTATTCACAGTACTCTGATTTTTCGGGTGCAATAAATTTGCAAAATTATACGAAAGTGATAAGCATGAACTGATGGGCACGTGTCCTTCCGCACATAACCACAGGTTACGAAAAAGTCCACATTGTAAGATCAGTAATTTGAAGAAATGTACGGAGGCTTCTTGAGTGGTAAGGCTGAGAGATCAAAGTCTGAAGATTTATCCTCCGGAGGGGATTTATGATAAATTGCAGGATCGGGTGTACACCGAGCACGAGGATGGTACGTGCGTCGAGAACATCAATGAGAAACGTCGAAACGCCGCTTCACAAATTTCTTTTAATATTATATGTCTGAAGTTGCACGAGGCAGCGTTGTATCTGAGATGAGAAGCCCACTCCCCACTGTTTTACACTTTCTCGTCGTATTATTTTCTATTTTTATTTTTATTTTCGTAAAAGGAGAAAGGAGAGAAGAAAAATTAGAATTTTGCCTCGGAGGCGACAGTTGGGTACAAAAGACGACCACGTGAAATTCACCTGCCCTTGGGAATCTAAGCACGCGAAATCACGAATGCCCATTAACATTGCCTGGTACGAAAGTCTAAGCGAGGTAAAAAGTACAGAAGAAAGAAAGAGAGAGATCGAGCGAGAGATCGAGCCCTCTAGCCCTTTCCGGTGCATCTTTCGTCGCGGAAGAATCTTCGGAGATGCACACGCGCCGCGTACATAATATGCGCTCGTCTCCGATTTCCCATGCCCAAAAACCCTTTCGCCATCCATATAATAGCTTGAAAAATTTAATCAGCATCAATTTTTCGCAAAATCGTTTTTTTTTCTAAATTCTTTATTTTGTCGATCCTGCTTGCGTCTCTTCGGTTTTCTAATGATAGCTTGCTTCCTACATGACTGAGAAACTAATTTACTGCACTATGCTACGATCGGAGCTATCGCGTCCATAGCAGCCTCGAGATTGGTCAATGTCGTCCACGATGCAGCCTCCGAATTTTTATAAGCCACTCATTTCGCCATGTAAGAAACCTCAAGCCATAGAAAAACACCATGCTCCCACATTAGGCTACTGCCCTCAGGGATAATGCAATCGAGAAATATGTAACTAATGCATACATTCCCTGCGCTCACATTTTAACTACACATCGCCCAGCAACCTGCAGCAGCATTTTATGTATACAGGACCTTCATCCTGAATGACATTAATACCATGTTTTTAAATCTCCTCACGTGTACACTTTCCTACAAAAGTATCTACTGCAGTATCAAGTTTCAAAAATTCATCATTTTGTGCACTGCTTGGCATAGGAATTTTCGGAGGGTTGGCGAATTTTTGTTTTCATCGATTTCACGTCCCACTGCCGTGAAATCGATCGAAGGAATCAAACTTGAAAAAAATTTCGTTGGAATATTTAAATTATCACGAAAATTAAAATTTTGCCCACACGTAGGAATGCCATTTGTTTTTTCGTCGATTTTACGTCCCTCTGCCACAAGCTCGATCGAGGGAATAAAAATTAAAAAATTGTCGTTGGAAAAATTTAAATTTTCTCGAAAATTAACGAAAATGTCGCTGTCCACAGTTAAAAAAACCATTTTGTTTTCTAGAAAATTTGTAATCCGTAACGTAATTATTGCCTGAAGTTCAAGGTCATCGGGTAATTGCGTTCGGTGATGATAATTTTTCGATTTTAATTGTCTCTAACGCGATTTTTTTTCTAATTGGCTCATGAAAGATCCGAGTCCAAAGTTTCGATCATTCAGTGAATGAGCATGAATGAGAATTTATGAAAATGATAAACTTTTTGAAAAATAGTTGAAAATTTATTTTTCATTTGAAAATTAAGGGTACGGAGACTTTTGATCGATATCGTATGTCACTCGCCCAAGCAAAAGTATGAGACATCACGCCCGGAGAATTTATTTCTTAGCCCTCCGCCGGGAGATCATAGGCTCGTGCCATTTAGGCAGATGCAGCATCGGACACGATCGAAAAGTAATCGGTTTTACAGTTTACACGCGTCTCTTCTAAATTAGCGACATAATTTCGCACGCGACACACACTCTCTAATTCTCAATTTTTTCTCATCGTTTTCTCATGTTTCTTTTTTTTTTTTTTGTCGCTCCCGAGCCATCCGGCTTTCGGTCGGATCGTATTAAGCGATTTCCGATTACAAGGCACACGCGCGCACAATATTTTGTCGAGTACATTGCCTGCCGGGCTTTGCCTGTCGTTCAGACAGTAATTGATGAAACTATAAACTTCGCCTCTTCCTTCCAAACTTGTGATTCAACGCACACACGCTGGACTTTCAAATTTTCAGACATGAATCGTAAAATAAAATAATAATCAAGACCCAAATTTGGAAATTCGATTCCATGCTGTGGATCGACAAAATTTCTAGTCGTTTCGACTCGAAACCGAATCAAGGAAAATAATTTGTTTTGTCTCTCGCGAGTGCGTGAACAAAAACGAGAATAAAAAAATGGAAATTCTCGTTGAAGTTGTTCTCATTAGCAAGAACTTTCCTTCACGTTTTTGTTAAAACATCGGAAGCGAAAACATAAATTTTGATCTCGTTGCGTCACCTTATCATTTAATCCGTATTATTATCATTGTTTTTTTTTTTTTTATTATAATGAGCGTTAGTATCGTTAGTTTGATTGTAGGAAGAAGAGAATAGCCAGATGATTAATTGAGCGTGCTCGCGAATCGGCGAGTGCATCGCACTCGATCAAAAGCTGGTGGGGTCTAGTTGAACGTGTACGTTATGCACATAAAATTAATGCGCGAATATGTGCTGCAGTATGTTACGGTACAAGCCACGCAACGAGAGGGACTTTCCAGTGTCGGCTATAACGGCGCGCTCGTTACTTTCTTGCCGTGAGCTCAAAATCCGTCTCGTGGCTGTAAAAGCCGTGAATCGGGACGCGGAAAAATATATTCCAAGTTCTTGAAACTCGCGGACTTGGAAAACATCACGAATGCCACGACGATTCGTGGGTCAAATCGTTCATTTTCTCATCGCGTCCGCAACGGCTATCTTTTACGCATTAAATATTCGAAAACAACTTGGCACATCCGTTTAACGTTTGTACGAACAATTCATGAGAGAAAATTCGCCACTCTTCTCAGAGACTTTATGCTCGATTTTCATGGAATTTCATTCAAGAGATCCACTTCGTTCGGAGGCTCAAAAAAAAAAAAAAAGATTTTCTCTGCATTGCACAAGTGCGTGCGAATCACGACGAATCCGAAGGACGAAAATATCCTGGCGGGCGAAGAACGTTCATCCTGAGTGCATTAGATGGCTTCGTGGTGGACGGGAAAAAAGATTTCTATGAAACTGAAGTTTGCATCGTTGGGATACCACGAAAAATATAATTTTTATTCATTATTTTGGAAATTAATGCGATTGTTTAAATTTTTTGACTACATTATCGTTGACGAATGCCGTGACGAATAATTTGCGCTCTGCTATAAAAAGTAATCACATGTCGTTGCATTTCAACGTTGCGAACTTCGACATAGAAGATTTTTCTTTTTTTTTTTGCCACAACCGCCCACCTGCCGTTTATAAGACAATTTTTCTAATAATTAACGACCACACGGTCAAATCGTGTCCTAATAAAATTGGACATTCCGTGCATCGAGAGCAGCATGCAGTAAAATCGGAGGCTCCGTGGCTAATTGCTACTCTGGTAACGGTCCCGCGAGCTTTCCATGTTCCTTGCAGCAGCAGGCTTCGAATTCGTCATGACAAAAAAAAAGGGAATCAGAGGAAGAGACGACTCGTGAAAAAAAAAAAAAAAATATCGAACAATTCACCTCTGAGATCTTTTTTGAAACATTTTAATTAATTTATCTCTTAATCACAAAGAAGATATCCTCATTCTTCATTGTGTAGGGAGAAAAATTATCGCGATGTAGATTTTTTTTTCGATCCCCCGAAGAAGCGAGCCCTTAAAGTTGAACTATGATTTTTTTCTCGCCGCCATGACACATCGATTTTCAAAAAATTTTCGGGTCTGCAGTAACTGCAATCGAGAAACATACATTCTCAGATATCCTCGTGAAACAGAAATACAATGGAAAAAGATCGATATCTCGGGGTTGAAAAAAAGTAAAAACCTCTTGGACGAGCTTGTGCTCATCGTTTTTTAATGCTCTTCAAATTTTATGCGAGCGATCGGTTGATATTATTAAATCGATAATTATAGACCAGAGAGTACACACGAGAGCTGTATGGCACGAAATGAAACTATTATTTTATGTATACACACACACACACACATGAATATAAAATATATGATGTATAGTGATGCGTGGCTCGAAGACTGAAAGTGAAGACTATTCGCGAACGAGTTATGGCGATCTTCGATCGGTATCTTGTGATTTCAGTAGTGTGTGCAAATCTTCCACTTCGTCTGTATATGTTGTCGAGTCTTCTCGAATAAATCGCGTGCTTTCGAATAAGCTATTATTAATTTTTTCAACTTAACACACCGGGCTGTATAATAGTGAATCTATATATATATATATATATTTATATACAGATAAGTCTATTGAAAGCTGCTGACGATAATCATTTTCGAAAAAATCCTCAGCACACGAGATCTCTCTCCCTTACAGAAGGCAAAGTCTGCATACGTGTATTAAAAATGGAAGATTCTGACACTATTCGAATGTTCAGGAAAATTGCAGTTTTCGTTTTTGGTCAACGACCTTCCGAGCAGATCTTTGTAGTTACGAACTTGTCGATCTGCTGGCTGGAAACTCGCAAAAATCTCTGAATAAAATAGTACGCGTTGGTGGGGGTACGAACTGATTTTTTTTTTTGGAATAATGCAGCTGAGGAGAAATATTTTGATTTGAAAATTGAACTGGGGAGGAAAAAATTTTTCGATGGAGCCTCGAATCAGGGCATGATTATGCAAAATGTGGAAATAGACAAATTCGATATTTTTGCTTCCTCATAGAGGAAGCTATGTGTATTTTTTTTTTTATAAATAGCGTATCATAATAGGAAGGTCGGTATTGAATTTGGGAAATATCGGTTGAACAGTTTAAATTTGATGATTTTTCGAATATTTTACGAAAATGTGAGTTTTTCGAAAAATCGTCTAACCGCTTTAATTTGTACAAATTTTCTAAGATATTGTGTACAAGTCCGTACTTCCTCTTTACTTTCTAGAAAAGTTGTCGAAATTGTATGTATAATTGGATGTAATGCCGATTATTAATCGCTCTGGGAGACGCAGCAGCTTCAAAAAAATTTCAAATTTATCAATTTATTTTTTCCCTTCACCGGTATTTTACTTTATGAATTTTCATTGACAATATACTTTTTCATGTGTTTTAAAAAATGAATCCGCTAAAGGGAATCGTTACAATTTTTTTTTTTTTTTTCTTACGAATGCGATTGAGAAACATCGAGTACAGTTTCTTCCGCGCCAATTAAATCTTGGGAAACAATGGGTAGAGTATTGTCCCGATTTGAAGTGTATTATGCTTCGAGGACGAGGATTCCTGAATACGGCTATGGATTAGGTAATAGACGTCTTGTCGTGCGTCGCAGCGTTGACGTTGTTTCTAGCGAGAAAGAGAGCGAGAGAGAAGGGAGAGTGGATGGACAAGCCGGACGTCGTGTATTCGGTAATTGGCTATCGGATCTCGGATGGTCGATCGTTACGAGCATTCAGCTTCACCCGATTCAACTTAATCGGAACACGTTGTACTACGTATGTGGCTTTGCTCATGCCGTACGGCCGCCCTGATATAAAGCATAAGGCGACCGCTCTTTGCTTCGATAACATGAGTTAGCCAACTCGATAATTAGTATGTTTAACGAGAGCAAGTGCAGCATTTGTTAAACTTGCTCGATCAACGCGACGAGCTCTTCAGAGAACCCTTGTCGCCAGAGTTTGACCTTTATGGGGGTTCGCTCACTCGGCTGTGATTCGATCGTGTGACTTGGGCATCATGGAGATCGCTCAACCTTAATTTTAATAATTCTGGAATTTTTAGAAAAAAAATAGAATAAAGAATTCAAAATTTCGATTAACGGAGTAAAAAATGGGCATTTTTTTTTTGAAATTTCATCTTTTTGCTTCTCGGAGAACCGAAGCAGCAGATGTATCGCTTATAACGTGCGACAAGAAGCTTTTGAAGAAAAAAATTGATGAGCCACGGGGTCAGAAGAGAAAGGGAGAAAAGACTGAAATGAAAAAATAAAAAAGAAGGACGAGTCCTCACATTTAACGTCGTGTATGTCGATGCTTAGACGAAAGATTTGAAATTCCGATTAGCCGAAAATTCAGGACGTAATTGAAGTGAAGATCGACTCGAGCCGGAGATCGCGCTCGTGTTTCGTGCCCACGAAGGCGCGTGCCCTGGAGCTCTCTCTCTCGTGGTGGGACAATCAGGCCCAAGGAATCATTGCGGGGTCCTTGTTCTTTGGTGTTAGTCCCTTCGCTATCCTTTGGTCCCTTCTCTCTCTCTCTCTCTCTCTCTCTCTCTCTCTCTCTCTCTCTCTCTCTCTCTTTCTCAAGGCTCGTGGCCTCCTTAAGCGTCTCTGTCTAAATTCTCCCTAAAATTCTTTTCGAGACGACAGAGCGAAACTATTCGCAAGTCCTGCTCGGCCGATGCAGCCTTGCAGGTGCATACAAGAGTAGATTCCTTGCTCTGGTAAAACGAGAGACACACAGACACAAATACGTGTAAACGAGGCACCGGAACAATCCCTTTGCGAAGTCGTTCGCAGGTGTGTCCTTAAATTTGCCTCACGTATCCTTAAACCCGAGGAAACCAAGCGGCAATGTCCTTAAACTAGGAAGAAGAGGCGTGGACCAAAAAGAGGCGGGAAAATCCATCTTTTTAGGCGGCGAGACAAAAAATAGAGGGACAATTTTCACTACAGGTATAACTGGCCGGATAATCTCATAGGAAATTACAGTTCCTCAATCTAATCATAGCACTCATCCTCTCCACTGTGTCATTAAAAAATATAGGGGAAAGCAGGTGATGTTTTTTTTTCTACACTCAAAAACGAATGAACTGTGAATTGTTCAATTTTTAGCATCATCACAAATTTTGCATTTTATGCACAAACTCGAAAATTTCTTTATTAATTATTTCAAACATTACTTTATTGCATTTATTGGACAATTTGCTACTTTTTCTATTTTTTGGGCTCACAAGGACGATTGTGTCCATCTTCATTGTCGCGAATTTCTCGGATCGTGTTAATTTTCTTTTCCTCGCTCTTATCGATTGAACAAATTTTCTTCGAGATCTCAAATTTTATTTCCATTTTTCAAGACCCCTTATGAATTTAGTTTCGTGCAGAAAATATCTCTTTCAAGCTACCACCATTTTTTCGGACCTTCCACGAGTGCAATACGTTTTGGAACATATCCTACTATCATTTTTCAATCCGAGAACTGACGTCGTAATTCCGTGTACGTGGCAATGTCCATGCACATATTTATATGTACAAGAGAACATCTCAATTATCACCCTTTCGAAAGTCTGTGAGAAAAAGGGTTAAATGCACGCTTATGTATCGCAGGCATTGGCAAATTACTCCCAAATTCACAAAGTTCGTGACGATGGAGCATTAATGCTCTGCTGGCTGAGTAAAAAAGTGTTGCTCGTTAAGATGCTGCTCCGTTCCCTTTTTCTCGCCCCGTGAAACGTCCGCGAAGTACCTTAAATATATTTACATCAAATTTTCAACTCAAATATTAATAACAATTTTTATTTTAACACGAAAAAATATTACGAAACGTTAGACTAAAAAATTCCTAAAATAATTAAAATCCCTGTTGTACGAACCGGCGAATATAGCGAGAAATATTCGGTGCATAAAAAAATGTAACGGATGTCGAATAACGGTCAATCGAACGTACTCGAAACTTTGGGCGAAAGTTGCATGGACCGATCGGTAAACACAGACCCTTCACTTTGATCCAAAAAAGCAACGTTAATTACCGAATTACATCGTTTGAAATATATCTTAACGGTGCCCCTCGTAACTCCATTGAGGAAACGCGCTTTCACGTGTGCATTCGAATATATATACGTCTTGATATAAACTTGAAGGTGACTGCCCATCAAAATCATTTCCTCAGTATTTCCTTTACCTCGTAACATCTGTTTTTTTTTTCATAAATCTTGTTAATCTCGTTGCTAAAGTCCGAACTAGTTATTCATGTAAATAACGACTGAGTAAATAAACAAAATCGATAAAAAAAAAATAAAAAAAATAAATAAAAAAGGAGCTCCGTCAATAAAACGTCAATATTCTGGTTTATAGATCTCCAACACTTACTAAGTCATTTTTACCGAAATATATATATATATTTTAGTGCAAATGTGCATAATGATAAGAAACAGATATTGAAATAAATAAAAAAATAGACACGTGGTAGAAAATTCTCGTTCGGATTCACGCTTGGGTAATTCGGCGTCGAGCACTGTGCAGTTATTTCGCAGAGTGTGCGATGCACGCAATGTAAAAGTTTCCAATTACTATACTACACACCACTGACGTCGGCTGAGACGCGCAGGAGCGAGCACAAACGATCATCTTCTCGCTCACGAACCTATACGCTTGCTCGCATTCTCTCGCCTTCCCTGCTTAATTCCTTCGTTTTCAATTAAGGACCACGAAAGTTTAGTGTGCATAGCCCGCGGCGTCTTCTCGCTGCTCAAATCTCCAATATATAGTAATAGTATGTCGATCGTGTACTCGTATGTGTATTTGTATGTAGATTCGTGTACAGAAGGGCGAAGGAGTGCGTTGGGCCGGGGAAACGCGATACCTCGCTTTACAGCATCCCCGAGAGCGATCGCTTCTCTATTGCTGCCTCTATAACTCTCCTATTCCGTGTTACTCTTCCTATGGGGCGTGACGTTCGATGTAGCGAGTCAATTTCAATTTTTTAAGGACGTTGTATGGCGATGCTCAAATTAAAAATTTTGTTTTCAGTTTTTTTTACATAGAAAATGGTTTGCGCGCCTAAGTTCGTTAAAAAAAGTTGTTACAAATTGACTAAAGAACAACATACTCTAAATCCAAGATTGTCCGAGGTAATCTGTATTTGTTATATAAAAAACAAAATTTCGATCAAATTTCACGATCGATTTTCTTGAAAAACTAAATAAAGCTTCTTCGATGTTACATAAAAGTGTATGCAAAGTTTTAAGAGGCTTCACCATTTAGGAATCGAAATATTTAATGTTGAAAATTGCAACTTTTGACACACACTTTTATGAGAAACTACTGAAAATAGTAATTTTTATAAATAAATATCTCGACTCCTACATGATGAAACCTCTTAAAATTGCTCGAGCTATAAAATATCACTATTCTCTTTGTGTGATGCAAATTTGAAGGAATTCTATCGATAGAAAATTTTGTATACAACGTCCTTATGCTCCAAAAATTGTTTTTCTTCAAAATTTATTAAAAAATCGTAAAACGTTGAATTCTTCGTGAAACTTTTCGATTGATTTTTCCCTGAAATTCAGAGGAACTCATGGCGAAGCTTCGGAGATCGAGCGATTCAAAGTTTATAACGAAACGCGAAGAACTCGAGTCTTCGCAATAATCGGACGAATGAATTTTTTTAACGCTCTGCCGATTTTTCCGGAGATCGAACATGTTGAGTTGCTCTGAAATGTCCCGTGGGTTTTCAAACTTATTTGTATCCATGTGTGTTCTCACGTCCACACACACTTGAAGCTTGAACAACTATTGGCTAATCCACGTTAAGTATACGTCTGGGATCACATGTCCGAGTCAATTAACAATGCAAATCGGGCGAGGGAGATGATGCAGGATAATTTAGCGGCGTGTATGCATTTTCGTGCAACGCGAAGAGATTCTTTTGCAACGATTGGAAAAGAAATCTCGAATTTACTGGCAAATGCACGTAAAAGTATAGTGGATAGAAAAATGATTTAAAAAAAAATTAATATTTACTTGTAAAAATAACTGCGACTTTTACGTGTTTGTAGAAATTTGATTGACAAATTCGTGCACACAAACAACTCCCAAGAAAATTTAATATGATTAATTACCAGCGTGCTACATAATTTTGATGTCAAACATTGTATCAAATGATTTGGGTGGCGCGCACGAACGATGAGAATCGAGCAAACTTAGTTCTCGTTTTATTTTCACTTAAACTTGATTTTCCCAGTGACATTAAGGTCGTGTACGTTCGTTTTTTCTTCATTTTTTCAATGTTCGTTTTAAGGATATTTATGTACAGTGTGATTTCTGGTCTTGTTCGTTTCTGTATTACGTGGGCGTCCGTGACGATATGACGGGATACTCGACATGGGGTGAGCCACGGGTGAGCGATTAATCACTCAAAAGTATGCCCATGCTTTATCGCACGAGATTCAGTTGGCAAAATGGTGATCGTACATGCAACGGTATTATAAACACGCGGGATTAGATATTCCACACGCTCTGTCTATGTATGCAAATGCAAATTCGAACTACCGAGTTTACACCGAACTTTGAAAACTCTGCTCATTTATAAATTATTGACGATTTTGGAGTTCGCATCGTTGGAATGCAACGAGAACTAATTATTTTTTGGAGCAGAGCCCAACATTTTCATAGAGTCAACGATAATGGGACAGTCTTCTTCGCCATTGGAAAACTGAATTTGGTAGAAAATCTTGAACGATAGTTATCTAAATAATTAATTAAAAAATTATTTTTTGTTTCATCCCAACAATGCAAACTTCTTATCTTCACCGCAGCAGCTTCGCTATTTCGATGCTCACCTTCGAAATCTCTAGTAAATGGATCGGTACCATGGCGACATCCAAATGTTAATTTTTGTTTTCAATTTTTCTTACATACAAAATATTTTGCGAGCCTAAATTCATTTTAAAAAGTTGTCACTAATTGACCAAAGAACAACATACTCTAAATTCAAAATTTTCCGAGGTAATCCGTATTTGTTGTATAATAAATAAAATTTCGAAAAACTTTTACGACCGATTTTTTGAAAAAACTAAATAAAGCTTCTTCGATTTTATATAAAAGTGTATGCAAAGTTTTAAGAGGCTTCACCATTTAGAAATCGAAATAGTTAATGTTGAAAATTGCAACTTTTAACACACGCTCTTATGAGAAACTACTGAAAATTGTGATTTTCATAAATAAATATCTAGACTTCTACATGGTGAAACGTCTTAAAATTGCGCGAACTATTAGATATTACTATTTCCTTTGTGTGGTGCAAATTTACAGGAATTCTATCGATAGAAAATTTTGCATACAACGTCCTTGAGTTTCTGTTTCCAGTTTAAATTCTCCCTGTGCAGGCAAATAGAAAACTTAGATTATACTTTCGAACTTGTGAACGATGTCTCGCTGATGAACGTATACAAAGGACGGAAGGTGCATGCACACCCGTGAATGTATGGACTGGAATTCCTAAATGTACTACGAGAGCCTGAATTTCTGTTTTCCTTGGCAATTATTGTGCGTATTCGCCTTCGCGCATATGAGTGAGCTCGTGGGAGCCGGTAATAACATTAAGAGAGGCGTGTGCTCATCGCGTTCCCGCGTGTTCACAACGAGATTCGAGATCCTATTAAAATAGTAGAAACACCGAGTGTCGATAATAAACCCTTTCAGCAATCTCGCGCTCAATTCGAGCAATTTTTTGTTCCATATTAAGCAACGACATATTGTCTTTTTTTTTTTTTAATAATAAAGGATAAAAATGTGAAAGCGCCTTCGGGATGTCATGGATATTTCGTAATGCGTTTCGTCGCGGCGATTTTTAATGACGCCAGGTTACGTTGATTTTATAAACCTTGCGATGAACTTATTACGAAAAATATTCCTCGGTAATGGCACAAGTTGCTTCGACGTTTTTTTCAATAATTTTTTATACAATTTTTCGATCAGTTAACAAATTTTTCTAATGGCCACTGATTTGTATCGATGAATAGCAATAAATTCGTTTTTTTCCTTTATCGAGATGCTGCACATTTTTTTGTTTCGAACTTTACCTCAGGCAGAAAGTAAACATTTTTTTTTTCGTCGAGATTTTTTTCAATTTTGACTCTTGCCCAGTTCGAATTTTAATCGAACTCACAAATTTTTGTTTTTTTTTTTGTGGATGTACGATAAAGTCGAAATTACGTGCATACAGAAAGTAAAAAATCGGACGTCCGAAGTCTGGACGATTACGAGAATAAGGATTTTCATGGTGCCTGCACTCGACGTTCAAGCCCGGAATTAAATCTCACCGAAGCAATAATAATTAACGCTCTAAGTGTGCACTGCTCCTTGTCCGATACTTGGCGGCTGCCTTGTCGGTTCTTCCGAGCCTCTTTCAACGAGTAAAACTCTCGAACTATTTTTAATTAAAACGATTATAATCCCAACCTATGAGTCTCTTTAAATAGCACACTCTGTTTTCCTCGTTTTTTTTTCTTACGTTCGAATTCCCTCTCTTGACCCATGATTACCGAATCTCAATCTGAAAAACTGGTTCCTCTCACCTCTCGCGATCTTTCGGTTCATTTATCTTTTTGGGTCGCAGGGTGTCCTTTACTTTCGCCGTCGGAAACACGCCAATTACGCGAGCGTCTCGTTCAAACAAAACTTTCAATATTCTTTTTCCTTTCCTCAAAATGTAACATCCTCGTATCAGGAAATTAAAACGTTCTCTCGTGCCCCCTTTTTTTTCACTCTTGCTCCTCGAGACCAAAACTTATCAAGTGACTTTTGTGCTTTTACCTTCGAAATAACTTCAAAAAAACTTCATCATCGCAACTAGCAAGAAAATGATATTTATACGAATCCTTCCTATAAAAAAAACAAACGTAAAAAAAATCGCAATAAAATTTCGAAATTATATTTGCGGAATTTTGAACGATTATAAAAAATGAATTTTTTGAAATTTTAAAAAATTATGAAAACGTATGTTTTGGAGTTTTGAAAAATTATGAAAAATGATTTGAACAAAGACTTTCTGAAGGTTTTTTTTTTTTGTTTGGATAACGATCACGCTAATTTTTTCGAGCCCACGAATCGTGGATGTTGAAATCGAGTCGAGAGATTGAACTTTTCGCAAAAGTTCAGACACGGATTTGGATGATTTGGTAATCGGTAAATATTTTCGAATTGTCAAGAGTGCAAGGGGTAACAGGTGACTTTTCTTGGGTATCGAGATAACGTATTGCGTCACAAGGATCGCGTATGTACTAGCTCGAAAAATTGGAAAGTCGGATAGTTCTTTTACATCATCTCCGCGAGAGGTTTTTACTCGTGTTTAATTCTTCCTGCCAATTGGCAAATGGAATGCACATAAGTGACAGGTGTACTCTAGTTTAGTGCGTTGCATCAAACGTGGATAGAGATTTAATTGCTTAGTGTTGAGAGGCGAATCTTTGATACAATAA
The DNA here is from genome assembly GCA_963921915.1 of Hyposoter dolosus. Taxonomy (NCBI): domain Eukaryota; kingdom Metazoa; phylum Arthropoda; class Insecta; order Hymenoptera; family Ichneumonidae; genus Hyposoter; species Hyposoter dolosus. Next base: position 7,283,331 of record OY998136.1, on the reverse strand, counting down.
AGAATATTTATAAGGAGATACTGCATTGCTGGAGGGATTGGAATAATGTCGTGAACGGATTCCACGTCCCAGCGAGTATCTGAGTTTCCCACACGCCTCTATATTTTTTTACAATTTCGTAGCACACATGTATAAATGTTATTTAGAAGTGGAGGAGATCCCTACTACGCCCTGCGGTCTCCCACCGCTCCCAGAGCGAATCGAGTAAACGCCTCGTGTCTTTTTTGCAAATATATCCACGGAAAGGCATATAATATATAAGTCGATGAGGTGCAGGGAAAGTACGAAGCTATTATGCCGTCGAGTATATAAGCGTGCTCGTAGAAAACGAAGCGGTTCAGTCAGTGGTTAAGCGCCACGCTAAAACACACGTAAGCCGCAGGATGAAAACGAAGGTAAGTTAATCCTCTTGTGACTGCGGGAGTAGAGAATGCGGCGATGGTATATCAAACGAGCGTTAAAACGGCAGGAAAAATTTTGATAAACCAACAAACGTGATTTATTCTCGAGCGTGGTGTAACTGTCAAAGGAAATTTCCGATAAAAGAGTTCAACGTTGCGACCGGAAGTAGAAAGTGAAACTTAAACGTCCAGAGTCCGCGATTTCACTCATGCACCTCCCAATCGGTAATTATCTCTTGGAGAACGCGATTTATCAGTGAAATCCAATACCGAGTAACCATTTTTATTCCGCACGATATTTCATGTCGACAGTTTTCAGGCGATACCCAATTATCGGAATAAAAATATCGATTGAGTGTTTTTTCAACTAAATGCAAAATGAGCGATTAGTTCACGAATTATTTAAAGTATCACGAGGTTAATTGTATTGTATTGTATTTGAGTGTTTACCGGGCGCTCAGTCCTAATGGACCATATCACGAGGTTAAAGTCACGTTAGAAAAATTAAAGAATTCGTCACCGTCAATTTTTAATTTAATGATTGAAAATTTATCGGTGACGAGTAAAAATCTAATTTCGTAGCGATCGGGAATTAATAGTGTGACGAGAAAGGTCGAAAAAAAAAAATGTACGATAAATGTGAAGAGAGGAAATAATTGTTGGATGATTTCAGCTCCAAATAGCGCTCGTAGCGCTGTTGGCACTATCGGAGTGCGTGCGAGGCGCCGAGAATAAGGAGTCGTCGGATGCGAAGAGCATCGAAACGGACGAGGTTGGCGAGGCCGTAGAGAAGAAGACGGAAAAGCGAGGACTTCATCACAGTTACGGTCATTATGGGGGAGGTTATGGGGGTGGTTATGGGGGTGGCGGCGGCGGAGGTGGCGGTGGCGGAGGTGCATCCTACGGTCACGAGGAGCACGTGAAAACGATAACGGTTGAGAAGAAGGTACCAGTGCCTTACGAGGTGACGAAACACGTGCCTTACCTGGTGGAGAAGCATGTGCCGTACGAGGTCAAGGTCGGAGTACCACAGCCATATACGGTGGAGAAGCACGTCCCGTACCCTGTTAAGGTTTTCGTAAAAGTTCCAGTCCACGTGCCCCAGCCGTACACGGTTGAGAAGAAAGTGCCTTACGAGGTTAAAGTACCAGTGGACAAGCCTTACGAGGTCAAGGTTTATGTGCCGCAGCCTTACACCGTTGAGAAGCATGTGCCGGTGCCGGTAAAGGTCCCCGTACCACAGCCTTACACGGTAGAAAAACACGTGCCGTATCCGGTCAAGGTAAAAGTACCAGTGCCCCAGCCGTACACCGTAGAAAAGCCGGTGCCGTACGAGGTCAAAGTCCCGGTCGATCGGCCGTACAACGTCTACGTGCCAAAGCCTTACCCGGTCACCGTGGAGAAGCCTTATCCAGTCCCCGTCGACAAACCCGTGCCCTACGAGGTCAAAGTTCCCGTTGACAAACCTTATCCCGTCCACATTGAAAAACCCTACCCCGTACCCGTCAAAGTACCTGTTCCAGCTCCCTATCACGTCCATAAACACGTTCCCGTACCCGTCGAAAAACCATACCCAGTCCCCGTCAAAGTCCCCGTCGACAAACCCTACATCGTTGAAAAAGAAGTGCCCTATCCTGTCGAAAAGGAAGTTCCGTATCCTGTCAAGGTCCCTGTTCCTGTTCCCGTTCACGTTCATCACGAAGAACATCACGGTGGGGATTACGGTGGCAGCAGTTATGGTGGCAGCAGTTATGGTGGTGAATCTGGCGGCTTCGAGCCGTCTTATGGACACGGGGGTGAATCCGGTGGCTACGAGCATCACGGTTGATTCGTTTCATAGTTTCCTCATTAGATTTTTCACTCTCAATGTCTCTTCGACCTTAATCAATACAAAGAACAAGGAGAGAGATTTTCTTCTTCGACCTTTTTCACGGGCTCGTGCAATCAATCTTTTCGATATTTTCTCTCAAATCCTCATTGCCTTCCTCTTTTTCTTTCATAGTCTTAATTTTTCCTTCGCCTCGGCGAAGCCTCGAAATAAAATGTGATAATCGTTTCGCCGGTACTAAAATGCTTTACTCTTTGCAAACACATGGATGTGTTTTTTCAACGAATGTATGTAACCATCAGGACCGTAACGTACTTCCGGTCTTACAACATCTTCCAAAATGTATCGTTCGTAACGAGCAACTTGCCGTTACATAATCCTGTCGAATGTCTAATAAATGTGTACCTTCCTCTTTCCCTTTGCGGTCTTTCGCACTAACGACCAATATTCTCAACGTGTATACATCCGAGTTTGTTTATACACGAAAATCGACTCGTTGTGTATTCCTCTGTAAAATACACGACGTTATATATTTTTGTATCAAAGAATCTGTAATAAAATATACGACTCTTTAAACCTCGATCGATTTGTTTCCCGCCCTTTAGGACTCCCGATTACCGTCGGAAACTGAAAAATCATCCCATTTCTCCAGGGGATAGAGAAATGGAAAAAAAAAATCGAAATTATGTCGCGAGTTTCAAGTGAAACTTTTTTCTGAGAATCGCTCCAGCGAATCTCGACTTCCGGATTCACTTTCGACGAGGTTTTAATCGTCTTTTCCCTCCCTTCGATCTCTACCATACGAATAATCATTGCAACGATCGTTGCTCGCTTTTAATGGATGAGAATTAATATTGCCGGTTTTATGCTGCGAATATATTTCATTCCTGAAGCGAAGAAACACTCTCCAGTGACTAAGATCCGCCGAGCCACACGTAAAAGTCCACATGCATACAGCAGAGAGCATCACGAAAGCAATTTTGCTTTCACCCAAGTTTCTAGCCTCGCGAGCTGCTTCACTTCCACTTTTCGTATCCATCGGGCGTGGAGATAGCAACATCTTGGCGTGTGGTACAAAACGATCGTAATCATCTCAATAGCCTTTTTTTTCTACTATTGTTGCTCCGAACGATTTTTATTACCAACCAGTTTGAATATTTAACTTGAATTATAATCACGACTCGAGTCATAAAACTGAAAGGTTCGACGATCGCTCGGATATTCGGAAATACGAAGAAGCAGCGAAAATGATTTTTTATCATAATTATCGAATTTTTCTTTTCTATTCGATGATACGTGCCGCATTGTCGAGTGATGGGAATTGTGCAGGCACGATATACAAGAGTCGTTCATGCGGATCGTGGTAAATAAAACCATAACAACACACGTGCATGTCCGTGTGAACAACAGTGCTCGAGTTAAGAGTTCTAAGCGAGTGAAAGGGATCCCACAGTGATATTATAGCTGCAGAAACGTTTCACATCACCACGAAATCTCGGGCGATGAGTCCCATGACGTTCGAGTCGAATCGACCATACAAATATATACACAATTACGTTTTCCCTTCGCTCGGGTAAATGCACTTTGATTAAGAGCAGGTGAGGCTATGCGAATGAAACCGAGATCTCGACATATCGTTGCTCGTATCGTTCCAATCGCATGAAACACGAGCTCGAGCTCGTCCAAAAGTTGAGTCTCTAGTTAATTTTCCACAACGTGAACATAACTCACAAGAATGCAGAACGAATTTACAATTTTTATTGTTAATTCAATTTTCCAATCGCAAAGAAAACTGTCTCGTCATCGTTGACAAATACTGTATGAAAATTTTGGACTCTGTTATAAAAAATAAACAGTTTTCGTTGCATTCCAACGATGCGAACTTCAATGGGTTTTAAGGAAATGTTTGAGCATGAAAAAGAATTAAGAAAATTAGCAAGAAAATTCTACTTCGAATTTATAAAAATGCAATTACTCTGTTTATTTTGAATCAAGCAAATTTACTAAGTATCAAGTTTTTAAAATCATAATCTTCATGCGTTAATTTCTCTTTGATTAGGATCTGCAATTTTTCATCGTTTAATTACCTCGCTCAGTATTTTCCAAACTTTTTGCTCACGTGCAGCAAATGTGCAACATTGTTGCCATTAGGAGTGCAATATCAGAAAATCACAAGCGCAGTCATTCACGCTCCACTTTTTCCTCTTTCGAAATATTATAATGTTACACGACATCGTATCGTACCTACTACGATGACTCTGGGTTTCTTTAATTTTCAAGACTCCACTGGAAATATTCGCACCGATATATCTTTCAACTCTTTATAATCTCGCTGAGTATTAAGGAAAAAAATTGTCCACTAATGTGCGTCGTAAATAATTGTAGAAACTTTCGTTCGCTCGAAGTGACTAGACAACTGTTGGGTCGATCCTTTCTGTGGTTACGATGATAATTTTAATAATCTTGAACGATTTTGTGTTGAAAAAAAAAGAGACGAGTCGAATTATGAAAATTTTGAAAAAATCATTCGTGTCGATAAATTCGGTTTTTTTTTGTGTCATTTTTTAAAATATGCAGAAAAAAATATTCTGCATGTTCGAAAGAGTCCAAATTCGACTATGATAACTTTCGAATGTGTCAAAATCGGAGCTTAACATCGAGAGTGAAATAACCGTGAAATATTATACTCAGGACTAATTTATTTTTGTGAAAGTGAAAAAAAAGCGATGCGGAGGTAAGAAAGAAGAAAAAATGACGACGAATCTGCCATGCGTGAATTAACGGCCAACACTCGGTAAACTACCGAGGAGCAACGTCTTTTCTACACGTGTGCAAGACATATAACCGTCCGGCATGCTTCCGGTTTTCTAACGTCAGGCACCCGTGCCGCCTATCTCAAGCAAACGACAGAGAACCCTCTAATAACTAGGAAGTGACTGTCCAAGACTCTACACTCCTATCCACTCGCTTTATTCTCTTTTTCCCCCCGAAAATATCCACCGCAATAGCGAACGTTCTAAACCAACGTTTTTCACTATTACCCATGAATTTTTTTGCACCGTGGAATCTAAAAAATCCTCCCGACCACGGAAGCAGTTTTTTTTTAAAGAAACTTTAAATCAGAATTGCTGGAAATTTGTTATTTCTGTGAATGTCGTTTCGTTAAAAATGTAAAAACTGTTTTCATGAATTGACAGTCGATCTGAGAAAAGCTCGAAAAAAAAAACGAAAAAATAATAATTCGTTCAGATTCGCGTGACGCTTTTCTCCTTGACTAAAAATTTTTCCTCGCCTCAATCTACAAAAAGCGACCGACATATTCATCTATAGGTATTTCTCCGGAGCGTGTATATATATCGATGCGCAACTGTGAAGCTCAAGGCAATTATCGTAGCGAAACTTGAACGTTGCCGCGGTATATATTCGGCTGGATCGAGTGTCGGGGTCTGATACGAGCGGGCGTCAGATCCCTTGGGAATTCTGAGGGACTCCAAGAGCCCGTTTACTATATCCCTCGAGCATCGTCCCTCCCTGACTTTCTCTCTTGGTCTCTCGTCCCTGTTAATTACAAAGTCCTATTCTTCGCTATTCTCCAATCCTCGCTCCTATTACTGTATACCTCAACGAATATAGATATAAATTAATGTGCCAGGAGGGAGAGAGAGAGAGAGAGAGAGAAGGGAAAAGGGAGAGCGATGATAAAGGCTTTCTTGAAGCTCTCCGTAGCGTCAGATTGTGAGGAAACTCTCTTCGCAATCGTGATTGTGCACCGAGAGTTTAAATCCACTCTCTCTCTCCTCGCTAGACTCGCAGCCAAACGACGATTTTCAGTTTACGCCTCTGTTCCTTAATATTTTCCGACTCTGAACTTTCCGACGTTGGAATGCAACAAAATCATTTTTTATCCACCTTCAAATTAGGGAAAGTACTGAAACTTTTTTGAAACTTCATTAACCTTTGGGTAAGGAATCTGGCAAATGAGCTCAGGCTCAGGAAGGATCGCGAATGAACGTATTAAGTTTTTCTTCATTCGACAGTCAATCTATGGTTATATTTGTTTATGTCTGTACGTGTGTAAAGATCAAGTTTAAACGATGTATATGTATAGAGAGAAGTCTATTAAACGTCTGCCACAATCAGTGAGTGTCAGAGTGAATCCTCTGGGAATCCCAGGGTTAGCGAATCGTACCGGGATTGAACGCTTGGAAATGGAATAATATCCAATAATCTGGCACCATTGGAAACGTGGAAGAGAGGATGAGGGTGGATGGCCCGGTTGAGGTCTCTGGGATAAAAAGGGAGGCGTTATCGGGACATCGCAGCGACCGTCGCACGAGCCATTTCTGACTCGCTCCGCGTCAACCAGTCACTCTCTCGCTCGCTCTCTCTCTCTCTCTCTCTCTCTCTGTCGCTGTCTCGCTCGGTTCGTTGCAAGCCTGTCCCGCCCAACGAAATTAATTATTGATTTCGGATACGGGCATTGAAGAGCTTCTCTCGTAATCGAAAGCGAACCGGCCCGTCACCTCCTACCCCGTCTGAATCCACGTAAACCTTCCCTTCGTGCTCGTTGACATTTTCCCACTTCCCAATTCTCATGCCTTTTTTTCTCTCGTTTTTTTCAACGACTATTCAAAAATAACTATGGCAAAAAATCTCCATTTATCTTTTTACGGAGTTCCACGTTAACAAAGCCCCGCCAATGCTTTGTTTATGGGGAATGAAATATTTTTAACTTTCAGGCACCAGTGCTCTCGATTTTTTGTTCCTATGGTCAGCAACTTTTTTTTCCACGTTTACAAGCCATTTTTGTGCTCTGGTCGCCAGGGGAATAAATTCTATTTTATGATTCCAATCTGACTCTTTTTTCGCTAAGGTTTTCGTCAGTCGATCGCGGAATTAGTGAAATTTTGAAAAATCCCTTAGAATTCGTTCGATTGAGAAATTTCGCGATTTGTTGTTAATTTTTGCAGTTTTTACTGATCGATAACAGAATTTTGTACTTTAGATCTTTTTGGACTGAAAGGAAAAACGTTAATTGACGAAATTCTATTTTTATAATTATAATATTTAAAAAAAAAAAAAATGATTTTTCATATTCATTTTCATGGATACAAACCCAAGGACCGAAAAAGTACAAATTTCTATAGAAGTGAGTTGTAAAAATCGGAAAAATTGTTGCGACAAAATGTTTTTTTCAAGTGCGCATTGAAAAGAAAAAAAAATTGAATTATATCAAAGCAAATCAGTTAGATTTTTCTTTAAGATTCGAGTTTAATGAACAGGAGAAAATCAATTACCAGGTCACACGGGAAAGATGAGTGCGGAAGGATACCGTTGAACAAATGGACGAAGAAGGTTGAAAATTTTCGTTAAGCACTTTCCACTGAAGTCGAAGCCGTTATTGGGACTGGCAGGGCTGAACTTTTGGAGCCTTGACGCGAGGTTTCTTCTCTCGACGATGGGATCTCTTCTATCAACTGTTTCGTTTTTTTTTATTGAAAAAAAAGAGAAGAAAACAAAAATAATTAACCAGATCATGAGAAAAAATAGCGGATCGCTAACTACCGTCGAATCCACGAGGATTCTTTGATCCTAGAATTTTTAAGACTTGAAAAACACGTTGGGTCTGTGAGACCCGAGCAAAAAAAAATGTTGCTCGACTTCCCAGTTCACTTACTTAGCTATTGTAAAAATTTGACACTCATTCGACCAGCGTGAAGCTGCTATGGCGCTTCAAAATTCCGACTGTTCAAAAATTTGTTGAATGGGAGAAAAGGATGGAAAGTTAGAAAAAGGATCCATGTAGGATTTTTTTTTTCATTTGTTAATGTCTTTGGCAATTTGTAAAACGAAAATTTACGTGATTTGAAAAAAATTGGATTGGATCGTCGATAATTAAGAAGTTGGTGAATCTGAAACGTGAAATTTGTCTTGCCAAGAAATATTAGAAAGGACTCGGATAGGATTATTGCTTGAAAATTGAATTTCAGGGAACGAAGTTAACGAGAGTTACTTTTAATGAAAATAAAAAATGTTGTGAACTTTTTCGATGGTGAATACATTGTACATGATTGATTGAGTAATTTGACGACACCCTTTTCTCCTTTATCGGCGGATTTATTTGTAATAATAGTAATTTTTTAGTAAAAATTCATAAACGCGACGAAATCGATAATCGCGTAATTTGTTTGTTTGTTTTTTTTTTGTTTTTTCGTTTTAAGCAATATCTTTAATCACCTCCTGCAATTCTTCCTTTGTGAACATGTGGAACAGGGCACCGGGGGTCATCGTCATCACCTCGATGTTCAAATCATTCAATTTTTCTTCCATCACTTGCTTCAATATAGTGAGAGCAGCTTTTGTTGCTTCCTTCAAGGTCATCGACTGTAAAGTTTGAACAAAAAAGAGTAAATACATGTGACACGAAAGAAATGATCATTTTCCTGAAATTCCAAGAGTTCTAGTACCACCACCCGGTATAATTTTTAATTTCAATATAAATTTGTCTACTCGTCCTCCCACATGAAGAAAAAGAGCATTTTATGGTTCTTTATTTTTTCGAAAATTAATTAATATTAATTTGAATTTTTATCAATCAATCAAAATAAATTATTAAAAGAATTAATAAAATAAAATGATGAATTAATTAATTAATCAATTAAAATAAATAATTGAAAAATTAAACAAATAAAATAATGAATTAACTGATTAATTAAAATTATTAAAAGTATTTTTTTTTAAATGAATTGGAAAAAATTTAAAAATCGAGTGGATCCAATCAAAATGATGAAGCAATTGATTAATCAATTAACATAAATAATTAAAAGAATTGATCAAATAAAATTATGAATTAATTGATTAATTAAAATTATTTAAATTATTTTTGAAAAATCGATTTGAAAAAATTAAAAAATCGAGGGAATAATTGTGCAATTAAAATATTTCAAACACCATGACATGACGTTAATATCGACGGTAAAGTGATGGTGAAGATCATACTTTGTGATAGACTTCCTGTAAGGATTGCTGGGCTCCCTCGCTACCTGAGCCGATAGCTTTAGCATCGAATTGTACAAAAGTACCCGAAGGATCCATATGGAAAAGCTGAGGTCCTTTTTCGTCGATGCCGGCAAATAGAATGGCCACTCCAAACGGCCTGGACATGGCGCTACCGTCGTCGTCGCTGTCGCCGAATTGAATAGCTAAATTGGACACCGCCTGTGTGGCAGATTCGACAGTCATTTTTTCGTTGTAAATGAACCAGTGATTCTGACATTCGGCTCTCGCCCGATCAACCATCGTCCGGGAATCAGCCATCAAGCCGGACGAAGCACAGCCAATGTGCTTGTCGACTTCAAATATTTTCTCAACGGTCGTTGGTTCCATGAGCGACGATGTTATTCTTTTTTCAGAGGCCAACAAAACACCCTCCGATGTCGAAATTCCAATGACAGTCGAACCCAATTTTATGGCTTCGATCGCATATTCCACCTGGAAGAGACGACCTTCGGGAGAAAAGGTGTTGACGCCTCTGTCATATTCGGAACGAGTCAGAAACATCTGAAATTTGACGTTCAAGGGATTTTTTGAACATTTTTCAGCATTATTGTGCGTTAATTAGTAATTGGGAAAACATCGAACGAAGAATGGAACATTTTTGAGGTTAGAATCCTTGGATAAAAGTTTTGCCCGAAACGTAATGAAAATTCATTTGAATTCGATTAAATACAATTTCATATAATTATTGACATTGAAGTTACAGTACCGAGCGATTTTATTGCTCTCAAGAGTTGGGAAAACAATTATGATAGTTCGCATAACCAAGAATGACAAAGCAAAACATCGAAGAATCGTTTATGAGGTTCGAGATGTATTCCACTTGTTTTTATTATTCCGAATACACATTTTTGTTCGGAAGATATTCTTACCTTGATGTTGAGTTTTTATTTCGTACAGTAATCAAAATTTGACTGTAAATGAAGCCGACTTGTCACAATCGCCAGTCACGAACGAAGATTTGCAAGTTAGTTCGAACGGAGTATGGAAATGCGGCTTTTCCACAGGGTCCACAGCCACATTCTCGTCTTTCTCTCAGTTCCTTCTTTCGCGATTCTCATTGGTGCTCACGTCAGTTTCCATAGAAGCGTTTTCGGTGTAGTGCATTATTTCATCGTGAGATGGCGGACTGTGCTAGTTTAGTTCTGTACTTTTTCATACAAAAAGAACTGCACGCAACATATTTGAATGACTCTCGACCTAATATTTCAAAAAAATTTGGACACAGAGCTGATATATTTCTTTAGTATTGACACTCAACGAGTGTTGAAAATTTGGGGCACTAAACTCGTCTTAAATAATTTCCCGCCGTTTTGCGTCTTGTAAAAATCTCGACGCCTATTCCTGGAAATAACATTACCATTGTTTACCTGGAAATGACTGCTTGCAAAACCGGGTTTGTTGTGACAGATGAAACTCAAATGAAATGAAACAGCAATTCGTAGAATGTTTCCTGATTTCCTGTTGTATATTCAATTTTAAAACATCTTTGTCGATAATAAAAAACGGTCACTGCATATTTGCAAAAATGTATTTTTCACTTGATCCTTTACTCGGAATTGAAACTGTTCATTCCTCATTTCTTTATTTGGATAAGTAATTATAAATAATTGAAATGTCGATAAGAAGTGGCAACTCGTGCCGTACGCTGGCGCCATCTTTCGTCTTTTTAAGCACTTTTTCGTCCCGAGATGGGAGAAAAGTTATAAGAGAGCGAAGATAGGACCTCCTGAGAGTTAGCCCCCTTAAATTGACAATATTAATTTTTGTTTTTTTTTTACAAATCTCTTGGGGGTCGTTCAGTGGTTGATAGTGGCGCAATGAGATCGTTCGGCACTTCAAAACAAAAGAGGAAGAAAGAGGTCAGTACGGGTTTGAGAATACTTTGTAAAATTACTTAGTTGTTTAATAGCCATTATTACGGGCCATTATTATGCTGATCTTAATAGGTTCCACTTTTTCTTCTGATGTATTCATTTATGCGAGTGTTTGTGTGTCGAGCTTCTTATTAAGAATGAGGTCAACGGCTTTTTCAGCCATTGCTATTAGCACGGAATTGGGTGTACCAGATATTGGAGATGGTAAAACGCTGGCGTCCATTATCCTTAAGTTTGCAATGCCATGAACCCTGGAAAAATTTGATATTCCAACGATGGATGATGTTAGATCGTTTTTATCCGTTAATATCTTCGGCCAAACGTTCATTCAATAGGTTACCTCAATCGGTCATCCACGACTGAATCTTTAGCGTTTTCACCCATTTTACACGTGCCACCAGGGTGATGCCCCGTTAAGCCTGCAGTCTTCATCACACATTCGGAATATTTGATATCATGGTAATCTTGTCGAAAGTATTTGCAGTCATCCAGATCAGGTATATGAAGATGTGCACCCAGTCTTCGAAAATCAGATGTCTCCAGTGTTTCCAGAGCCAAATCGATAGCTTATCCAAAAAATAAAAATTAAGTAGGAGGGAAACGTGAGTCAATTTGTGTGGCAGTTGTAACCGGTCGTCATCTGCTTTTAAAACTAATTTTCTTTCCATTGACTGATGAGCCGTTTGCGAGGAAAAAAGAATTAAATAGAAGCATGTTCAGCATCTGTCAAATACTGCAAACTATCTTCCGATAGTCCACTTGGCATTTACCTTCTTGGGTGCACGCAACATCGTTCTCATCCTCGAGATATGCTGGTTCTATCCGTGGTGGAATAAATATATCGCCCGATCGCAGAGTGATATTCCCGCGGGTTTTTGGTTGGACACAGCTTGCCAGATATATAAAACCTTCATGGGTGGTATCATTGTACGATGGAAAAATTGATCTGTAAATCTGGAGTTTTTAATATTTGAAGGAAATGGATGATGTACAAAAAATATCAGAATACATTGAAATAACATTTATCGTTATCTACTTACGCTGGTCTCGAAGTTGGCAATCTCTTTGAGAAGTTTCTCATCTGCTGAGCCAACTCCAAATAGCACTAACATACTACGATTAATTCTTACTGTCCCGATTATCCCATTCAAGGCCAGTAATCCTGGAAAATGTGTCTCAATTACTTATTTAGATCCGACTTATTGTGAATTCCATAGGATTTTATTTACCACTTTTGAAGAAGAAGTACTTGATGACCTCGGTGATTGTCAACATTTTTTGCAAAGTTATGCTGACAGGTGAATTTAAGTTGACATAAATTGGCACATTCAAGTGATCGAATAAGTTCTTTCCAACCTGTGGGAGAGTTTTAACCACCTCTATCTGAAATTACGGTGTAATCAATCGGACAAGTCGTTAAACGAATTCGTCATCACAATTTTCAGCAAAACTTTAATTTTAGCTTCCAGGCTTTCCTCCCTCAACATAAGATTGGGAGAGAATTTTTGGGCGCAGAAATGGAAATATATCCTTTATCACAGCATTTATTTGCGCGGTTGTCGTTTCTGCTAGAAAGAATTCTTTCCGAAATTCATTCTCTAATGCGTATGTGATTTGCTCGTTGGAGTGCGGTTACATACAAAATGATATTTTATTGATGTTAAGAGTATCAGATTTACTTACTCTATGTGTCTTGAGTTCTTCAGCTGGGCCCAAGCCAGAAACCATCAACAGTTGAGGCGTATTCACCGCTCCAGCTGTAATTATGATTTCATTGCGAGCCTCTACTTTTCCAAAAGTTCCATCTCCATATTTTACTTCAATCCCGCTAGCGATGGAGTCTTGTGTCGTTATCTAAGGAGATAGCTCATATTATGGTAACCTGAAACTGTTAATTTATTAATTTGTCATCCATAATGAGTCACCTAGTACCTTTGTCACAAAAGTATTCGTGAGTATATGCAAATTTTCTCGATTCCAAGAAGTTTCCAGATAGGCATGAAAAGAACTCCATCGAGATCCATATTTGATTGTGTTATTAGCTCTCTCAAGTGTAACATTTCCAGTTAGAGCAGATGTATCTAAACTCTGAAAAGCATCGTTCAATCCGCCTTCCGCTATTGCTCCAGGAAAAAGCATTTTTTCACTGACTCGCTGGAAGTACGGTTTTAAATTTTCATAGGACCACGTGGCAGGCCAATTCTCATAGTCCTCGGGTAGACCAAATGAATGAACGAGATAATTAAGTTGTCCACTTCCACCTAGGCCTTTTCCTCGTGGCCACGATTGTTGCTGAAACGAGATGACATATTATGGACATACCACGAATCCGCGAACGAATTCCACGTCAATAACCCTATTCATTCTCAGAAATCATAAAGATTTCCAACATAGTTAAAAGGAAGCTTGATTCAGACGAGGCTTGATAATAAAGCATGCACCCGTGGAGCTGAGCCCGCTCAAAAAGGTTATCAGACCGTGTGCAAGCATCATTGAAAATGTTTTTTGTACAACCTCAGGACTCGCCTTTGTCCGAAAATGAAATGTCTACATCATTAATTCCATAAAATACCAGTATTGATCTCGTAAGTGTGTTATTACGTTGTTAATTAATCCTCTGGATGAGTAATATTGCATTTCAGTTTTGTATGACCAATCAACGGAGGTTCCTTGCATCAACGGAGCAGCTAGTGGTACTGTCGATAACCAGTTGAAATATCCTCCAGCCTCAATAAGTAGAACTGAGATATTAGGCATTTCTGATAGTTGCGAAGCGACAACACATCCTGCTGTTCCAGCCCCAACTATGTATGAGTGATGAGTGCACAATCAGTATGAAATTTCAACGGATTTTTATAATTGTGGTTACCGCAAACTAGACACCAGCTATTAATCCACCTTGGTTTGCTCACCAACTATATAATCATAATGCTTGCGTGGACGTTTTATGATACTCAATGGCTCGCTAAAATTTTGGTAATAAATAATTGACAGAACTATTATTAAACTTGATAAGCTCAGATATTTCCACATTATAATTGATGTTTTCATTTTTCGTTAGTAGGCGCCGAACTTTTATCCCACCGTAGAGGAATTGCTACTAATCGATGGACACGCTGTAGGCTGTTACGCTATACAGGTAGTTCAGCAGCAGGTTTAATTGCAATATCAAATTAGTGAAGACTGATCCAATAAATACAGTTTAAGGTCAAGACCGTACTCTCCACATACAGCTTCGGTCAAGAGTATAAAATCCAAAGGAATTGTTCTATGTCGATAAGAAATCGAATACCTTGGAAATTCAACAGTGTGTAAGGAATTTTCATTAGAAATTCGAGAAAAAAAAATTATTCCTAATGAAAATTGTAGTCGCGTTTCACAAAACACCATTAACGAGCCCATTGATGAGACTTCTCCTTCGCTGGTCATATCACAAGTCTTGTTGCCGACGTGAGATGCGGTCTCACCACCATGACACGATCAATGGTCAGTAAGCCAATTTTCCCGTAAGGTAAGGTGTTCCGATGCTCCACTGTTGGTAAGCCCCTGCATCGTTCTGATTCAGAAAATCAATATTTTACTATACCAACCGATTCGCAACTATTTCAGGCTTTTACCGTCAGAGGCGCTACTCTTGGTTGTGAGCTGGTCAAGAGTCAACAAATGTACTTGACCAAGTTTTATCCCACCTCCACTGAGATAGCCCCCTCAAGTTGTCAATATTAATTTTTTTTTTTTTACAAAATTCTTGGGGGTCGTTCAGTGGTTTGTGGTGGCGCAATTGAACCGTTCAGCGGTCAACGATCTAAAGAAAAAAGAATAATTTTTCAATTTAGCCCCTGAGTTTGCCCCCTCAAATTGACAATTTTCATTTTTTTTTTTACAAATCTGTTGGGGGTCGTTCAGTGGTTTGTGGTGGCCGAAATGTTTCCACGAATGAGGAAACGGAGTAGTATTTCCATTCTACCATCATCAACCGGACAAAGCAAAAAAAGTCAAGATTATTACGATTAATAATGGTTTTCGTACATGCAACAAAATCTAAACATTTTTAACTGATTCTAGACGTCGAGATCCACGCGTCGTTGAGCTCCTGCATATCTGTAGAATCCTGCGTCAGTTGCACCATATTGCATATATTCCCAATGATTACTTTCTGCTTCGTTGGATAAAGTAATTACTTGTACATTCGATAATTACCATCCGTGCGGCAATGACTCTTGTATATATGAATATATTCACAAATATTTATATACCACCATAGCTCCGCTTTGCACGTGGTTCAATGACGTTCCGAAACTGGCTGTTCCAGGCTCCAACCCCAGTTGCCATAACAACGATTACAATTGAAAGGAATGGACGGCAGGTGGAGTCAATGCAGTTATGTAACCGGAGTTTCTATTACTTGTCTCAACAGGCCTATTCTATTGTTATTGAGGTTGCAAAAAAGTAGTTTCTCAAGTGTGGACAAGGAGCTTAAAAATTGGACATGTGGCGTCCTTCAGTGGCCACGCTGCAACCGACGAGTGTCTATCCCGGAAATGAACAATGCGATCAACAAAAAATCTCAACCATTTGAACTAAGAATCAGCCTTGTCAATTCACTAGTGACTATTGCTGTCTGGTGTATCATGATCTTACCGAAAGTTGAATTCAAGGATGCAGAAAGTAGTGACCTGCTGTTTAAGGATTATCTTCGACCTTCGTCATGACGAACATGTGACTCCGTCTAGACACCAACTGAAATAGCTCTCTGTCAAAAATCGGCGACTGTACTTCCTATGGGCTGTATGACATATCGCATATTCCATTCAAACGTACCGGCCTACCTCAGCGAACTCTTACTTCGTCTAAACCCTGATCTTCGACGTTCCGTGCGAACTCACTTGACCTCGAATATTTCCCACATTCCGCTGCATCGTAGCACAACTGTTAGTAACTCCTTCTCCCTGTCTTCAGCTCGATGCTGGCACTCGCTGTCCGCACATGTAGCTCAATTAGTTTCAATTACCATGTTGTAAAACCGACTATTTAATCACCTACTTTCTGGCGAAAAGTACTCTGTTGAATCCAAGAGTGTAAGCATTTTATGAAATCTTTCTTTGCTGATCTTTCGATTAGGTATTCAAGTCGCTCGCGACTCTAGTTCTCCTGCGGAACCTTTATATCTTAGTTCCCACTGTCCTAGGGAACTGATACCGTTACTTTTATATTAGTCACTATCTACGATCGCTTTTGCTATTAATTCTCTGCTATTATTAATTATTAATTGTTGACAATTGTATTACATTTGATTATAATCGGTTTTCTTGTAATTTTATATTCTATGTACAAATTTGCGTCATAGTGTACTGAGGCATAAATATATATCATTTCATATCTCTCCCTCTCTCTCTCTCTATCTTCACCCCTGCCTCTTGTATTTGCTGTGAGTTAAATTTCTCTGTGTGGCGCAGGGATAGCACTGTCCTTGTTCGACACGGAGGGTCTGTAGTTTGGAGGCTCTTTTTGTTTGCGCATTATTCGTGTTGGCTTTCTCGCTTGAACTTGTATGTGTTACTCGGAAGGATTCCCCTCGTCCACATAGTCGGCGTCGTCGTCGTCCGTGTCGTGGATTCTCTCACTCGGTAGCGCTATAGACCCTTTCCTATACTGCTGCCATGAACCCTGGTCTGGTACACAACATTCCGTCTTCGTTCCACTCTGGCTGTTCATCATTTCTCTTTCGCTCATCTCTGTTTCCATAGTCCGCTTCTTCACCGCATCAGAGCTTATATAGAGTTGTCCTTTACCGACACATTGGCACGTATAACTGTAGTGCGTACTTCCATTTCTCTTCGTTTCCTCCCCCCCTCTCTCTCTCTCTCTCTCCGCCCCCCTCCCTCTCTCTTTTGCTCCCCCCCTTTCTCTCTTGTTTTCTCGTTCTCTCCTCGTCCGACTTTGGCTAGGCTAACGCTCCTGAGCAGCAGCAGCAATCCGTTGATGGGGTGCTAGCTGGTGCTGCCTCTCGCGAAATAGTACATTCTGCCTGTCTCACGAGAAACGGTTAGAAGGAACACTGTCGAGGCAAGTTACAGTATATTCGGTGGCTTGTAGACTCATATCGTATTGTTGTCATGTTTTGCCGACAGAGAAGACGCCGAGTGAGAGGGAGCGAAAGAGAGAGAAGAGAGGAGAGGAAGGGGAAAGAGTAGTAGGATATAGAATGGATGAAGAAAGGACGAGCGGGGGAGAAATGGCTGCTGCTGTTCCCGCTGTTCTACTCCCGACATACTGTGTTGTATATTTCTATGCACATATCTATATCTCTTAACGACTCCGTTCTATTGCTCCGAATTTGTTTTGTTCCAACTGTATATATACCGATTCTTTTTCTTTCTGTTAGAAAAACTCTCGTGATATCTGGTACATATATATTTTTTTATGTGTACATGGAACATAACTGAATGTAATAGTAACCATCGCTTCGTTCACAATGCGACATTTCCGTTGAAATGAAAAATCCCGGATAAAATGTTGGGTGTATCCAACTGTAAATGCTTGACGCTGTGCAGAAAAAAAATACATTTCTCAGACTTTATATACATATTACTCAAGTCGATATACCCATACTCCACCAGACTCGGCCATTATTGAAGGAAAAAATAGCGAGGTTCAACTTCCTCATAAAGAACCATTTCTGCTCCTGTAAAGTTTTCTTTTGTTTTTTTTTTTTGAAATATCCGCACTGGAATTCTCATCAGAGGACTTTCAAAACGGGGGAATGGAAGGACCCAGGGATTTTGAAAGAAAACGCCCTTGTAGGTAATCCGAAAAAGTGGGGTTTATACGCTAAGGGTAGTTTCAGAAGATAAAAGCAACGTCCCCATCGTCCTACAACTCACTTTAAAATTGAAAGGAGACGTAACGAGATTAGAAAGATTGAGAACTAATCTTCATATTTGAAAGTTTTTTAAGCAACGCTACGGAGTTTAATTCAGGAACATTCTGATAGGACTATTCGGCTTCATTTGTCGTTTGAGTTAATCACCATTAAAGGTACGTGAAATTCGTGATTTGTCACTTGGTACATAAATATATATCGATTGCGTACACTGCGTCGTGGATTAGCTAAGGTAATAGATGCCGTGAGCACGTAAACACCCGAAGACACAGAGTCCGACGTGGAGTAATCTCGCTTGGTTATCCTGTTGGGCTGCACCAGAGAGTTAACTGCTGCAGCAACATGCGGCAAAGGTCCGAATTGCCAACGGCGATAATTTTACTCAGGAAATCGCGTCGATCTAAACACACGTAGCCCAGTGTGTTGTGTCTAATTGGCTAATTACGTGGACGTTTCGACGTCGGGGTCCCATTTCTCTCCCTCATTCACTGTTTTGCTTTCTCTTTCCCCCTCTTTGGGTCTTCATTCGGGGTTACTTACAAAGAGGGAAGAAGCATAAGCGAGTGAGCGACGATCCGTTGAACTATCATCCCAAGTACTTCGTGACGAGTCAGTGAAACCATTTTACAATTTTTTATCCCACTACTGGCAGGAAACCTACTGCAGAGTAAGGTTGAAATGACTTCATCATTCCGGTTTATTGCGATGAGCATTATATTGTTAGCCAACAAACTGCGACTTCTGTTTTTTTGATCAGATTTGAACTGCTTTTCGAGCGAGCTGCTCACAGTTATCAAGATTAATGGGAAATATAGTCAGGCAGTTGAACGGCTCGCTAAATCATGGATGATGTTGCGTAATTCCTTTGAAAATTTTCAGCCCAACGTTTGACCACTCATCAAATTCATGGGGGGTAAATTTACAATCCGCTGATACATTCTCAGCACGGCTAAGACGCAAGCAACTTGCACCCATACATGCACGCACACAACACACAATCTCAACTACTCTCTACTACCTGAATACTCGACGATTCTTCCTTTTGTGCTTGGCTCCTCCTATGCTCTTCTTGATCTTTCACGTAGTTCATGTCGTCATGTCTCTCTCGCTTCCTATTTTTCTTTTCATACAGCATGGCGAGCAACGCCGTTCTATCACTTTCCATCTTTCCTTTATTCTGTCTCTTATCTTCTTCCTCTCCTGTCCATACTGCTCCGCCGTCACTGTCATTTAATCCTTCTTGTCTCTCGTTCTCTCATTCTTTTTCTCTCAGTCGTTTTGTTGCCGTCGTTTATCCCCCCAATTCCATATATGATATAAACTTACGTACATATACACCGCATGTATACTATGCGCGCGCGCGTGTGTTTGTAGGCCGGCGTGGATGGGGGCATCTTGAACATTGCCATTTTTTCCGTCCTTCTTCCACTTGTTTTCCCGCTGGATAATTCCGTTCCGCCTCAGTTGGTTCGTCGGACACGTCCGCACGGGCCACCCAGTCGGGGCTTGTTTCCCTCGACAAAACCACTAAGAGTGAGAGAGAAATATCAAGAGAGAAAAAAAGGAATAGTGTAAATAAAAAGGAAGAGGAGAAAAAGCTAAGATGGTTCCCGCGTGGCTGAGAGCTAAGCGCTGAGAAAATGAGCCGAAAAAAACGACAGAGCTTGTATGTGCGCCTGTATACTTGGAGTTCGAAATGCCATCACCTGAGATGGATATCGCAGAAATCCTCAAACAAGAAGCGAAACGTATTATATGGCCCATGACCATTGTGAAGAGTGGCATTTCGAACCTTGGTGCTGGCTGCATTATGTCAACACCCAGAAAAAGACTTATCCATTACACGTCGTTCAACTGCGACGTACAATTTTGTCGTCAAGATCGTTCCAGTAACTTCTACATTGCCTATTTAAAAGCTGATTGAGTGGGCAAGAAGTCAGAGCTTCTTAGTCAAAATCATGACGTTGTCGAATTTTGAAAAACGTATAGCACCGGCAATAGATTTTTTCGCGCTATTACAATTTTTCGTACACCAAAGATGTACAGAGATGTGCTTTACAAAAATATTCGCCAGGTATAATATTTCAAAATAATCAATCCAGTCAGCTGCAACTGGCAAAGCGCTCGCTGTCCTGTCTTCGTTCTTCCTCCATTAAAAATTGGTTTGTAACTCGGTAAAACTTACATTTTCCAGTCGGTGCATCGAAAAAGAAAATGGATTAAGGTTTCCTCAGAAAGCTGAGATCGCGCTGCTTTATAGTGTAAAACTTGAGTACAACTTCTGAATGCCTCTGTATGAAATGCTTGCAGACTAGCCACACGGGTTTGGGACTCTCTTAACGACGCTTTCCTTCCTGGGATAATTCAATACAGACATATACTCAACACCAATGTACAGCATCACGGTGAGTGGCGCTCGTGCTTGTTGGCAAGAAATTTGTCACTTCCTATTCGAGTTGGGCCAGCAGCAGATGGACAGTAGAATGATGGGACTGGGGGGGGGGGGGGGGTACCATGAGATAAACGCAAGAGAAAAGAGCGATGAATTGAGGTGCAAACAGTGTTACTCCCTGATAGAGCACAATTACGCAGAAGACTCTTCCAAACAAAAGACCAATTCATATATTCATTAATTTCTATTGAATTTACAAACGAGTGAAAATCACGCAAGAAAAATACCAACCGTGAAGGGAATTGTTGAAAATCGATGTTGCATCGATGTAAAATATTCTTAGTTTAGCATATCTATGAATCAAGAACTGGTAAACATAGGGTTTTGGGTCGGACGACTAATGAACAATAACGTCGATTTACCTATCTCCACCAGTTCTCAACAAATTAATTGCAAGAAAAGGTATCCCTTTTCAAAGGACTCTCCCTCCTCTCGGTATTCTCTTTCGCTCGCGTACTTCCTGCTCTCTTGTCAAAGGCGGAGAAGAGATCCTTTGAAGTGCTGCGCTAGTTCCACGGACCGTTAATTAAGAGGGTATTCCACGTGAGTGTGTGAACTATAGGGTAAAAAAAGAGGAGCAAAGTGAAATTGAGAGAGGAAGAGAAAAGCCTGAGAGAACTGTAAAGTAAAGGGGGGAAGGATGAAACGGAATCAGATGGTGTCAAGCCACGATGTATTTACTCCCGGACTTTACTTATTGGTCTTCCATGGGCTTCCATAAGGTTTTAATCCGTTTGCTAGAAAATTCATGGAGCGTTAAATAAAAATGAAGTTAGTAATAACAAGGGCTTTTTAAATCCCTACTCAAACGAGAAAACAGAATTTAATTCCTATGCTCCGATACACTACTACTTCAGGTTTTTTATGAGAGAAAAAAGTGAGTACGTCTTGTTGGCGTCTCAATCCGGAAATTCTTTCCAATAGTGCCCGTTGGTTAACGTTGTCGTTAATTTCCCATGAAAACTTCCCATCCCATTCCTCACACATGCTTAATCTCTAATACGAATCAGCTAGGCTTTTCTGTAATACCATTCCTAGCTACAGACATCTCGTAAACATAATTTAATATTGTTTTGAACTTATTAAGACTATAGTTCACTCCGCAGCCCCTTCACTCGTTATAGTACTTTTCTCGGGTCCGATTCCAACGTACCCGACGATTGCAATAACAAGAATACTTTCCGTACAATATGTACTATTATATGCTGTTATATGTGCAGTATCCCCAGTATCCCTGAGTTCACAGCGTACAAAGTGAATAGATCATGAATTATGGAGAAAAGAAACTTCCGAGCCACTTTTCTCTACATGCTGTGGTTGATGAGATCAATCGATTTGTAACTGGGAATTTGGAGTGTCGAAGTAAGAGTATTGCATTTTCGACATTTTTTATTAATCACTTTTTCATCCTTTAATTGGGATTTCTATACTTGGGTTATCGTCCCGTGCCATTTTTTTTACAGGGCGCGGCATTTACGAACAAGCGCCTGCTCTCAAGATTTTTCCTCCATCTATATGTACCGTGCGAAAGAAAAGGGCAGTGGGAAGAACCTTGCAGCTTGGAACGAAGGAGCAGCGGAGGAAAGACGTTTTCTTTTATGGCGTATTTTGGCAGGTTTACCGAAAGTGAGAGGAAACAAAGGAGTAAAGAGATGAAAAAGAAAAGAAAAACGAAAGTAGGGATAGGGGAGGGGGGAGAACGAGAGAAAAGTGACACGGACGGGATAAAGCAAAGAGATATAAAGACAGAGAGTTTGGAAGTAGGAACGTATAGTCAAGAGAGGTTGGCCCTTGCCTATACGCTTGGGGTGTTTCCTAGCAACCCTCCAAACTGTTATAGAGGGGTCGCTACAAGCATATATATAGCTGGTGTTACGGAGGAGACTCTGTGTGCGAAGACAACGAGACTAAAAAGGTCTCCTTTCTTCTTTTCTCATAGATCGCCTACAGGGTGTCCCAAAAAGTCACTGCTAATTTGTACAGAATTTTCCATTACCATATTTCAAAGCAAAAAATCTGATTGCATTTCTTTCTCAATTGCACCGTTTGCCAAACATCCAGTTATTAGTGACGGTCGATTGAATTATCTGTCCCTGATTGGCTAATGATATGGAAACGTTATCTCGAAGGAAAAAATGGCTCATGACTATTTACTTTTGAACTTAGTTCTGTGCATTATTCCATAGAGAGCAACTCCACACTCTATTATTTTTTTTTCGCTTTCCCTGATACCGAGAAGGGACTATCATCAACTTTCTGGAGAAAAAAAAACGGAAACGGAGCCTACGATAGAACTCCTGCTCTGAGACTCTTTTTAATTCAACTCTCTTCCCCCTCGCACCCTCCAACTATATCCTTCTTCCTTGCACTTTTGAGTACCAAAACCGGTGAGAATGCAAACTACGTAATAGACGGACGAGAATGAGGAAAAATAAATATGCAGTGAAAAAAAAAAACAAAGATTTTGTGACTGGAGCGGGAACGAAGAAATTTAACAGACAAGGTGTTATTTATTATTCATGTCATTATAATGTTTGTATTCTCGATTTTCATCCAAATATTTATCGTGTTGCGGGTCCGAATTAACAAGTACGATAAAAATACCTGTGACATTGTTGTAAAATCGCCGTATTTTTAGACAGAGGTTGGAAGATCTTTCTGTCTAGAATTCTCTCCCAAATAACAGCTTTATCGAATTTCTGACCGGAGTAGGACGACCCAATGCTTTTAGTGCCAGCAAATCTATTCTGTCTCTCCCTCACTCCTTGTACTCCCTATAAAAAGGCGAAGAACATTCGGCACACAAATTTGTAGGACCACAACTTCAACTTCAACTTCCGACGATTCGTCGCTGTCGCTAATTGATTCTTTTTCCATTGTTGTATTCACCAAAGACCAACCTGCATTACCACGTTCCATATCAAATGATCCCCTTGAGAAAAAGACCCCAAGATAAGCCTATCAATGCGGTTATTGTAAACTTGAGTGAAAAATGACCATAGAACGTTCTTATCTTTTTATCAAATACAAAAATGACATATCGAGATGACAGGAGATACCCACGCTCTGTTATCACTATGCCATTGCTGTACTGAGTTAGTAATGCATGGAACGCACGCACACACACAGACTGACGACAAAATGTCTGATGCTGTGTCTTCCATGAGGTGGTAACCCACCCTTCCGACAGGGACTTTACTCGCTCTACTCATCCCCTATCCATTGTCGAAGCCACTGCTAACCACTGTTGCCTCACCTCCTCGCATATTCTCATACTTCCCTCTTGCTCTCCTCGCCTTCAGGAAACTGGCAAGTTTCCCAGTCCTTCTCCTTGCCTCTGATGTTATATCCTCTTCCCATGGCCCACACTCGTCCTATACTCACTCCATACAGATTGTCACAAAAGATGTGGTAAAAGTTTACTGGGTGAATGATGAGCTCCCAAACGATAAAATCAACTCCCTTTTTCACAGACGCAGAACAAGCCAAGTGTGGGAGAACATGCCCCTTACTCGCCAACTCGGTGGATAAGGCTCTCAAGAGAACCCCTCAACACTCGCCACGCCCACTTCTCATCCGAGCACCGGTTTGGCTCTTTGACTAATTTGTTATTATTTTAACAACCGAGCGCCAAAGATGAAATTGTCTGACGCTTCCTTTGCAGGATGAGATTACCGAACGATCCCTTAAGGTTGAAGTAGACTTTTGGGAGATCCTGTATCGTATATAGAGTTGTAACTGGTAGCCATATATGAGCTTCACTCCGATGGATAATAACGCACGGAGATAGTCCTCCTGCCCAACCTTCCACACTCTAATCGTAGTAATTAAGTCTAAGCTACAGGACTTCGGGTATTCTCTCTCTCTCTCTCTCTCTCTCTCTCTCTCTCTCTCTCTCTCTCTCTCTCTCTCTCTCTCCTCTTCCCTGTATTCTTCCAATAAGTAAAGTAAAGGTATTTCTATGTTCCAGACTCCGACATGTCCCCATCTTTCTCTCTCTCTCTCTCTCTCTCTCTCTCAATCGCTGTCTCTTTCGATCTACCATGTGTTTTTAATCCTCCCACCCTATTTTCGGAAAATAAACATACAATCACTTACTCTCCAATACAATCATTCGAGCCCACAATTGGCTAGGAGCAAATATACAGGCGATTTCGATTCCCTTTCGATCTTGTTTTACTTATCCTCGTCACTCTTATTCGACACCCACCAGGAACACCCATTGGGTATATTGGTGGAACGAAGCGTGATATTTATATCGAAATCTCGTGCGCAGGATTATGACCGGTTTATTGGTAAAACGATACTAAGCGAGAACGAAAGTGATGAAAGGAAAAAGATGAAGGATTTTATCCATTTGTTGCCTGACCAATTTCCTCAACGTTCGAATCACTCGTTCTAATCAGTTTTTTTTATCGCACAACCGAAACATCACTTGGATAGCTGAATTTTTTTTCGTTGAATCTTTTTTTACATCTCTTTTTAGACGTCCATGCGTGCATACTGCAGCCGTAATTTTAAAAAATACAAACGTATGGAGAGTACGAGAGATCCGAGCGTGGCGAAATCGTTTATTAACGTAATTAGCGGAAAAATTACGAACCGACGGTTTCCACACCCCAGAAAAATACCTGTTCCGGGTCTCTATCTAGTTGTATGCTGTGATACAATTTTATCGCTCCACTATTTCTATTATAAACGTCTGTTTACTATACTTCAACTGTCCACACAAAAGAAATTCCGTCAAATTTTGCTGATTACTGATCGGAATGAATCCATTTTTTATTATTAACTCAGCACAAAACAATTTTAATTATAATGATAATTATTTTCTTCATTATGCTTAATTATTCCAGACGACTTAATCCATCACTTGCGAAAGTCGATGAAATCAAACAAATTTTACATCTGCAATCCAGATCGAATAATCGACGAATTAATTGAATTAACTTTTTCAATACGTTAGAAAAATATTTGACAATCGGGCGAAGTTTACTGAACTGAAACGACACTCCATGACCGCGTCATGACGATTCCGAAACTGTTAGGATGGTCATTCAGCGGTGTTCTTTCGTCATACACGTATGTCGCCATGGAAGTCTTAATGGGATCGTATCGGAGATGTCTCCACAGGGTAGTGGAAAAATACTTTCATGGAATGAAAGAGGAATGGATCGGAAAGAAAAAAGTGTCGGATGAAAGAGGAAAGGAGAGAGAAATATGTCTATACAAAGGAAGAAAGAAGGAAACGACATCATCCCCCTTGCTTTATGGGATCTCTAGAGTGTGCTCCCGCGACGTGTTTCATTTTCACGAAACAACTTTTTGCGCTCGATGTACTACAAGATTCAGATTGGAAGAGACATAGAAAGAGAGAAAAAGAGATTTCTCTCTTTTGCAATGCCTTTGTGGGGTTGTATAATGAGGAGGAAAAAAAACGAGTGCTGGCTCGACAAGAGTCGCAAGTAGTAGAAAAAAGAACTGACAAATATACATGGAGAGGAAGAGAGAAAGACAGAAGAAGGGTCGAAAAGGGTGTGGATCTTTTTCAAGAATCTCGTCACGTTCCAACGCCACTGGGGGCTGTTCTCCAGGCATGTGGTTGCCCCGACCTCCTCCCCTTCTCCCTGTCCTTTTTCTTTTTTCCATTCCTCTCACATATTTCTCTTCCTTTTTCATTCCACCTTTTATAATCCTCAACATATCTTCCTTCTCAGCCCAAGCTTTTTACTCTCGTCTCTTTCGCCCTTTTGCTCTTTCTTCATATCGAGGGTGACCACCCTTGTTATATATACTAATTGGTCTACACAAGGGCGCTAAAATGTCTTTAACGTCACTTTATCGTGTGTTACCCTTCTCCTTTTTTCTAATTTTCGGCTTGACGATCTTCATCCCCCCTCACATTTGTCATTAAATTTTTTCGCAGCTTTCTGGCTTTGTCTTATCATCTTGCCCTGACTTTTGCTCTATAAATTCCCATTGACACGAAATTGCCGCCGACCGAGAAGTAACTGAAATACATCAAAATTAACGAACATCGAAATAATATTTTGTAATTTTTTCAAATGAATTAAAATTCAAAAAACTATCTTCACCCATCAATGATATTAAATATTTATTGAAATAATCAAATAAAAACAAAAATTTAATGATATAATTTTAATGCTATTCAGTGCAGTTCCGATTGCTTTGGATGCACACACATTAGGAGGGTTCCGATTAACAGAGTGTTTTTGGGCTATTGCGTTCTCAAACTCAATTAATGTTCGAGATTAACTCTGGTAAGTCGAGCTCCGCAGAAATTCTGTTCCTGGATATACAAACGAGCAAATTAATATAAATAGAGACAAAAAATCAATCAAATAATTAATTGAATCTAAGAGTGTGAGAATCTTCTGCAGAAATTTGTAAATCAGTGGCTGGAATTTAGGTCTCGTGACTTTTCCCGAACGCTCATGTAGAAAGTTTCGCTCCGACATTCCCTCGAGTATCCGATTAATTTATCCCAAATACCTCTCTCTAACTCTCTTCCAAAAAAATTACAGGGGTTCGTCCATCGAATGATCGCAAAAATCCATTCTAGTAAAAGAAGGATTCTATATGTTTTTGACTTAACTCTGAAGAAACAATTAGCTGATCATATATAATGGTCAAAACCCTCGAAAACATTTGTAGTAAAAAAATGTCATTGAAAGCTTCGGAATGCTTGATATTTTCGCTCGCTAGTAAAAATAAAAGAAAAATGTTTCATGTTCCTTTTCTTCCGTTTCGTTTTCTTTCTCTCTGACTGTAAGTAGTTTCCAGAGGCAAGCCGAAAGATAGCCTTCCGACGTGATGTCGTCAGTCTCGTCGACCAAGTCATTTATAACGACGTAGTGAATTCCTTCCGCGTTCGGGTGGTCTCGACGCATTTTCTTCCCCAAATAACTCCCTCACTCTTTCCCTCTTTTTTCGTACTTTTTCTTTTCTTCTTGCTTATCCTACTTTTCCGTCGCTCATTCCCCATCAATTTTTTCGTTAATTGATACCCAAGAATTAATTAAATACTCGTCCTTTCACTGATGTAAGAAATTTTAGTGCTGAACGCAAATCATTGGCATTATTTTTGTGAACTATTCGACATTCATTAATTTATTTTCCATATTCGGTAAATATACAGAAGTGGGGCTTTTCCCAAAAGTAAGGATAAAATTTTTTTTATTCTATCAGTTAATAGGCATGTCTAATAATCTTTTTTCATTTATTTCCTTTTAACCTTTTTTTTATAATTACATTTTTTTAAATTATTTCTAATTTTTGCCCCAGCAGGCGTTCCGGTTTCTCGGTTTTTTTTTTCTTTGAGAAACAAATGAAAACGGAGGTCGAATGCACTTGGATTTCAGGATTTTTTTTACCGTTATTTGTTGGATTGATCACGACTAACGAAATTATAAAAACAGTTAGCTATCAATTCTTCTTTTATGTACAAAAAGATACGAAAAAAAGTTTTCATTCAAAGATTTCTTTCCCTTTGTCAAAGCCAGAGAAGATGTAGGAAAATAAATATGTGTGTATAGCGACATGAACGAAGTGTTTTTCGTATAACGATCGACGAGATTAGAGTTACGACCCTTATCGGTTTTTCTTTTGGCCGCGAGTTCCCAAGAGGAGACTTCCTCTTCAAGGTCTACTCTTCCTTTCTCATGATACTCCCTCGAGTTTACTTCGATTCTCTATTTTGCTTCTTCTTTCTTTTTTCCTCCTCCCTCATCTCTCATTTCTCACACCCACCAATTCTGCCTCGATCTCGTCCGTTCATCTCCACAGATCCAACAGAGACTACGGTCCTTTTCAATTTCTCTTATATCTTCATCCACAACTCCCTTTCCTCAGACCCATCAGTTTTCCTTGAACCAAAGAATTACTCGGAGCTTTGCCAGATCTTTTGGTACCAACGACAGAAAATCTTGCTGGAATTTTTTTCATCCGCAACGAAACGTATCTCATTCTTTTGTTTTCAAAATATCACTCCTCATTCATGTTCGTTTATAATTTTCATTGGGTGATAAAAAATCATGAAATTTCAAAGAGCCACCAATTTTTTCTTCCATTCAATATTCCCGGCGACTATTCCTGTATATTACGAATTTTTCATCTCCCCGAAATCTCCCACCCTGATGCAAGCGAATTGACAGTGAAATTTAGTTTTAAAAATAATAATAATTATAATAATAAATATCGTGTCAAAGATAATTCGCAATATGTACGAAAAAACGGGTCCACATAGAAAATTATTCCATAGAAACAGAAAATCTCGATTGTCCTGGAATTACGATTCAACGCAAGGGAATTTCGAATAAAGAAAAAAAATCCTCCAAACGAGAATGATGAGGCCAAAATAAATGAAGATAAAAGGGTCCAAGACACGTGCATTTATGTTGAAATGCATGTATTAACATTTGTACAGGGAAGGCCAACGAAAGGGAGCGACAGAGCGTGATGAGAAAGGGGCGAGGAGGGGGGGGGGGGGGGGGGGGGTAAACGCGATACAGAACGATAAAGGCGGCGGTACTGTCGCTGTAATTGGCTACATTGTACCTATGAATTGATACGTCATTAATATCGATTGCCAGCAGGCCCGGGGTCGACGTCGATGGACACGAACGACCCCCTGGAGCGGCCAGCCGTCGATATAGAAGCCATGAACGGGTGGAGCGCAGGAGGAGATGATAGCGTTCGGGACGATGAAACAATCTCCTCGCGATGTGTGTACGATCAACAAAGACGAGATACGTTGGGTACACGTTCACGTCCGGACGAAAGGGCGCAATTCAAACTGCCTCGTACCGACCCTAAGTAATTCGAATGTCGGTTCACTCGATATTTCCATTTCCTTGCCCATACATATCGCAGTCTAGATATTCGTAGAAATACATATTTTGTAGCTTAATTCAGAGGAAAAATGAATAAAAAACTGTACGATTTCAATTTTGACAACAAAAATGATGAATTTCAAAAAAAAAAATGAACCATTCTCTTTCGGACTGTTTATTCTGTTCTTCAACGGTTCATGATGAATAATTGTGACATTTTTTTTTTGCTTGATACCGAAAATCTCATTTTTCAATTATTCAACTATTTTGCTATTTAAATACCAAGTTGCAACTGTTGGCTTTGCATGACTATGGCACAAAGGGAAAGGTCGAATGACGTTGAAGATTGCATCGTTGGAATGCAAAGAAATTCTGTTTTTTCTTCATCCAAGCTGATAATTATTATTCAATATTCGGTCTGGACAATAAAACGATCCTCTCTAGCGACCCAAAACCTCATCGACATGAAAAATCGCCATGATTTTCAAAATGCAATAAACAATTAATAGAAAAAGCATTTTTCGTTGAATTTCGACACGATCCAAACTTCAGAATCATAAGGTCGAGGGCCGTTGAAAAAGCCATGCGTAAATGCTTTTCGCGACCGTTCAGTTAGGCTGCTTCGATGTATAATGTTTTCCGTAATGCTGAAAAATCTAATGTGTCGGCATTCACATAAATATCAACATATTAGATAATATATAATTTGGATATGAGAGTTGGTGACACGCAGTGAGTGGCGTATTAAAGCTGCTGAACAGAACAAAAAACGAATGATCGCCGCACACTTGTATATCTTGTAATGACAGCATTTTCTACGAGGGTCGAAAGCAGAGCCCTGTGCATAAAATTTCTTGCACACAGCGACAAGAACGATTTCGCGGTCGATCGGTTTCTTGCCAAACGAGCCTTACTTCCGGACTAGCTTGCCTGGACGCATATTTATGTATATAAAAATACTTTTAAGTACATATTTAGCTCAGCAGTTTAACGGCATCGTAGTGGAAAGAAAGAAAAGTATTTTCTTCTTGCTTCCTCTCTCTCTCGTTCTTTCTCGTTTCCTATGGATAAAGGAAACTCGAGTTGACTTTATGCGAGCCCGATCACGCAAAGTCGCATGCAGAATGCCATATGGACTTTATAACGGACGTGTACAGCCATTATTTCTCTTTCCCCCGAAGACTATAACGCATTGAGTGTTACGTAACACGAGTGTCAATAAAAATCTTTATTGAGAAAAAAAAATATACGGAAGAAAATGATTTGCAAAAAAAATTTTAGTACATTTTTAAATGGACGTCCCTGGTCTGGGAGAAATTCGTCAGAGGGCAGCAGGTGGAACGTTCTAACTTGAGTCATCGCGTCTGCAAAAGTTTAGAGCGTGATTTGATACTATTATCGGTAAACTTGGCACACTTGAAAACGAAATATGCTTACTGTGAAGGTTCGTGCATATGAGCGGAAAAAAACGCTCTTCTCGGGAGAGAAAAAAACGGTGAAAAAGGAAAAACCGGTTTATCGTGTGCTGCAACACTAGGGGAGTGCTCTCTGTCGATCGAAAATATATAGAGTGTCACACCCGCACATATTGGTTGCGGTGGGCTATAATTATAATTATAATTATTGCTATTCACCGGGTGAATGAAGCTGGAGAACAGGAGAAAGAGAAAGAGAGATCGAATCTCGCGTTGCGATTCATTGTTTGCTCTTGCGCTTGCCTCTGGCTATGATGGCATTATAAATACATACAGTCATTGCATGTACCCAAGTTGCATGTTTATACGTTTGGCTCTGTAGTATATACGCACAACCACACACACATGGGCGCGCGTACATACATTTCTGAGGGATTCTGTGCAGGATGAAGTGAGAGCATGAGAAGAGGTGAAATCCTATATAGCAGGGAATAATACGAGAGGGTGAGCTGGGAGTGAGCAAGAAACTCGACGCGATTGTATGGTAGTGGTGGAGTTGATGGAAGGCGGAGCCAAGTGCCGGTCGATACGAAACACCCCACAATGAAACAGCCCCTGTTTTCTATGAGCAAATATTTTTTCCTTGTTTTTTTTTTTCTTTTTTTATTGATGCAAATAAAATAATAATTTTTATAAGATTGAATTTTTTTTCTATCACGGTACGAATTGTACCTTAAGGTTTTCTGAGCCGTTCCACTGCTACTTTTCGGTGGATATGAAAAGTTTTCAAAGCGGTTCTTCATTTTGATCATTTCCAACGGATTTTTTTACTCGAAATTTAGGAAAAATGTGTTAAAGAATTATTTTACACGTTCGGCTGGAACGAACATTTTTATTCCAACGTCGGTAGCAAATTTGATTTTCATGGCAGATGTGAAAAAAAAAACGTTGTTCATTCGTAAACGTTGGAGGTATTTTTCGTGCATCAATCCACCCGAAATGCCCCACATCGCTGACTCTGGGCGAACATTATCAACTGGAAAAAATGCCCATTTTGCGTGATATGTCATTCTCATTTCTTTTTTTCTTTTTTTTTTCTTGGGGGAAAAACGTAACACGTGAGGGATGGATAACGTGTGAACCGAATGCGATGCAGTACGAGCAAATGTAATGAAAAAGAACCACAGAGTGGGTTTTGTTACCATTTGCTCTTTCTCTTCGTCATGCCGACAAGGCATATATCCGGAAAATGCACATCGAAACTCGAGTTATTTAATTAAAAACGTATTTTTCCTTCGTTCTAGCTTTTCGCCGACGGCAAAATACGATTTTTTTCCAATTTTTTCTAGTATCCATTGCATTACGGGAATATGTCTCTTTTTTTCTTGTTATCGAATGGCATGTGGAACAAATGTTTACACGCGGTGTCCCCGCAACGCGTGGCTATTTTTTGTACATTTTTTTTTTTTTTTTTCTATTTTTCGCTTTTCGTGTTGGCAGCAATTTTTTTATTTCGATTCGGCGAATTGTGTATGAGTTTCAATAAAATTATTTATGTTTTTTTATTATGTTAGAAAGTTGAAAAAATTTATTGCTTATGATTGTCGTTATAGTCTACAAAAAATATTATTCGTTCGACTGATTTTCGTATTAAAAACAAAGTTGATTTTTGGACACCCCGTAACTGAGTGCACCACTTTTCAAAGCAAAGCGTATTGATGGACGGAAAATTGAAAAGGCTTGAAAAAAAATCGAAACAATGCAGTATGAAGCTGTGTGGCAACGAGCGAACAGGGGAGCGAAGCTTTGTTGCTTTTTTGTTTCCGTTCGAAATTCCATTTGCGATCACCACTTGGTGGGGAATTCTCTGTAGTTCGGAAACAGGGGATATTCCAAATCGAATGTATTACTTTATGGGTGTCGTCCAACGTGTATTTATACATCAAGTATATTTTTATATTGAATATATTTGGCTCTGCGAACATAGTTGCATGGAAAAATACATTACTATTCATAAAACATACTGGAAATAAGTGCACAAAAAAAATTGTAAAAATAAAAATGAAAAATCGTTAAAATAAAAATTACAAAATGTTAAAATAAAAATAAAGAAACCGTTGAAATTAAAATTTAAAAAAATCGGGAAGAATGCGTCAGCGAGACATTTTGGGGAGATTGCCTTGTCAATGTCATTATTGTGTACGCCTTTGCATGCGGCTTTCTATAAAAATTAAACATTCTTTCGACCAGAGTGAAGGGCTTAGTGCACCTCGATATTATCCTAAACATACAAAAACAAAAATAAAATCGAAATTACAAAAGATAAAACGACTAATACGAAAAAAATTACATTGATGAAGGATTTTTTTTTTGAAACAACTGATTATTTTCGCATGGCAAATAACGATTTTTTTTCGTTTGTGTTTGAACGCCAATCTGCGTTCTGCACAAAGTGTTTGGCACCTGAACGCAATTTACACACACACATGCATACCCGATATTCAAGATTAAAAATGTTTTTTTATTTTTCTCTATATATAAGAATTAAGGAAACGTTTAGGCAGGCATCGAGAATAAAATCTCATCGTAATCGTCACCTGGATTCTTATCGTCTGTACAAAGTTGAGGGAAAACTGTAAAAAACAATTATGAAGATAAGTTGACCAAACGGATCTGTTTCCTCGATGTATAAAACAAGTAAATTGTGTACACGATCAAAGGCATCAAACGTTGATAAGTCAGTAGGTGTTGGTATGTGTCTGTACAGTTGTGGGAGTAGAGTGTTTGGTAGCGTGTCAAAAGCACTGTTGTAGCCACAGGGATTTAAACGATAGAGCCACGATAAAATACGGACCACGCTAAAGCCTCACCTCCAATCCTCTCTTTGTTCTCTCTCTCGTCTCTCTGTGAGCGCGCCGGCGCTGAGAATGAGAGACTCTATCGTTGCCAATCTGCTAACTTCTGATCTTCTTCCTTCTTCCTTTCTCCTGTCTTTCCCTCTGTCTCTCTTTCTTTCACTCTCTCTCACGCACACACATGCCACTGTCCGACTGTGTTTTGTACCTTGGGATTTAACTTTGCTTTTTCTCATTCCTCCCCGGTAATGTTTCAAGCGTTTCAGCACCGTCTTCTTCTGTTTCTTCATCTTGTTTTTTCTCTCTCACTCTCTCTCTCTCTCTCTATCCTCTTCGCCTTTCTATTCGTCTCTCTCTCTCTCTCTCTCTCTCTCTCTCTCTCTCTCTCTCTCTCTCTGATTCCTCAAGTTCATCGAAAAACTCGTTCTCGACGGTTTTCTCTTTCTCCTCGTCTTCCCTTTATCCCTCGACCACATTAAAGTCTTGCGGTTTGCGAGAACCAGCCTATAAGGGCTGTTCCACACGGAGGCGAATGATTTTAGGTGCAGAGCATTTTTTACTACGCCACAAAGTATTTTTACATCAATTCTGATTTTTTTTCCATTTGGCATTTTTTTGTTGCCTCAATCGTTACGAAAATGAATTCGGCTGAAGTATACAATAGTTTCTTTCTATGAATCGCGCAATGAACAATCACTTTGAGAAAAATCATGCAGGAGATTTAAAATACTGCACATTTATTTCGCTATATTGTGCTAAACATTATTTTACGAGTTTCAAGACTCGTACAAAATATATTTACGAGCACAATTTACTTGCAAATTTACATCAGCAGGTAATATTGCATGTTTCGGTACACGCTACCAATCATCAAGAAGTTTGTCCTAAAAGGCCATTATATTCACGTGAGCAAGTGAGCGCCAGAGCGAGGGCGGGAGGGAGAAGAAGAGAGAGAGAAGAAAAAAAGGAAAAGAACGATAGGGATGAAGAAAAAAACGAGGAAGAGGATGTGAGAGAAAGAAAGAGAGAGAGAGAGGGGAGGGGGATATTTGATGCAGCTTCGTCCAAAGTGCAACGACTGATGCATCAGCCCCAATACACCGGCGCTTATGTGGATGTGAACACGAAAATCGCGTGCTTTCTGCAACTCGCCAAGAGCACCGATGTGGAATTCACCTCAACCAACGACTCACGATACATCGTCGCAACTTTAAATTCACAAGGACGTATTTACGTACTGTTTGACTCGTCAAATCACGGGGTGTATAAGATATTTCGACTTTCAACGCATCATTTAGAAATTCATATTATATCCATGTGTGATCGTTTGTATACGCTTTGTGGAATAAACGACACAGAGATACCGAATTAAACACTTCCAGATACTTTCTCTCTTTACCGCTCTTCCCCTCTCATTGCTTCTCCCCTTGCTCGTCTTTTACGAACCGCCCACAAACTCTCCTTTACGTACACAAAAAATTGAGAAATTCCACGTTCTGTTTATGTACCATCAATTTTTTTCTTTTTTTACCACTCGAAATGAATTTTTTTTTTTTAATCGCTTTAATGCACCACGGAATTCAAAAATTACATTTTTTTTCCACAGGAATTACTGTGATAAGTTCTGTAAAAAAAAAAAAAATATGGGAAAACGCTGGAGCAACGACGTTACGCTCTCATCCCTTTGGATTTTCTGATGCAGTGAGGAAAATGATGAGTATTTGTACCACCCATGCGCTGCTGTGTTCAATGCTAAAGTAAATCGTGGCTTTCACGCTTATTTGGCGAAATGATCGCGTGACGGGGCGTGAACGAAGAACCCCTTATCGTATCTAGAAACGATAAGAGGTCGCGGTGCTAGAACGAATGAAAATAATAAATATACGATTATTAAAAATATGTTGGAAAACAAAAAAAATCGAGTTTTTTTGCCGGAGTTTTTTTTTTTTTAATTTTTTTATCCAAAATGTTGTTCCGTATCTTTCATTTTTACTGAAAAGCAACGAGGCACGAGATCGTTATAAATGTTCAAATAAATGAAAATGCGTTTTTTTCCGCTTATATTCGTTTTTACGCGTATTTTATTTTCGATTCATCGTGCATCCTAGTATATTGGGAAATAAGGGATTACGTTGTACACAAAAATTTGGGTTTACACCACGAAAGGCTCATCGAGGCCGAAGCAGTTAATTGTGGCTTCTGTTCGGGATTTGGACTGGCAAAAATAAGAGAAAAAGAGGGTGAAGGGGGATGAAGAAAAAAAAAAGAAAAAAGAAAAAATAGTGGGGCAGGACGAGCGAGATGGTAGATAAATACACAGTAAGCCAGAATCGCCACGCGTAAAAAGGGGTTGTAATTCTGTGCGAAGGGAGCACAAGAGAGCGAGACAGAGGGTGACTGAGCAAAGTAAAAGAAGAAAAAAGGGGAATTACATACAGGGGTGAATTCTGCTACTTCAACCTCGTACATTATGCTTTTCGGCCGACATTCCCCATCCTTTTTCTTTCTTTCTCTCTCTCTCTCTCTCTCTCTCTCTTGCGTTCTCGTCCTTTTTATTTTTTATATTTTTTTTTCATACTCCATATCCGCGTACTCCTCTCACCTTTAATTCTGCTTCCGACTCTTTTTTCGTTTTTCCATGGTTCCTGATTCTGTATATATTTTTCTCATCTTTTCATCAACCTTTTTTTCTCTTTCTCCTGTTTTCGATCCCCACATCCTTACATTTTTTTTCCCTTTATTTTCATCTCTCCCCTCTCTTTCCGGCTGTCTAGTCGTGCGTGCATAGAATGCCTACCATGCCAAGCATTGCCATCCACCCCACATATACATTCATGCATTGTTCCTCACACTTAATCGCCGATCTGTATCGCCTTAAGCCCCGATCTCCATCTTTTCTCTCTGTCCACATTGTTGTTCGTGGAGGAAGGAGGGGAAAAAGCATTTTATTTATGTCTATGCATTGTGAAGTAAACACAGCCGGCATCATTTCTTATTTTTCCCCTACTCCTTGCTATTTTTTTTTTTTCGTTACCTTTTCTCGTTTTTTTCATGTCGTTACTCTCTCAGTTAACGATCACCGAACTCGACACATCGAGAAAATCGTTTATCGAACGCGCGTGTCAATTTTTCAACATGCATTCGCAATTCTGAAATTGTTAAAAAATAATTTCACGATTCCAGACATAGAAAACCGTTTGTTTTTGCTTTGCAAAAACCGATCGGATATCGGTAAGTTTTTGAATATATACGCCGCTGCTTAAAAAAAAAGGCAACAGAAAAATGATTGAACCGTAATTTTTATTCCAAATTTTATCAATTTTTATTCCGCATTTCAGTAATTTTTATTCCGAGTTTTACTAATTTTTATTCCAAATTGTATTACATTCTATTCCCAATTTTATAAATTTTCATTCCGAATTTGATTCATTTTTATTTCAAATTTTATGAATTTTATTAATTAATTGAAATTTCTACAAAAATTCGAAAAACGAGAGGTTTTAATTCGATGAAATAAAATTTTGTAGTTTGCCGTTATACGATCGAAAATTCGATTAAAAATTGTTTTACTCAGGCAAGTAGAATTTTTTTGGCAATTCTTTTGTACGATTTGACTCTTTTACGGTGTGCTTCCGGAGTGAGAAAAACTTTTCAAATATATCCTTTGAAACACGATGCCCCGGACAGTGGAAAGCGCTCGTTGCAGCTGGTGCAAACAATTCTGAGTGTACTCTGCTTCGATTTCGCGGTTCCGAGAGACAAGATAGAGGCTAGAGATAAAGAGCTAAAAAATGGAATAAAAAACACAAAAAAGAAAAGAAACAAGTCTGCGAAATCTGGCGAAAAATTAAAGTAGATAAAGAAATAGAACATCGTACGAGGAAAACTTAACATCGATTCCAAAACGCATGAAAAAAAGTATCATTATCAATTAGTCGAGAGGCCATAAAAAATATAAATATGTAAATAGCAATTTTGACCATTCGTTGATCGACAAAAACAATAAAAAAAAGTGTAAAACATCGTAATGGGTGTGGTCGATGGCTATGGAGAGGATAAATATCTAAAAAAAATAGAGACCGAGAAAAGAATCCTCTGAAAACTTCAAGATCTTTCCAATATGTTCGGAGAGATTTGCTGCATTTGTTATATTCGCTACTATCCTCGAAACCTCTACGGGATGCTTGTATTACTCGAAGCCTGCGATGTCTTCAAAGTCAGACCCACATAGACCTACCGTACACCCTCATCCATCTTGTCGAGACAAACTTTTCGTTTTACAAGTACCTCACGGAAATAAAAGAGTCTCTAAACTTTCGCTGACACTGGTTCATGCGATCAAAGTTTAAAACGAGTTTTGAATTAATTATCAAATCGCTCGTACCTGAGGGACGCGGTTGGACGGAGTGAAATTTCGTATGGAGAACTACCAGGAGCTATAATAATAAGAATAATAATTAAGAATAAAAATGTTTAGAAATATCTCTGGATTAAAGGCAGAAATGAAGCGAATCAGAAACTTGATTAGAAAACTCGAAAACAAATGAGCAAATTAGAAAAATTATCGCAGCTCGATTCCGAGCGAGTAAAACAATTGGATAGCCGCAGGGTGACTGGAGTTTTTTTTTCTTACATCGCTTTTGTTTCTCTCCCTTCGTGTGGTAAAAGAAACGCGGGGGAGAAGTGTGTAGAGGGACATCAACGCGAGCTTGTAGCTCCGGGGAGTGTTTCCCTCCCTCTTTTTTTTTTTGCCACCGCTGCGGAGAGTTTCTCACAAAAGAAGCTCGGACAAGAAGAGTGATTAAGACAGTAGTTAAATTGCGCATCTAAATAACGGATGGTACGTGAGTCGACCAAAAATAATCTGCGGCTTGGACGAATGGAAAAATTGCGATGTGAAAGACAGAGAATTTTATAGGATCTTTGTGCGTGTGAGTACAAAAGAGAAGGAGCAACGAAGAGAACGAGAGAATGAAGTAGAAAAGCTACGAGGAGGAGCGCCACAATCGCGTTGAATCTGCGAGAGAGAGAGAGAGAGAGAGAGAGAAATGGAAGATTGGGAATGAGAGCGAGAGGAAATCTGGTGAGTGAGAAAAATGAATGGCTCGGTGTGAGATACGGATATTTATATAGTCGAATAGCAGCAGCAGCAGCAGCGAGGGTGATCGAGAAAGCTGGAGTAAAATACGGGAGCGAGACGGAATGAGAATGAAGCGAGAGGGGGATGGAGAGACGCGATGACGACAGACACGAGTAAGGATGAGAAACGATAGAAGAGAGAGAGAGAGAGAACGAGTATTCAATAAAGAAGTGACGGAAGCGCGAGATTCCTCATTCGTCATGGACCATTCGTTTGGTTACATACATTATATATATATATATATTCTACGCACTTATAAATGTCAAGCCGTTATTTCTACTCGGGATTGACTTAAATCAAAAGGCATTATCCAGCATTGCCCCTTCCACGATCTCAATCCCCCATTTCTGTCGTTAATTCAAAAACTTTCCATTTTTAAACAATCTTTTAATATCAATTTTTAATCCAGCTAAATTATCAAGACAGATGTTCCAGTGGAAAGTAATCAAGTGCGATGCGACGAACGTCTCTTTTCTTTTGCTTTCCTTTCCTAAGCGTTATGGCAAAGTACGAAAAAGTACGAATTCGAATTAACTAAACTTTTTGTTGAATTCTCTTCGTCAGGAATCCTCCATAAGATAAAGGAAAAAAATATTGAAAATCTAAATAATTTGCGAAACGGCAGCGTATGGAGTTGTTCAACGCAAACTTTTTTTTTCATGAATCCTAAAGTGACATATCATCATTACCAAAGTGAGTGGGGTTGATGACACCCCCAATGATTATTACGTCACAATCTGGAGGTGTGACTATTACGTGTTAATCTGATAATCTAAACACCAGGAGGCATGCACGAGAAAAAAGAAACAGCCACTCAAGCGTTCGGTGAATTGATTTCACTCGGAAAGTCTCGTATATAAATGCTCCTTCGTGTGTTACTATGTATTTAGGTCTGTAGAGATGTACGTTAGTGTGTGAACACATAAAGGATAAAAGTATCTGAAAATGAATGAGGCTGCCGTATTGACGACGCGGCGACGAGGTCGCCGGGAGTCAATCGATTATCGATCCCCGCGATCTCGACACACGTATCACCAATAGCCACATATACTTATAGGAAGATACATAGATATATAGACGAATCGTCCTCTCGCTCGGCATATACGACGTCGTCAATAAAATGATTAGACTCTCGCTCGCGTAAGGGCTTCTATATAAATCGATCGCGCTTGTCGTGAGTTTGCTGCTTGTCGTTCGTTTTATATTTACGTTCTTATTCTTCCAATCACGATTTACACATGGATACATGTCTGTATGCACCAAATGCTTGGATAAAAGAGTTCTTTCATGAATCGGCGTGACGATCGAGCGTGTGAACATGGGACCAGAGAGATATAGCATCAAGAAATTTAGTCATACACATTTTATATCAAGACTCTTCCTTTTGACCCTCGTTTTTGATCCTAGCTCCGTCTGTACTATGAGATTTTGGTAAACGGTCCGTACTATCGGTCCCAAAAAAAACGTCTTGCTGATATTTCTTCCAAGATAAAAAAAAAACATCGAATAAAATCTGGATTTTTTTTTTCCTTCTTTATGATGCAATTATTTAGTAAGTCATTGATAGTTAATTAAAAAAAAAAAAAAAAACAAAAACCAACGCTCGCCTTTTCCTAATTCCGGAAATGATTGATTTTAAAATTCGTAAAAACTGTCGCAGCTGATTATTTTTCCTATAAATTTTTTTATGGATATTGTAAATTATCCTCTGTAAATTTTTATCTGTTATTTATGCCAAATCATTTCTCGCTGTGACGAATTTTCATGGAGTTCTGAACTGTATGGTTTATTGAAAATTCTGCAACAAATATTCATTCCGTGATGAGGAGCGACTTTTTTTTCGAGCAATTGACGTAGTCGATGTTCTTAGATTTTTCAGAATGCGATCAATCGGGACAAGAGGATAGAGGAATTGAAGAGAAGCAGCAATAAGGCAATTTTCATGTTTGCTCGATCATGTTTTCAGGGGAGGATATATTCACGTTTACGCGTGTGTATACTTTAATGTTATTTTGAAAAAAAAACAACGCAAAACCAGATAAAAGAACGAAACGAGTTTTCGTGACGCGTTCAACGAGTCTCAGCTCTTTCGCTGGCCCATTAATCCACGATTACCAGAGACGCCTACGCTTACATTAATTAATTACACGTACGACATATAACGAGCATCGAGACTCGCCCTTTTTATTCTCGCTCTCTTTCCCTTTATTCTAGCTCCATCTCTTCTCATCCGCGCGAATCTCGTTTTGAACACCGGAAGGTTTCATTAGAGATTCGATTTGCTCGATTTCTTTTTTTTTCACATCACCAGATACAATCTCTGAATTAATAAAAATACAATCCAAAAAAATTTACTCCGAGTCCCTCAAAGTAGACGCTCCGATTCTGCTAATTAGAATATCGGAGCATCGCTCTGAAATAAAATTAAAAACCAATCGAATGCACTAGCGAGTCACAAAGCAATTTTTTTCAAAACAATAATTCAATATTTCGTTGAATAATTAATTAAATTTTAAAAAATTACTAATCGTTCGTGTGTTTTGAAAATTATGGTGAAATTTTTCATAAAAATTTTCACCATTCTAAAATCGTTAGCAAAAGTCTCCATTGTTGTATTCCAAATTCGGGATTGTTGAAATTTTGGAAGGGGATGTGAAAAAAATCGCAAAAACCGGATTTTTAGGAAATTTTTTGTAAAGTTGGGGAAATGAATGAATTGAGCGAAAATTGGCAAAGCTGGCGGGTACAATGTAGCGAAGGGACGTCCCTGAAACCGAGGATAGCCGAGTGAGATCGAAAATGGTCGATGTTTGGGACCGAGAAGGCGCGGAGGAGTCAGAGGATCGCGCGGCGAAGAGATGAGTGAGGGAATGAAGAGGGCGGGAGGAAAAGGGGGAAATCTCTCGCGGTCCATGTGTTGTGGCTGCTGGTATGTTCCTGCGAGTGCTTTGTGACGCGGGCGCGGGTGTTACAGTGAAAGGCTTTCGTTTTTTTACTCCTCTCTCTCTCTCTCTCTCGCTCTCGCTCCCTGTCTCTGTGTCTCGCGTGCGGAGTTCGTAAGCCTTTTAAGCAATTATACTTCGGTCGATTCTCGGATGATCGAGGGGGGAAAAGAGAGGAGGAGCATTTGGGTGAATAAAACGAAAACGAATGATCGTGAAAGGAAACGTGTTCGTTGAATGTTCGAGCGATTCGATTGTTTTTTTTTTCGCTGTTATTGTTGTCATTGTTGTTGTTTGTAGCTGAGTAAATGTGGTGAGCAAAATTTTGAACAAAAAATGAAAAAAAAGGGAGAAAGAGAAAAAATTTCGAGGAAGATAATTAAAAACATAATAATGGAGAATTAAATAAGAGAGAAGCTGGTCTTCGTGTGTCTTCTGTTTCGCACGATCGTGGCGCAGGCTCCGAAGCAGCAGGAGATTCGGGTGTGACCTGGGCGTCGCGACGCCCGGCGTCGTTGGCGTCGTCGACGGCATCCTAAGCCGAACGAAAACAGACGATCTTCGCCCGACGACGTTAAGCGTCGCGTACCGGAATTTCTCTTTCTCTGTCTTTTCATCTCCCCCCCCCCCCCCCTCCCTCTCTCTCACTCTCCGACTCTCTTCAATCTCATTTATATCGCGCCTTCGTGTTTGAGTTCGCTTTGATTCGATCCTTGAACCAGCCCTGCACACATGTCCACTTTATTTACTCCCCCTGTAGGATCGATCATGTATACATAAATGCCTCAACAAACACTCCAACTTAACGCGTGTACATACACGAGTACGTTCTGTTTCAATCCCCTGTGTATGCGCGCACGCGCGCTCGTGTGTAGCAATGTGTTTCGCTAAATTCGTTTTTCCTTCCTATTCATTGTTTTCGCATGTTATCACGAACTTTCGTGTTCTAAAACAAAAAACAACATTGTCAATGTCGAAACGTGTCGAATTTTTCTTGAATTATTTTTTCATTCATTCAGTGACTCACTTTTTTTCCTCATTTTGTTTCCATGTTCTTTAGCAAATTAAATTAATCTCGTTAATTAATCTTTCCAATTAATATTAATTACGGAAACTTATCTATCGAACAAGAACATTGACATAATGAAATGGTACAAAAGTGTTTGAGTAAACAGTCGAAGAACCGTGACTTTTATGACACCGTACATATATCTTGACATGCCCTCTTCTCTCTTTATCTTTCTGACCCTCCCTGCCCCTCGTTTCGTTCTCAAATCAGTTGAAAGGAAATAGAGATAGTAAATCGTTGCGTTTTCCCTGAAATACCGATGACTCGATTGTCCCAATAAATCAAATCGGACGATCATGACGTCAGCTCTACGAAAATTTTTGTGATTTTTGTTGTAGGAATGAAAAATAGTTGGTGACTCGGACATTGATGCAAAAGAGCGAGAAGTGAGAACAATGAACGCCCTCTGCGGGAAATTTTTTTTTCTTCCTCTATAAAAATGAGAGGTTGTGAATGTTTTGATTGTGAAAAAAATGTGATTAAAAAAAAAAATGCGATAAACGAAGTGTTTCACGAAATTGCCGGGAGAAAAGAATCTGGTGCTTCGATGTGGTGGATAAGTGAATGATAACGGTGGCAATAATGCCTTGTAATTAATTATTCAATTAACGGCAGCGACGGTGATCGTGGATAAAAATGATTCGAAGAAAATGATCATTTTCCAAATCGTCGGAAACAAAAGTGTGCATAGAAAAAAAAAAAGGGAAAACAAAAAAACGCGAATGACGGAGCAAAGGGTGGACGGGAGGATAAAAAGGCTGGAAGGCGCGG
This sequence comes from Hyposoter dolosus, assembly GCA_963921915.1. NCBI lineage: Eukaryota > Metazoa > Arthropoda > Insecta > Hymenoptera > Ichneumonidae > Hyposoter > Hyposoter dolosus. Next base: position 7,239,790 of record OY998136.1, on the reverse strand, counting down.
GAGCAGAGCCTGGAAAACTCAAGTGGACGCGTCCACAGTGGGTCCATGGATTACGAAAAAGAATCGCGTCTCGCTAAAAGCTGGATTAAACGAAAAAAGAAAAACGACGTTCGATTCCAAGACCTGCTTCTCGCTTTCTCACTTTTATCCTTTTTTTTCCACCCACAGTCTTCCTCGTGTCCTTTTTATTAACGTTGGACACGTCCATTGAACAGCTGTAGATAAACGAGCCTCATTCGTGGGACTGCGAAAATCCCTTCTCCAACGACACGAGCGAAAGACACACGGGTACGTAATGTTTTTTTTCGTCTCAATATTTATTTTATCCCCGTTCCAACTTTATTTTGTAACTGAATGTTTCATCCAATCGCCATGATTAAGTAAATTTTATAAATTACTCCAAAAATGCACGAATCGTTAAAATCAAACGTTTTTTATTCATAAAAAAACACTCTCGATTTTGCACGCTTTTCAATTCTCGCTCCGTCAAGGGCGTAATTAAGGGAGGGAGAGAATTGCTGCGAAATTTATTGCAGGATGATTCTTTCCTTGACATTACACGCGGCTTTGTGCGTAATCCCGTTTAAAAAATGGAGCTGGTGAGTTTTTCGGATGGAATTATTATCTCTCGAGTATATCGTACACTCTTTGTACTCTCTTGGTCTGTACGTTTTTAATACTCGTCCGTTTGTGTGAGTAAAGAACACGAGGGACTTGCGCGCTGTGCTCGTGTCGCTCCAGCAAAGCCACAGTCTTTGTGTTGTTTGGAGTGCGCGGGCGCCAGGCTTTTCCTCTTGCAAATATATTTGAAGTAAAATTTATATACATTTTAATATTGATGTATAAAAAAATGCACATGTAAGATACGGAAGGGGGAAAATTTACTGAGACACGAAGCGCGACGAATACGTCCGCACAGAATTTTTTTTTAAAAAGCTTTTCACTCGTCGAGCCTCAAACTAGCCATCCTTTGCCTTTAGCCTTATACCTATAGACCACTGCTGTGTATATAAATACATACATTCATCCATCCCATCCACACAGCGGATTCAGAAAAAGGGAAGAAAAAAAATGTTCACCCTTTGAATTCTGACTCCCTGGGGCGGCGGTTAAGCTCAAAGTGAATATACATCACTCTCTAAAATGAGGATAAGTGTATATACACACGTATAGACATTTGTATTGTGCCTATAAAAACATTTTTGAAAAACTTGCTTCTCCGATTCACACCCTGCTCTTTTTTCGTCGAAGCTCTCACTCGCATTTTATCCACAATGTGTTCGGTTTATTTGTAAAGCAATTAGGCTTTGAAATAATTTTTTTTTTTATGAATTGATTCGTCGAAATTTAGTACATCGAATTTTTTTGATTTTGACGATTTTCAGCGTCGCTTTTCTCAAAAAAAAATCTTGCTTAGATTTTTCCATATAACAGAATATTCGGCAGCAAGAAAAAAATGACCCTTTTTGCCACGAAATTCGTCGAATTTTTGGCTGAAATGAAATATCAATTTTACGAAAAGCGAAACGACGAGTCGTACACCGATTCGGTAAAGTTGTAATAATGTATGAGCACTCGCAGGCACACGGTAATTTGAACCACGCCATAGAGATATACTTAATGCGAGAGCTGTTATTTCAGTTTATTTTATTTTTGTTGCTTTATCTTTTCCGCCTAACCCGGATGGAGGCTCGGAAATATATAACTTGATTCCCCGTACACGCCCTCACGAAATATCGCACCCAGAAAAGCCTCGTGCATAACTGTTTACTAGTGTGCAAACACATGGCAAGTTTGACTCCAACTTATATAGACTCTCTCGTAGTTGCGATTTCGTCTGCTCCAAAACGCCATATCCTATTATCGCGAGCACTGACTTCTGATCAATTTTTTTTCAATGACAACAAGGACTAAAAGTAGTGACGAAAAATTTGTAAAAAAATGTTTTTCTCCTCATCAACAAACTCGAAAATAAAGATTACAGTCACGCGATTGGTAAAAAAATTGTCAACTTGGAAAGCCCAACCGAATAATTTGTTGGCACACGAAAATGTTGGAATATTTTTGGAAATTTTGTGCAACTTTCTATCGTCATTCAAAATTTTCATATCGAAATGGTCACCGGATGCCACTCTATTGAGGGTCGTTCGTGCTTGACGCGGACATTTTAAGCCCATCGTGAAAAAAGGCCCAAAAAATCGATAAATTCCATATTTAAAGTTTCCATAAAATGATTCACGGTGACGAGAGTCGATTTGGAGATGAGAAATCTTGAAATTATTATTATTACTATTGTTAATATCATAATGTAGAATATCGTATAGGAAAAATCAGTCACTAAAAACGTGCAGACTGGTTAAGTATATTTCGATTGACATACATATAATTCAACGTGAATTAATACATCATTTGGTGCATAATAAAATGTTGCATCTCATGGTTGCAGATTTAGTCGTCTTGATCTTCCTCACTGATGCATTTATTTATTCGTAGCTTTTCTTTCCTCTGCTCGTTTTCTCTTTTTTAATTCATCGGGTACGTATACATGCGGATCCGTTGGTTTTCACTGTGATTTACAGGCTGGGTTCAACTCTCACGTATTTCTCGTAGCTTCCACCTTTTTTACCTCTCTTTTCTTTTTCACCTCGAGCTCTGTGTTCCTCGTACATTTTTTTCCTTGCACGTCCTCTGCCCCACCCAACCCTTGCCTCTGCTGACTCTTGTCTCCGTCTCTCCTCCTCCTCCGTTTCCTTCTCTCTTCGTTTTCCTCTGTCTCTTTTCCTGCCTAGAGCCCTCCAACCCTTTGGCAACTCTCGCGTGTTTCTCGACACCGAGTACCAGTGTCAGGTCGCACGTACTAGGGCTTCTAGAAAATCGTTGCCACATAGATAATTCATATCCATAGAGAACTCTCTGTCTCGCAAACACTCGAAAGCACGACTTTTTACAGAATCCATAAATTTTAATACTGGACGCTTATTATTTTTAAAAAACTACAAAAATAATAAATTACTGCGAAAAATCTATTGAAAAAAATGTCGTCAATTTTGCATGAAATTTCCTGTACAGCGTTCGTTGATTGGACATCGAATTTCTCTCTTTCTTCCTCTGAACGACGCTGCCTCGTGTTCTCTTTATTCAATCCTCTGTCTGATTAATTCTCGGGCTCGTTGATAAGTTGACACGGTAATCGAAGACAAAACGTTTCACGTTCGAGTGCAAGTAGACAATCGTGCTCTGGTAATCCGAGTAAATATATGTATACAGATGTATTTTCAAAGTAAATATACAGACTCGAACAATGTCCGTTTGTTTTCCAAACCTTCGATCTCTATTTTACGCCACTACCTTAAACCCAGTTTCATCAGCTACCACAAGTCCACAAGCTTCGTGCCAATTTCCGTCGTCATCATGCACGCGATGTATTTTTACGCCAAAAAATGAAACTCAACAAAATTACTTTACACTTTGTAGAAATTATTTTACGTTAAAAATAAGGTTGAAAAAACAAATTCGACAGAATTTATTTTTTTGACTAAAATCTCGTGATTGACATTGCTCGTTATTCCCTTGGATGCGGATTGAATAAAGCTTTTTCAATTACTTCTTTATTGCGGTGGGAGATTCTCTGTTTTCTCGCTGTATTTTTTTGTTTTTTTTTCTATGAGAAACGTACTTGTCCAGGGTTTTTCCCCTGTTATCATTATTTCGAATAAAATGATTGCTTTTTTTTATAAAACAGCACACTCCAATAATAATACCATTTGCTCCGTTCCTCCCTACGTTGCAATCGATACCTGTGCACTTTACACTCATTTCTCTGTTGCGCTCTTCGCGTATGTCTCTCGAAACGAGAGTCAATGTTTCTCTTGTCTATAGAATGCACTCTCGTAAATTGTTAGAAACTAGACAGCAAAACGTTTGTCTTTGGAACGAGGAAACGAGGAGCTACGTGTGTAACAACTTCAGAGTGACAAAGTCTCGTTTGGCTTCAACATTTTTTCTCCTTCCCCTTTTTATTCGCTTCCCTTTATATACTCGTGTATTTTATCCCAAGAGCTTTACAGTTGCTTTTTCGTTCAATGGAGACGTCACTCGGTGAATACGATTTTTCAAGCTCCTCATCCCTATTTACCTGCGCACCTCGGTCGATCGTATTCGAGCATTTTGATTATTGTTATCGCATATTCCTTTGAGGTTATTATTAGCGTGTGTATGTGTTGCAAGTTGATGTGCAGGAGAGCACATGCATCTGGCATCCAATCAACCTTTCGCTAGTTGCGAGAAACCATTCTGAGGTTTCCTTCGCGTTAATTGTCGGTTTCGAGAGCCTGCTCCTGTGCAATGACGTTTCTTTGCGTCTCTCGCTCTTTCCCTCGAACAAGAAAATCGATCGATGGCTCTCGAAAATTTGTGAGAAATTTCTCGCCTGAAAAATCGTGGCTCGTCGTCGTTTCCACGCCAAAATTTGTGGCATTTCTTAAGATTCATTTTTATGATTCGCCATTAGAAAAATATCCGGAGCTTTTTCGTGTGTGTGAAAAAATTTCCAAGCGAAACGATTGTGCGTGGGCGATTCTCTTTGATTACTTGTCAGGCAATTAGGAGACTCTCGATTCGATGGAAAAGACTAAAACTTATAACAGTGGTAATTGACGGTTAATTCATTCCATTAGGAGGTGAATCGATGCATCGCGAATCCACAGCACGCGTGTGTCATGCTAATAAACATAAGCGATGAACAACGCTAGCTTTTGTCTCTGCCACGGTCTACTTGCTCTCGAGGCTCCCCCGCTGCGTTTTCCGTCCCCTTTCTGTTTTCTAGTACTGCGGCCACTATGCATTTACCTTTTTTTTCTTTTTAACATTCACAATATAAATAGATTTATGTATGCGAACGCCTATATTTCACAAACGATTACCGCGCGATTTACGGTTCAGTACCTGCTGCACGTGCTCTTTCGTGGGAGTAATGTTCGTTATATCACGTAACGAAGTACAGGGCGTCCAAAATCTCAGTCTCTCTTCGTTTGTACATGAAAAATTAATTTGGACTTGTAGAAAAAATCTAATGGTCGATGGCTCGACGTACAAAAATACAGATGCCTTTGAGAATGAGGCAAATTTTGAAAAATATTGAATATTTTTTTTAGGACAGTTTGTACACGCTGATTTATGGCGATGGAGCGAGATCATGAGGCAATGTGGAGACGTTACGCACACCGGAAGTAATCGCCATAATGATCGTATTATAATTGATCCATCTTTGTCACCCCCGCTCCCCTGATCAGTCTCTCTCTCTCTCTCTCTCTCTCTCTCTCTCTCTCTCGCTCTTTGATTATCCCACCCCCTCACGCTCGATTTCGACTGTCCTGCGTTGTCGACAAATGTATATTAATGTCTACCAAATGACTGAGGAAAAAGAAAAAGTTAACGACACACGATATCGGTGTGGACGGGTGTGTGTGTGTGTGTGTGTGTTTGTGTGTGTGTGCTCGTATTGAGAGCCTGGCGGTCGAGTTCGTTTAATTAACTTCAAGGAACGAGATCGATGCGGGCGTAGATTCTCTATGGAAGAAACACTCCGCGCCATATAGCATAGACATTGAGGCAGTGGCTCTCAAACTCGTTCTCGTGTTTATTTCGATGAGAATGTCCCAAAATCACTGTCTCCTCATATTTAATAAAATTGAGGAACAAAAATCAGATAATACAGTTCGAAATTGTCGAAATTCGTTTTTGGAAGAATTATATTTTGCGATGTAATTTTCCAGAGAATTTTATTGTCATTTGGAACGGTTCGTTGATTCCGTTGAAACAAAACTGCAGTGGAATTTTTGCTCTGATTAATCAAATTCAGAATAATCAGGCAGGATTGAATAATTTAGTAAAATACGCGAATGATTTGTGAATGAAAAAGTTATCCATTGATATTGTTTTCCATTGGGTTTTTTTAGTCGAAGCCTCTTTTCTCCTATGATTTGCTGTTGTTACCTTCGCTTCGCCCTGAAAATTTATAGCCCTGATAAAAACCGACATTCCACAAGTTCCGAAACGTCAACGATTTCAATCGCGTACACAAATATTGGCACGGACAAGACACACGGGCACGCAACTCACACGGAGGGACGAACCAACACAGAGATACGATATCAATCTCCATAATAGCAACTTTGGCACTCGTGATGAATATTTATGAATTAATCGTGTCACCGAATGAGACTGGTCATTATAATAAATGCCTAATTGATAATCACTGTGGGGTGAGTGCAGGCGCATGTACGTGTGTGGGCTCGTGCAATCGGCACGTGTTACAGATATATTGGAAACTTTGATAAGCCGCTTTCTACATTATTCTTCATTCAATAATAATCCCTCGCTTCTTTATAGCCAAACCGAGAAATTCCTTTAATTTTGACATTCAATCTTTTTCATTATTATTTTTTGCAAAATCTTTTTGCGATTAAATTGACTTTCAAGCTGGCTCGTTTGTATTAAACCCCAGAAGGGTAACCTCATTTTCTTACCTGTTCCGGTAACCTGGGGTCACAAATGACCCCAATTTGAAAAAAATTCATATCTCCGGTGAAATTTAACGGGAAGGGGTTCAGGAATCTTAATTCAAGATCACGTGAGCCTGAGGCAATTTTGCTTGGAATGAAAAAATTAGTCAGAAATGCTGTAAAACGATTTAAAAAAAAACCGGAGAACGAAGGGAGAAAGGGCGCGGGATTTAAAATCGCCTCGGGTCGTTTTTGACCCCAGGTTACCATTCTACGCTTAACGAGTATCATTTTAATCTATCAGAAACATCGTGACAGAATTACAACTCATGAACCATCGAATCAAAATCGTAATCATGTTAAACTTTTTTTTTCGTCAGCAAACCAAAACGCTCTGTTTAAAAATAACGTAATTGTTTCTATTCTATTTCGACGAGTAAAAAACGATCTTCGTTTTTTTTGTCGTTAATGATATTAAAATGTAAAATGAATGAATTGGAAAATAAATGAAAATTTATTAATGACAATTTCTACTCTGAATCAAAAGTAAAATGAAAAAAATCATATTTTAATTATCGCAATTAGAGAAGTGAGTCGGAAAAATGTCGTTTTATTAATGGCTCTAAAAATCGCGGAACTTTAGCACGGAATATGTGATCAACTTTTTGTTTCAATTTACGAGCTACATATACGCGTGTTTATAATTATGTAGACGATATGCGCGATCGCCCACGCTTTTATCTGTTCTCGCCGAAGCTGTGAGCTGTGTAAAATGGCGAAAACACGTAGCAGAGCTCTTTCTTTCTTCGTTTGACTCTCTTCGCTGCTGTCTCTTTTTCTCTTTTACGCGTTGAGTATAGTAACGGACACGTATGTAGAATTTTGCGCAGTCGACAGTGCCACAACTCGCATAAACGTATATAACCTCGCACATTACGCTACCTCGATATATCACCAGCCCCACGATACATAAAACATGACCCCCCTGCACACGCTCACCCCTTATCGTCCGCTCACACATACAGGCTCATCCGTTTTTATTTATTTCTGCAAATCTATATAGAAACGTATAATTACAAAGATATACACGACTAAGTGCATAGAATCGAGTATACGGAGACAAGGTAAATAATTCCTCGCGAAAAACAGCAAAAGTCCTGTAAAAAAGTGAGATAATTACATTGACTGCCACCTACACACTGAAAATCAAATTTTGTTGAAATAAAACGTCGATATTTTGTTGAACACGGTGAACTAAATATTTTTTGGATAATTTCAAAATTTTTTTCATTTTTGCAGTATATTTGGTAGCTAACGGAACGTAACGGAGCTTTCCGAAGAGATTTCATATAGAATATTTGAAAATGCTGTGGATAATGGAATATCCACGAAACAATTTTTGAAAAGTTTTCGAAATTGCTCCGCTTGCTGCATATGTGAAGAGTGTAGATAGTCTCGGTGACAAAAGACGCAAATGTACTTGTCTCGAGTCGCTACCGCGACTCTAAATCGCACCCACAACCGGAGAAACGCGTTCGCCAATGCAGAAATAAAATTTAATCGTTCGTTAAATCCGTTATTGACTCTATCCACATACACCCTCGATTTATAACGTCTTCCCGCTGAAGTCTCGCCTCTTTTTCTCTCCCTCCCGTTCTCTGTTGTTATTTCCGGTTTGGCGTCAATGTTTCCGGCTTTTGGTGCAACATGGCAAGGTTTGCGAGCCTGGAAAACTGTCTTTCGGAAATTTCTTCAATTTTCAAAATTTTATGAATTATCCGCGATACGTGCTCATTACCATTTTCAGTGAATTTCGAAATTGTACCGAAAGCCCAACGAAAGCCCCCAGTTTCGTTCGTTCATCAATTTGTTTATTTTCCCCTTCATTCTTTTTCTTCCGAAAAAACAACAAAACAATAAATTAAATTTATTGTTAAACGTTAAAAAACTTTTGCGTTTATAAATTTTCTTTTTTATCAATTAACCGTTAAATACCGCTTCAAACTCGATGCACTTACAGATCGAATGTAAAATGACGTTTATTTATATATACGAGCGGTATGGAGAAAACTTGAGAGCGAGAAGGGAGGAACGTGCAAACATACAATGATAACCCGCAAAGTGATAACTAACATTTACGAAAGATGGAGATAGCAGAGAGAAAGAGAGAGAAAGAGAGAGAGAGAAAAAAGTTCTCGTCACCGTTAAATTATTACAGGCATATCGCTATTCGTGTCATGGATTCTAACACCGGGAATACTGTCTATATGTACATACATACCGGTATTACTTCGAGCTTACCTCCTTATGGCCCTATCGCGGTTATAGCATTCTCCAGGCTCTATATACACATACATATAATACATCGAGCCAGAAATATGAGTGTACACTATAAATATACGCCTATTCATATATATCCAGGCTCCAGACATATATATATATATTGACAGCATATATTTACACATAAAGAACAGAAAATGTATGTAAAGTAATAAACGTTTCGCTGCATAGCTATAGGGCACGAGTAATCTATATTTTCTCATATTATTCAGATGGCCAAGTATACACATGCGAATATACACGAGTGTGGTTGTATTTGTGAAGCAGGAATTCATATTGATCGAAGTATTACTGACTACCGGTCAAACATACCGATAATCATAATTTCTCTTCAGTGCCATATATTGAGACGCCTGATTAATTATTTAATCAAACTCATGATATATCAATTCGGTCGTTGAACGAACTCGTACAGCTACTGCACTCGAGACGTTACGCTTTCAAACGAGCACTTTGTGACTTCGTTTTTATTATCAGCATCGAGGATCGCTTTTCCAATCAATAATTGACAAATTTTCGTAACGTCATGCACATTTCTTCGTTTCATTCATTCAAAAATCAAGTTTTTACGTTCGATTCTTTTTATCGGAGAAGAAAAATCTTTTAAAAATGCCAAAACATAATTGCAACGCTGATGCAGTAATAAAATGAATTTCATTCGATTTCTAACTCTCCTTTTCCCACTATAAACGTTGCACATTAATTATCGTTGAAATTTTACGATTTTCCTCGAACTCTCATAGTTGTGAGACTTTTTATTTTCGCCCATGATCTCTGGCAATGAAGAGAGACCAACGGAAAGAAAAATCGACTTTATCGAAAGGAGGAAAAAAAATCGGGAAGAAACGAACTAATTTTCAAATTTTCTCACGCTATTTACTGACTCTCCTATTTATCTTTACACATAGTCGCATTCGTATACATGTTGCCGCTAAACTGTATGACGCAGTTGGGCTACTGGTACGTAGGATGTCAAACGAGAAGGTAGACATTAAACTCTTTCTTGTCGCAGGATAGTTATATTGTCGTAAAAAGCGTACTTAGTTATTAGGAATTAGCGTGTACCCGAGGAAAGTGAGTTAGTGATTGGTATGATGCAGTTAAGTCTATAAAATTAATAGACAGTTATATATATGTAACGCGAGTTATATATTTACTTTTATACAGAGTTGTAAAGTAATGAATACACAAGTCGGTAAACTTCGAGTCACGAGGACACCGGCGCTTGGATCGGATCCAAAATATTTTTGAAATCTAATAGATCGCCCGAGAAGTTTGTTTCTACCAAGCGTCGTGAGAGAAAAGTGTCCAAACTGTGTTCTTTATTGAAAACAAAAACAATATCTGTCGGAAAGGGCGACAAAATTAATTGCAGTGAAAAAATTAGTTTGGATTTCGATTAATTAGTCATTTAATTGACTCCAAAAAAGAGCTTCTCGATGGTGGAAATATTTCGAGATTTTTCGATCGATTTTGCAGTCGCGATGGAGCAATATTTGCTTCTAATTGCATATGAATCGTGTGTTGGAAATAATTGGGAATACGGGAAGTAAAATGGCACGGAAATGGAATGAATTTTCGTGGAAATAATGTCGTTTTTTCAAATACGTTTTTGCAGCGAATCCAATTAAGTAGCTCTTTACTTTTACTCCGTTTTTTTTTTCACTGTCAAAGTTTTGCCTCTTCTACACTAAAACAGCCGGAGGAATATTTATTTATACGGACGTTTTTCGCGTTAGCAGGAGAGTAAGAATCGAACCAGTTGGTCTGCTCAGGCTGCAGACATTAAATTTGATTTAATTGCCCGTGAGAAACGCGATCCTAACGACGACGTTTTTTTCATTTATTTGTATGATACGTTGACGAGAAATGAGCGACATCGATCGAAAACAATGGAGAGAAGTAAAGACCCTCGGGAACATCGCGTGTCTAGGCGCGGTTCGCTTTTAAACTCTCCAACCTCCTCCCTCGGTCCTCTGGATAAAGAGAGGCAAGAGGAATAACAGCCCCAGGATTTTTAATCATCATCTATATCGAGTCCCGGAGTGTTTGATCTCCAATTTTTTAATTTTTCGTTTTCTCACCGAAATTGTAACTTTCAACCACAATATTGTTATTCAACGTGATTAAATAAACGATGGAGCCAAAATGATTTTTTAATTCGTCGTAAATAAAATCATTCGCCACGTAATTTCGTTTTTTTTTTTCGCGTGTTCCTTTTTTCTCACCTTTCTCAAAAAGCCGTAGGCACAAATGTGGATTTAAATAAATTATATGTTTATGCATATTTGAACGTACGACATAGAGATCTTGTTAAGTTTCCCTTGCAGCGCATACGTTTTCTACATTAGGCCTCGAGCTATATATACATATACATGCACTTTACCTTCGCTGCTTTCCTATGTACGCCGTTCCCACCGTATATACCAATCTCAAATAATATCGGCAAATTTATCATCAACGATATTTCAAGCATTCTCTGTGTGTCTCCGTTTTTCTCCTTCGCTCCGAATGCCTATGTATAAACATACGTGACGCTAAAATGTTCTCGCGCTTGATTCTGTACAACTCCAGAGCCGCAAATACCCTCCTTTGCCAGAGATACAGAAATAAAAGCTTTTATCACTGTCGCCCTGTTAATCCATCGAGAGCCAAACGAGCTCCGTGCGGTTTTACAAGTCGCGGCAACAGACAGAGCCATTGTCATGTGAAAACTCGTTACGAGATTTTATTATATTTTTGCATGTCTCAATTTTTTCATGTTTAGTCGACGACCATTGCGATTCGTTGGATCTAAAGAAAAAAAAAAAGAAAAAAAACAAGACGTTCCTTTTTATAGATTTTCCCAATTTTCCGAAAGATTTCAATGGACCAGTAAATTTTTATTTTCGTCGTCAATTGTGTTTTTTTTTACCAACATCGGAAGCTCAACCCTTTCCATTGATCATGTGGATGCGAATTCCGGTGGGATATCGGAAGAATGTTTGAGTGAATACTGGTTGAGTGAAGAAAAACAAAGTGATAATTTATCAATAAGAGGGGTATTGAAAAATGAATAAGCGAGAGAGAAACGGAGGGATGCTTCTACGCCCACTTGTATAGTGGGAACATGAATCCTGACGAGCTTTCCTCACAGCTCGCTCGTCAGGAAGAAAAATAAGTGAAGTATTGCAAATGGAACAAAATGCCTTGGTGCATAGTATACTGTGAGCAAGCTTTAAAAAAAAAAGACAAACCGAAATCCTAAAAGAATAGCGTTGCCATATATGCAGAGAAAAAACTTATCGTTCCTTCACTGCTTATCGTAACTGTTCACATTGACCCTTTCTGTCGATTCGTTTATGAATCGTAATCTTTTAGGTCGATAACCTTTACGTTTGTATTTGTTTGGTCCATCAGCATCTTTTGACTCTCAGCGAAATTGACTCAAAAGACAATAGAGCGAGAAGAAGAAAATATTTGAAGGACAAAAGTGGGATTATCATTTTATTGGATGATATAAAAATGGCTTGTTTAATTCTGTGGGGATTTACGGATTAGGAAAAACACCATTTGTAGGAAATTGACTTAAACTTCTGGTGGAGTTAACCGTGAAAATTCGCTCTCCCAAGGTGGAAACGCGTCAATGGTAGAGTCATTGGTAGAGTGACTGGTAAACAAAAGGTAAGAAGGTTTGGGTACTGTTGGTGCTAAATCGTGAGGATAAAGTCCTTTTGTTCGGGAGGAGGTTCGATACAGCAAATACCAGAAGAGATATATATACTTGGGTCTCGTCGCGAATCCTCAGAGTGCTTGGCTACTGGCTGCCCTCAGGCGCCTTCTATCTCACTGCTCTTACAGGCAGTCAAAGAGGGAGAGAGAGAGAGAGAGAGAGAGAGAGAGAGAGAGAGAGAGAGAGAGAGAGAGAGAGAGAGAGAGAGAGAGAGAGAGAGAGAGAGAGAGAGAAGAGACTGTAGTCCAAGATTACGGCCTGCGGGATCCTCCGTTTCTTTCCATCTCTCGTTGCTCCTTTCATTGGTGCACGAGACAGAGAGAGATAGAGAGAGAGAGAGAGAAGGAGAGAGAAGCGAGCAAAAGCGAGGGTGAGAGGGTTAGCAAGAGAAAGAGAGATTCCCGGGGATCCGTGGCAATATTTTCCCAGGCCAGGAATGCCATGGCTTCACCAGGGGCAACGCGTCAGAGCATCAGCCACGGAGCTGCACAAAATGGCGGACCGGAGAAGCCGAAGCGATCGACCGCGTGTGCGTTGGGGATAAGCGAGAGGGCGAATCTTTTTCTCTCTCAAACCCCCACTCACTCCAGTTGTATCTCTCTCTTTCTCCGTCTCGACGAGTTTCCCTCTTCTCCTGACGTTTCTTTCTCGCTCTCTTCGGTCTCGGCTCTTGCCCCTTCCATCTCTCTCGTAAACTCTACCCGTGTTTCTCTCTCGAATTTTCTCTTTCCCTCTCATCTCTTCAAATTCCCTGCCTCTCTCTCTCTCTCTCTCTCTCTCTCCCTCTCTCTCTCTCTCTCTCTCTCTCTCTCTTTCTCACTCTCTCTCTATCCCGTGTGTTTCACAGGGATCTCTGCAGGGAATCTCTGTCTTGCTTCGTCTTTCATTCGTCAGAGCTTTCTTCCCGTTCTCGCAATTTGCCGTCCCCGTCTGTTGAATGTACCGCTGGTTATATGTGCACCGGGGAATAGAGCGCAAGCGCTTCAACACACCCGCAACTTAACTCATACTCTTTCGCGTATAATACAAAGCAGTGTATACACGAAATTTTCGCACACATCTATGTATATAGATGTATAATTTTACGAGCTTAAAAGGGGAATTCATTCGCTTCGTATATCTGAAAACTCGAATCAGCGTCTCCCTGTGTGTCACTACCCCTTCTTTTTGCACTTTTTTCTTCTTCCTTTTTTTCTCCGTCCAACCATCCATCTCTTTGCCTTCTCTGTACGCACTCTTTAGCTCGTCTTCATTCTCCCTCGTCTTTTCCCTTCTTTCTCTCTTTCTCTGATGACTCAGTTGCCGACTACAAATCTCGCATACAAAACGGCATCAAACGCAGCATCATATGGATATGTAGTCGACACAATCACTGATGGAAACTCCGCCGCGGTTTATATCGAAACTTTAAAACACGTCGTTATTCATCCGATCACGAGTTTTCCGCAATGATACTCTCTCTCTCAATCTCTCTCTCAATCTCTCGCTCACTCTCTCTCTCTTTCTTGCCCTTCATTTCTGTACGTAAATGCCGCTGAAGTATGTGCCATGGATTTGAATGCATCAGGAATCTCGCAATGCCCAGTCTCGTAGTCCAACAATTGGGCGCCATCAAGTTCCCCGAGCTTCCTGTTGCAGCCCCATGAAACTTTCAACGAGAGAGAGAGAGAGAGAGAGAGAGAGAGACGGTTTAGTCCCTTAGTCCCTTGAGGGTTGGAATTCTGCTCATTGAGGCAAAGTATTTGGCTTCTATTATCTCCACTGTAATGGTTGATGTTTCCACTTCAGAAAGTTAGATGGCTGAAACTCTTCGCAGAGCTTTGATGCATCGCAGTGGAATTCGGCTGCACGGAAAGTGTCATCTTTTCGAAACAACCTGATACAATTTATGATAAACCCGAGGAACAAAAGTGAGAGATGGCAAAGGCGATAAACAGTATTGGCGTAAGTTCGAATGAACCGGATAAAAAGAAAGCCAGAGAGACAAGTCGAAAAGTGAACGAGTAGAGAAACGAAAAACGAGAACGAGAAAAGAGAGAGAGAGAGAGAGAGACAAGAAGAAGAATAAAACGTCGGAGAATACGAGAGATTGAGATGAGATGCGATGAAGAAAAAAGAGAAATTACCATCAAAGACGGAGAAGGAAAAACGAGGCGAATGAACAAACGAGAAACAGAGACGAAGCAAACAACCAAGAGAGAGAGAGAGAGAGAGAGAGAGAGAGAGAGAGAGACAGAGAGAGAGAGAGAGAGAGAGAGAGAGAGAGCGAGGGTCTGATGCCGTTGACGCTCAGCCTCGACATCGATGAGTCGCGCCATCCTCATTTACAAACACATGAACACGCGTATATCGTACTCGGATGCTTCTGCTACATCCTACCATAGAAGCGGATTCATATAGATATACGCATTGTACGGAGCCATTTATATGCTCCAGCCACGAGACCTCAAGTATGTGCTTCGTACGTTTTGAATGTGTGAATTTGTGTGCCGGAGTGTATCCACCCTCAACATCAGCCATTCTCTCTCCCAGATTCGACCCAACGATCCAAATTCAACATCCATTGATCCTCACGCTCAACGTACACTGTCGTCGGGCCACTAATTTGATTGAACGAACGCGTGTGCGTTTCGACGTCGAACAATCACTCGGAAAATACACCCTCGCCCGCGCGCCTCCTCCCTTTCATCCATAACACTCTATGAAACTCCAAATTTTACTCTCACCGCGTCAATGACATAAATTCTCTCCCTCGTTTTCATTTTATTAATTCCCATTTTTATCTGCATTCGACCTCGAAAAACCATTTTGTTTTTTATTATTTTCATTCAATTCCTCCGCCGGAGTCACATTTTTTCGTGATTTTTCATTGGAACAGTTAAATTAAAAAATATGCTCGTTCCGACCCGAGTAGTTTGATCAACTTTTTATCAAATCACTGCAGATTGAAGCTTTCATAAACTCGCGTTTCATCGATCTCTAGGCAAACCCTAACTTTGTGCAGAATCGCTATAAAAATTCAAGTTAAAATTACACAATCGTGATATTTTTTTTATTTTTCATTCCCGACAATTTTCCGCCATACAAATATGACAAAAATAATCAGTTGGTCGTACTATACATCCACGTGCGTAAAAATAGTCAGCCTGCTCGTATTTTGAGTCAGGAGCAAAAGAGAAGTGTCGTTTACTCATTAAAGCAGACTTGACACTGACGCGAACAAGGAAATTCATAAAAAATAAAGTTTCACGTATTATTTCAACTCTCGAGTCAAATGGGCAGAGTCGCCGTTCCAACTAATTCTGTTGATTGGATTTTTTTTTTTTTTTTCATACTCCATTCCTCGAAGTTTTATATTCTAAATTTACAACTTTTGGGAGAACAAGTTCACGTATACGTGAATTTTCGTTGAAAAGCTTGCGCAAGTATTCAACTTTAATTCGACAATCTGCGCAAAGTACGTAAGAGCAAAAGACAGAGTCGCGTCTTGTGTCTTGGAAAGAGAAAAGTACAAATGCACGAACCGTTGTTAAATCTTAGAGAGTTTTATGTTCTCCCTAAATATATATTGTGTATACACACGTTGTGCACATAAGTATAGGATGCACTTTATTCGACGAATCGCCTTCCTCGCTAACCTAGATCAATTAACACTTTCTACCAATTCCGGAGAGTTGTTCGCATTAGAGTGTGTTATTTGCATTCGTCGGGATGCGGAAAAAGTAATATTCGTGTGAGATGCGCATATGGTGCTCGGCGCATTGTTCGGCTGCTGAATGAATTATACTCGCGGAAAATAAACAAAATTTTATACCGACGTCAAATCTTTTCATTGTTTCTATAATACCACGACTAAACTATTATTACCAATAACAATCGCGTAAAGTGAAATCTTTAAACCTCTGACTCACTTCCGTGAAATAAATTCAATTATTATCAATGATTACAGTGAAAACAACGACCATATTGAAATGAACTATTTTATTTTTTTCTAATCTTCCAATTGCACGGGGAAAGGAAAATCAGAGTTTAAACAGCAAAAGACAAAGTTTCAATCACTGGAAATGAATTTTCTTTTAAAAACGTCGATATTTTGTTGAACACGGTAATCTGAATATTTTTCAATAATTTCGACATTTTCGAAATTTTTGCAGTATATTTAGTTTCCAAGGGAACCATCAGCAAAATTCACGATCGGAATGACAAAAATTTGCCTTCCAAAGAGACTTTCCAGAATATTTAATGCTGCATTGACAACATTTTTGGGATTACTCAAAAAAAAGTTTAGTCGAACGTATCCAACAAAATATCGATCTTTTCCAACAAAATGTTCTCCCCGATAAACATTTTAGTAGAAATTATAATTGAATTTAATTATTAAATTATAAAAACGAAATTATCAAATTGTAAAAATTAAAATTTAATTTAATTTAATTTAATTTTAGTAAAAATTTTAATAAAATTGAGTCATTTTTTTTTAAATTTTTCTATTGTTTGGTGAAAGGAAAATCAGAGTTCTAACGGCAAAACGAAGTTTCAATCGTTTTCAATCAGTTTAGCGTTGAGAAAAGATTGCAACATCGCTAGTTTTTTACAACGCGGTTGACAATAGAATTGTTTTTGTTTATTCTCACGGGAAAGAGTTTTATTATTCGATAGAGATCTACGATTCTGCGTAGACGCGCGTGCGGCGATGACGAATGAAACTGCGGTTTACCGACATCGATCGTGAGCAGTTCCGAAAAGGAAACACACAGTCAATATATTTTGATTGTAAGATCGCGAGACTCAACGAAGCGTCAAGAAAATGAAGAAGGAAATACAGAGAGAGAGTTACTCTTGAATAAATTTCTCCCCCCTCTTCTTATTTCTCTTTCGCTCTTTGCTATTGAAAGAGACTCTATACATTGACAATAACTCGTCGTACTACTGTAATGTGTTAAAGGAGTTTGTACAACGGACCAACTTCTGTGGAGTCGCGACTTCTCTCGGAGTATATAGAACACTCGACGTAACGTCACGGTTAATTAACACTTTCTACTTCTACCGAGCATCGAGCTGCTCTCGCGTACACGTTCGACAGTTAATAGCGTTACAAACGCTTACAACTTTTTTTTCTTTTTTTCTTTTTCACTTCACTTTGCCACGGTGCTACCGTAACACTCCGCAAACAAACACCATGGTATTCTCTATGAATTAACATTAATGTGCACAAAGTTATTTCAATGGCAGTTTCAATTTTTTTTTTTTTTTAATGCACAAAAATTTTATTTTTTCCAAATCAGGAAAAAAATGGAATTTCGCGTTTTGAAAATATTTTTTTGGGTTCAAAATAATTTCGAGTACGCGGGAGATCGTAGCAGGGGGAAAGAGAAGGAGCATTTTGTGATGCTCATTGGAAAAAAAAGCACGTGTCAAGGTGGCCCCGAACAAAAGACACGCTTGTGTCCTTGTCCAAGTCGACACGAGCATTTTCCTTATTCTCTCGTCCATGAAGAACCGTCGTGCATATGTCAGGAATCAATATATGAACATAGTATTTTTTATGGAATCATTCCATATTCCTATGAGATTATTAATGAAAAAAAAAATGGAAGCTTAAGGATGTTGAGTCCCAAATTGCAAATGATAAGAAAATTCAGAAAATTTGGTATGTTTTTGTATGAAGTATTTAAGAGATCGTGTAAAAATTTCATGACGATTAGGAAGCTCGTTATTGAACAATTGACATTAATCAAATAAATGTAGTCAAATGTATTCTTATGGAAACTGGTATAACTTTGCGATAAGTTTTTATTTTTGCCTTCTCAATTTTTTAATATCTACAATATACTGAAAGCAACGGAAACAAAACGAAATCTATTGATAAATTTTTTTTGTATTCGTTTAAAAAATTGTTCTTAACAAAATGTTAATTTCTTAATAACGAGCTTTCTAATCGTCGTGAAATTTCCACACGACTTTTTAAATACTTCATACAAAAACATACCAAATTTATCATTTTTTATTTGAACCCTCAAGGGGGATAAATTAATGATGATAGAATTCTTAAAATTTGGTAGGTTTTTACATGAAGTATTCAGGAGGTCCTGTACAAATTTCACGACGATTAAGAAGCTATTTATTGACAAATTAACATCAACAAATTTCTTAGGTACGCACTATCCTTAATCCTGGGATTTAATTTAGTTTGAAAATTTGTCTCGATCTTTCAATTCCACGTGTAAAAAATGCGCATGAAATTAAATAAATGAGTAAAAATGCAATTGAACTAGAAGTAAGACACAAGCACTTTGATTTAGATGAGTGTCGTGGGACTGTGGAAAAAAGTACCAGCAGCAGTCTTCGAGAATTATTCACCTGCCTATTAGAGACTTTCAAAGAGATTCCTAAATTTTCTCCTATACACAAAGTATATCTATATACGTATGTATCTATAATTTTGAGCTCTCTGCCTGGGCTCTATGGTTCTGGAGGTTCTTTTTGCTTTCGACCCATACACAGCAGTCTCTTCATTCGTTGATATACAGCTCTTTCTTCCCGCGTTCACAAGCAACGGGGTTAAGTCCCGGAAAAGTACGTTTTTCTCTGTCTCATTCACTCTCTTTTTCCTCTCGATTCCCATTCGAGCAGTTGGCTCTCGTACCTGCTGCTCGCTCTGCTGCTATGCTGCCTTTTCCGCCATTCGAGGCGTCCTCTCATAATGGATTTCGTCTTTTCACCGATACACACACACATTGATCATTTTGTACACAGTTGATCGTACGAGTCTGTGTATACACGGATATACAATGTACATAACATGTTTTTACGATCTCTAACGTTGCCCAGATGCCCTTAATATTACGGCTATTCTATGAGTTCGCTAGATGTACGACTGTTCTTTTACATCACACGCCCACGTTGCCTCGTGGACTCGAATTTCTCGTCAATTCTCGAGCATCGCTTCATTTCATCCGTTGGATCAATTTGGTGAGAATTAAATACGAGGATGCATGTCAAACACTGGATGAGTTTGTCAACACACGTTGGATCCGATGAATCTTGGACGAAAGTGTAGAAATTCTGCTCGGTCGTTTTGTTGCATGGCTCTGAAATTTACAACGTTGAGATTCAACGAAAAATATTTTTTCTATTCGTCGTTTATTGAATTTTAAAAATCATGGCAATTTTTTGTGTTGGCTGAGTTTTTGGGTCACTAGAGAGGATCGTTTTATTGTCCAGACCGAATATTGAATAATAATTATCAGCTCGGATGAAGAAAAAACAGAATTTCGTTGCATTCCAACGATGCAAACTTCATTGTCGTTTCGAATATCGGGGAAAGAAGTGAATTGTCATTTTATACATTCACTAAAATATATACACAGACGCAGTGGAGAACGTTTTTGGTGTAAATCTTCCTCGAGGTGGGACCAAGCTCTCAATTTACCAAAGCTCGAGCATTAGTACAGAAAAAAAGTGTGTTCGTTGAATCTAGTTCACCAGTGGAGCAGAGTGAAAAGATTTAGCGTGTCTGTTTTTTTTTTTATCACTTTTATTTTCGGTACATTTACTTTGTTTGATTTTGCTCTCTTTGCCCGGAGTCTCGGTCCATTGCAGTCAGAGCTCGGCGATGAAAGGATCGAGTTACGTGACAAAGAGTCTTTAGCATGGGCAGCAGGAGCAGCCGAAAAAACGAAGGGCTCGAACAGCCGGTTCGCAGCTTGAAGGACCTGCAGCCTCCGCATTTTCTTCTCAGCCATATTTTCTCTCTCTCTCTCTCTCTCTCTCTCTCTCTCGCTCTCTCTCTCTCCCTCTCTCTCCGATTTCCGTCGTCTCGCTGGCATCCTCTTCGTCTATTCTTCAGTTCTGACCGCCGGGAAACCCGAGTCGTCACATGGCCTTGCGGCCACTTTTGCTCTTCGGCTCTCTCTCGTCATCTTGCGTTTCTACGAGCGTTATTCAACGCCTGCTTTGCCTTCTTCTCTTACCCGCGACACCGCAACGATACTCGATTATTCCTTAACAAACAGAATGAGCGTCATAATTATCGCGCCAAAGTTTCCACCCATTTTTTTCGTAAACGCTCCATTTTTTTAACAGTTTTCAATTTTCTTTTTCAACAAAAAATTAATTAATTCCTTCGTCCAATTATCTCGATTAAAACAAACTGATTGAGCGAGACATAAAAATTGTATTTGAGGTGAATCATTCTTCCTGACACTAATCGACACTCGTACCATTTTATTTTTATACTCAATCCACGCTGACAATGGCCAGTGGAACAAAAATTTATATCCACGAGAAATTACATCCAGCAAGTCGAATAAAAAAATAAAATTTATCGTGACATTCCCGTATAAAAAAAAAAGAAACGATACACGCGGGTACGGGAATAAAATATGAATCGGAATCGCTAGAGATATTAAAATCGATATTTTAACGAAGAGTCTACGCTCCTCGACGTCCATCCATTTTTATTATACCACTTTTCTATCATTCTTTCACTCTTCTTGTTCAACTACAGTTTCCAACACATTGTACTTCTCTGCTGAATGAACGGAAATAATTTCCAGTCCGAACATTTATCTGATGTTCACTGCAAATCAAAATTTCAGAATAAGAATTTATTTGACAAAATTAACAAATTGCAAAATTTTACTTCCTCATAGAGGAAGCTATGTGACGGTGAACATTTTTTTTTCCAGTTTTCAATGTCAATGTGCTTAAAATGTCCCAAAACATCGAAAAATCATATCTAGAAAAAATGTCCGGATGTGTGTGTGTGTGAATGTTCAGGCACTGTAAAATTCAAACGTTAATAACTCGAGAACGGTTTGAGCTACAGGGCTCCCGTTTTGTACAGGTTCTCTGAGAATTTTGTTGGAATTGCTAGAAAAAAACGATTTCTACGGAATTTTGAAATTTTCAAAAAAAGAGTGTCGACGTTCTAGCTTTCGCAAATTTCAAGATTTATTACTAATTTTTTTTTTTATAAATAGAGATTCACAATAGGTAGGTTGGTATTGAATTTGGAAAATATCAGTTGAACGGTTTAAATTTTATAATTTTTCGAATTTTACGAAAATCTCAGTTTTTTTAAAAATGGTCCAACCTCTAATTTCTGCAAATTTTTAAATATCATTCCGTTATTTGGGCGAACCCGATATTCGTAGGTGCTCCGCGGATGAAGCGCCTTTCAGTGAATCACCCCGTATAAATGTATATGTGTTTCTTACGAACCGATGAAAAGTAGCGTGTCACGCAGAAGCGTGTTTCCGGATCGATTCGGTAGACTTATCCCATGATCGTCTCAAACCTTACGCACATATAGATATACTAAATATTTTAATATATATGTATATATGTGTATGGTTATATTGAAGCGGCAATAGGTACTCGCGTTTCGTGACGGTTAACCTGGCTCAATTACCGTGTTTACCGGCCAGGCTACACGGTAATGCCAGGCCGTTATACTTTCGATCGTTCGACCTCGAGTCCCAAGACGATGAAAGTAAAATATATATGCCCACAGACACACACACGGATATATATTCTGGTAAACGGATACGTATGAACGTTCGGAGCATAGTGTGAGATTGCAGCAAACATAATAGTTTTGGTCATTTTTTTTTGTCGGTCAATATTTTATAAATTTAAAACGAACTCAGATTTTTTTTCGTAATGCTGCTAATTTTCAATCCTCCAATAATATTTGTAAAAATTAAAGAGGTTACACGATTTTTCGAAAAAACTTAGATTTTCGTAAAATTCGAAAAATCATCTAATTTAAACCGTTCAATCGATGTTTCCCAAATTCAATACCAACTTTTCTATTAAGATACTCTATTTATAAAAAAAAAAATTAGTAATAAATCTTAAAATTTGCGGAAGTTAGAGGATCGACAGCCTTTTTTTCAAAATTTCAAAATGCCGTAGAATTCGTATTTTTCTAGCAATTCCAACAAATTTTTCAGAGAATGAAGAGCTTGTACAGATTAACATCTGTGCAAAGCGGGAGCCCTGTAGCTCAAACCGTTCTCGAGTTATGAACGTTTGAATTTTACAGTGCCAGACCATATACACACACACACATCGGGACATTTTTTCTAGAAATGATTTTTCGATGTTTTGGGACATTTTAAGCACATTGACATTGAAAACTGGAAAAAAAAAAATGTTAACCGTCACATAACTTTCTCTATGACGAAACAAAAAAATAGTTCATCACGTGACACCTGTTTAATTCTATAATTGACTGAATTTTCATTTCTCGTTATTTATATCCAGTTTTTTATTATTTATTTATTTTTTTTAATTCTAATTTGGTATCGTTGATGAAAGACTTAGATTTGCCGAAGTAGAGTCCATCGAGTTGCTATATGTATCGGAGGTTCGGTCGTTTCCGAAGCAAAGGCCGAACGAGCGAGATCTTAATTTATGCGGAATCGGGTCGCGCCTCGATTTATTTGTTTTATATATATACATGCATGTCCGCACACATACATACCGAGGTGAACTGTAATTGGCCACTGACAGCTGGCTGAATTCAATGTGCCCGCACTCTCGCAACTCTTGGCGTACGTGTATTCATTATACATATACAATATATATTCATCCAACCTATATACATGCGTGTATATAACTTTTACATTATTCATATGGCGCGGCAACGACTGCGGTGTCTATACAGACCTCTGCCTGGTCGCACTCGTGCGGCAATGTGCGGCAATGACTATAGATCTTTCGAGCCTATATGATTCGATCACTGATTTTTATTCCACATATATAAATATCATTAGGTTTTATCATGTCAATGACAAAATATATTTATTTCCCCCAATCGAAATTTAAGATTTTTTTCTTTTTTTTTCATTTGTATTTTTTTTTTCTCACTCCGTGTCCGGACGTACGATTAATTGAAGGTGGATATGAAATGTTTGATCGAGCATGAACACGAATATTTTACCTTAATTGAGGTCATTGAAGTCGCGGCTTAAAAAATCATTCGCGCTAATGAGTTTGGCATTTTTTTATAACTTTTGTTCTAGTGTCTACGTCGTTTTTTTATTGAATTACAATTGAAATGTAAATGTTTGATCGGTCGCTCGTAATGAAATTCACGGGAAAATATCGGTCCTGTTTGGAGAAGGAAGCTTCTAATAAGCGTGGATGAGAATTTTGAGTGAGAGGTTCCCGAAAAAATTGCATAGAAAGCAATAAAATGATTTTTCTCGTCCATCGAGTTTTTTAGTAAATTTAAGCGACTGAATAATCGATATTAATTGCGTGTAATTAATCATCATTAATGAAAGACGCAGATTTCTTTTATTTTTGGCGAGTGAAAAAAAAAAAAAAAAAGCAAATGTGTTGCCGAAGTGCGTCTACGTCGTGAAAGAGAAACGTTGACCGTTTTCACGGCTAAAAAGATGCAAAGGAACACACGAGGTGACGAGATGATCATTGCTACGAGGATACACCGCTCGTTCGCGACCAAAATAGAAAAGCGACTCCCGCTAAGTTTCGAGAGCAAAAAAGATGGAATCTCCGTGTACGAAAAAACTCACTCGTTCGCTTCTTCACCAAAGTCACCATCTCAGAGATGAAAGAGACGTGGGGCCAAAAAAGTGACTAAAAACTGGGATCTGCTCGCACTCGCAAAGAGAGAGAGAGAGTGAGAGAGGGAAGGGAGAAGATTGAACGGACCGAGATGGTAAAAAAATAAATAAACAAACAAACAATAAAATGAAACAGCGTGACGAGAGTTTCGGGGAATTACTAATGAGAAGTTCTCTGACGGTTACCGCGAAAACAAAAGTGGCTCATCACAGATTTTAGTTTTTTTTTAAATATTTTTATTATTCAAATGTTTGAACGTGTAGAAAATCCACTAGATTTTACGACTTTCTTATT
This sequence comes from Hyposoter dolosus, assembly GCA_963921915.1. NCBI lineage: Eukaryota > Metazoa > Arthropoda > Insecta > Hymenoptera > Ichneumonidae > Hyposoter > Hyposoter dolosus. The sequence continues at coordinate 7,215,340 of OY998136.1, read as the reverse complement.
ATTCGAAAGCCACAACTCGAGGAATTCCCATTAATCATACGGCTATATCGATTTCAGGAATTTTCACACTTGGTAGAAATTTGTTTTGCAAATTTGGAGCCAAATAATCTTTCGGGACACGACGACAGATTTAGTCAAGTTTTGGATTATTTTTTCATCCAGCAAATGTTGAAATTTTTATTTGCTTTCCGCATAAAAATTTTCATAATCATCCGACATTTTTATCAACAATTATGATTTGAAAAAAATTGGCGATCGTATTGAATAGAAAAGTTGAAAGTAACTCGAAAATTTACAGATTTCTTGGGCCACACTATCAATCACCGAGTCTCAGATGGTCAATAACCGGGGGCGTGAAAAATAACTTTGTCTCTCGCGCATAAAAGACACAGGCGAGAAATAGGTGTGCGGGAAAAAGGCTCGACACGTGCAAACACCCACGCGCACACGGGGTTCCCTGCTGTAGCTGTCATCATTTGTCAATCGAAATCCAGCTTTTCCATCTCTTTCTTTTATTTTGCGCTGAACTTCGCTCGCAATGTGCAACTTCCAATAACCGTTATATCCCTCCAAAGTTTATAGTCTGCTCCCACTATACCGAGCTGTTTGTCAAAGACACATCTCGCTCTTGATCGTTCCGAAAGAATGACAAACGACAACACGATGTAATCGTTTTTCATTTTATTTCTCCGCCTTTTATTTCTCTTCGCTTTTCACACAAGTTTCTGCTTTTTTTTCGTCGCATGTTCAACTTGAAATTGAATTATTTATTGTTATGATTTGTCGGTAATTATTTCTGAAATATTTTCGAAGCGATTTTGCATCAGAATCGACGATTTTTTCTCTTCGATTTTTTTTATGAATGCTCCTGATTTTTGAATAACGATTTTTGAAGTCTTGATTTTTTCGAATAAAAAACAGCCAAACTGGGTCAAATTGACCCGTATCGGATCTTTTGATATTTCAGTCTTTTATTTACTGAGACTGCAAATAAAAATAATTGTAACAATAAAATCGTATGAACTGATAAAAAAAGTAGTTGAGTTTTTAAAATAATTAACCGAGCACGATAAAAAAAATTATTTAACAAAAAAAAATTCAATTTTTTTTTTGCATAACATGTTCGTGTTTGTAGATGGATTTGAAATTGTAAAATACTCATTACGAACCGAAACAAGAGGAAGACGATGGTACACGCGAGTCCGTCCGAGAGTCCGTTATTTAAAAAAGTAGGTCACGTGGTTGGACAGTCACGAAAGTGAGAAAGAGCAAGAAGGGAACCGCCGTGTTCGCTTATTCCGAAATTTCCGAACTGTTCTTCACAAGCGGAAAACCAGAGAAAGGCGACAGCAAAATTTGGAATTAATTGAGAAAACTTCGAAAACGAGTTGGAGAAAAAAGACCAGACACTGTCGAGGAAAAGAGAAGAAGGAATTCTGAGAATTTTTTATGGAGAGAGGGAGAATCCCACCGCGAAATGTCGCGAAAACGAGTCAAACGTCAATGCCAACTGTGGCATGAAACAAACCCTGGAAAACCATGGTTTGGGTTTTTTTTTTTTTCATCGAATCCTGAATCCGAATAGATCTCAATTTTCTCTCATGTGCCTCATTAACAAAATTTTGTCGTATTAATTTATCAAAAAACTGATTTTTTTTTTTTTCAACGATATTTTTACTATTTTGAAATTTTCACTGACTTTCGTCGCTTTGTTTCGATTTCATGAAAAAAATGGAACAAGTTGGTGTGCGCATCGTGTTTCGTATTGAAGTATCAAGTGCGAGCGTCTCGCGAAATGGACAAAGAGCCATTACGCGAAGAGTGAGCACCCCGAGCACTTTACTGAGAGGAACGATATGGTGAAGCAATTTTACGGACTGCCGACGACAGCGCGAGTGCAACGGGGATAGCTCGTGCCAAACCTCTCTTTTCCTTCTTTTATCGTTATTTCTTTATCCTCTCCCTTTCTCTCGTTCTTTCGGTGTAACGAAAACCGACGCAGACACTCATCCCGCTTTGAACTTTTTAAAATTAATTTTCAGAACAACGAAACATCGATAATCGTGGGACTACAAAGAAAACTTTGAAAAAACGAGCCATTTCGGAATTCGGTTAAAAAAAAAAATTTATTTAATAATTTTTATCTTTGAATCGGAATAATTATATTTCGATTTTTTTGGAATATCAGATCGATCTCTATAGAAAATGTACTCAAATAACGGTGGTGGATTTTTTTCAAAATTTCGACCCCCATAAAGAGTGTGTTTGTTCCCGATTTAATTTTTTCAAATTTCACGTTTCTCCGTTTTTCCACCATTCCTAATATTCCATGTAATAAAAACGATGAGATTCATTTGTTTTTTGTCATTTCGTTGGACTCCAACTTTGCCAACTCCAGCGTCATGGTAAGGGGTCGTTCCAAAAATCCGCCATATCCTCGCATTTTTTTGAGCTCCAGCCAATCAATCGATCAAAATAATCGATTTTGTTTATTACCACGTTGGATGATGAGTCGAGGGTTAAAAATATAGAAACGCGATTTCTAAATCGAGGCTGCTCGTGACTTCGACTGTATCGGGTGCTACTTCCCGATGCACATTCGAATCTATTTTGTATGTACTTTGAGGGGGAATTTCCATCGCACGAGGCTGGCGCAGGGAGAGAGTTTTGTGCGAAGGCACGCGTGATTTATTTCTGACCGATTCGCGTATAAACCCGCGCCTCTTTTCCCCTCGTATTTCTATGGAGCATTCATCCATTATCGACGAGAGATTTGTGATATCCCCGCCGGTAGTGGTGACTCTCGCGTCTGCATATATCTGCCTACACACTGCTGTGTACACGCTTTATTAGAGGGGATTGTCTATGCGCCAGTTTACCTCTACGCTGTGATTCCCTACATCGAATTTTTTATTCAAAATAACAAAATAACGTAAAAAAAAAAAACAGTTTTTACGACAAGAAAAAATCATTGGAATCTCCAGTACTCAATAAATATATTTGTGTGTACAATATTGAGATATAAAAACATTTCGTTCGAGCGATTTTAATTAAAAATTAAATAATTGCAAATTTGATCGAAAGTTACGATTATTTTTGGACTATAAAGGACCAAAGTTTGCTTCATGGCTGTTTCAAATAAATTATTCAATTGTGAGAGAAAAGAACCGAAAACTCAAACTCTAATAATTACACATTTTATATTCTCGCTTTGAATGAATTTCTAAATGTTCAGTGCGAATGAATTTTTTATTTTTTCAAAAAAATTATTTTTGTATGATTTCGATGACGATTCGATTTGGAATCTCCCATTCCGACGTGGATACGAAAATGGGTACGATGCAACTCTGACCAGATGATAATTATCGTTGAGCGATAACCTTCGTCGGCTCATCCAAGTATATACATATCTAGAGACGAGACAGGAGCGTCTTGACGCCGAGTATTCTCGTGCAAAGGAAAAATATGTATGTGCAGATAAAACTTACGGGTGAAAGCTTCTCGGGTCAATTGGATTCTCTTCGCAACCTCACAATTTGTCACGCTTCTTCTTTGCTCACGTCCCTGCCCCTCGGTCATTGTTGTCTCCTGCACATATGCACACATCCCGATAAATAAAGTTTATGCAAATATTCGTGGAAAAATGTCTCTCTCCAATTTCCACCGTTATAATAATTTATGCAAAAGTTTGTTTATGCTAAAATGTATGCAAAATTCAACGCTCTTTTCCTCTTGACAATATAATTTTATCAATTTGTTTGGATTATTGTCCTGCACGTCTTCGTAACGCCGAAGATTTCGTCAACGTATTCGCGAGCAGTGACATTCATTTATAATTGTTCTTGTTTTTTTTTTTTTTTCATTGGGCCTTCGTTAACTCGAATTTCTTTTTCCGCTTGCAGCTTTGATACCGGTTGAACGTTTCTGCTCTCGAAAGTGGGCTCCTCACGAGTTTGCGGTCGAAAAACTCTCGTGGAGTGTCAAAGTGCCGGTTCATCATGAATCTCGCGTCTCGAAACGATCAGGCAGTCAATTCCAAGCTGAAAAACCACTCGATCACAGTTCGAAGTGTATACTTCTCAATGAGTACTACACTTTTTCTTCAGAAGCTTTGAAAAACTTTTAAAAAAATAAAAATTAAAATTAAAAATTAAAAAATTAAAAAACCGAAACGAATCTCGAAAAAGTTAATGGATCGATAATCCTCAAAGCTCAAAAGAAATGATGTGCCAAAAAGAAAAACGACCGCGTGTCTAGAAAATTTGAATCGCTACAACGTGTATTAATTTTTGCATTTGAAGAAAAACGTCCGTTACGTTAACCTTCATTTTTTTTGCAGCATAGATAAAAATTCAAAAGACTTTTCCGCTTTTCTAATGTTGCGGCTGAATTCCAAGAGCGAAAGAATACTTTTACATGTTAATACAGTGTGCGGTAGAAGCGAGAGAAAAAAAAAACTATTCGAACGTTCTTTGCCTCGTTCCTCGCGTTACTTTACCATCGTTGCATCTGTACTTTTGTCCGTACCTTAATGTATGAATACATACAAACATGGATGTGTATATATAGGTTTATATTGGCAAAGGCGGTAATAGCCACGACGCAATAGCCGAGAAGAGATGCTTGTGAGCGGCGAACCCAAGACTCACGATTTCTCATGGTTCACTATCTCATTATCTTTTCCATTTATCCGCGGTAAATTTACTGCGAATTTTATCGTCGCATATTCATTTACATATGTAGGTAGGAGAGCACTAAATAATAGGCGTGAAGAGAGAACCGGGTCGTGGTAAGGGATGCTGGGGCCAAAGGAGCCAAAAAGAAAAAAAAAAAAAAAACTAGACGCAGCAATTCCGAGTTGGTTATAATTTTTCCTGTTCCGAAAAATATTGAGTGGCGATTAAACATTTGCACGGAATTCAATTCATGGCCGATCGCTTTATACTAGAATGTCGAATGACAAAATGGACGAAAAACGTCCAATGCTGATAAATGCGACGTTCCAAAAATGTTTAAATTTCAATTTCTCAAGTCTAATTGTGTTGTGTATATAATTCAGTACTCGTTGGTGCCTGGATATATAAATGGAGCGTATATGAGCGTTTAGAGGATAATCGCGTTCAACCTACTCCATTTATTCTAGCCTACTCGCTATACATTCCGCATCACTGTCTCAAGCTTATCTGTAGTCTCACGATTATAATATCCGTCTATTGTACGTATATTTGCGAAAATGCCTGTTTTCTTTATACTCAGTGGATTAGCAGCATATATTTTCTGGATAATATAAGAAAATATGACGACGTTGAAGTTTGCATCGTTGGGATGCAACGAAAACTGATTATTTTTTATAGCAGAGAGCAAAATTTTCATTCAGTATTTTTCAACGACAATGGGACAGTGTTCTTTGCCATTGGAAAACTGAATTTACTAGAAAAATTGTAATGAGGTAAATTAAATTATGGAAACTCCATGAAAAATATGGAAAGTTCAAAAAATAGAAAAGAAAACGTTTTTTTAATGAAAAAAGTGTTTTTTTTTTGGCCTTTTCGTTATATTAGAAAACTAATTGGAAAAAAGTGAGGGATCTCGTGGATTTGCCTGCTCGATATAAAAAATGCAACACATTTTTTTTCAACTCCCATAATTGCAGTTTATTTAGATATTGTTGGAATTCGTGGTGTAACGAAACTCGAGTCACAGCGAGACCGTGCACGGCTTAAAGTTATTTATACGTCTATAATTACAAGTCACAGAAATATCTTAATAAGTATATAAAAAATGAGGATACATCTATATATAGGAAGATACTTGGTGCGATAAATACGTAGAAGGCTGAGGGTAAAACGTCGCGTGAACACAATCGTGACAAAGTGCCTTGGTTATTATGACATGAGTGAGAAACTTTTCTGGCGCGCGTTTAACCAGCACACTCCAAGCGTCCGCGGTGTCGAGCATAGCACTTTTATTTCTTTTACTTATTTAACGAGGACATGGTAAATAATGGAATAAAAAAGTATATCGTTGGCAATAATTTGCTCGGACTATTTGCAATCTTTCCGATAATTCCAAGATACGGAAGAGCAAGACGTAACAAAAAGGTTAATCGTGTCTCGCGATTGCAGCTCTCGTGTAATATCGCATCGTTGATAGCAATCGAAACTTTCAATGCCTTTTTTAACGCCCGCAGTCTTGACAGCCACATCATAACAATATTTTCATTTACATCAAATGTTCATTTGTATTTTTATATTTTTGTCTCCGTTCATCGAGTCTCATTAATTTTATAAATTTTATATATAAATTTAAAAAAAAATGTGTATTTTGCTTCCTCATAGAGGAAGCTATGTGACGGTGAAACATTTTTTTTTTCCAGTTCTCAATGTCAATGTGCTCAAAACGTTTCAAAACGTCGAAAATCGTATCTAGAATAACTGTCCGGATGTGTGTGTGTATGTGTGTGCGTGTGTGTATTTTCTGGCACTGTAAAATTCAAACGTTTATAACTCGAGAACGGTTTGAGCTACAGGGCTCCCGTTTCGCACAGATGTTAATCTATACGAGCTCTTTATTCTCTGAAAATTTTGTTGGAATTGCTAGAAAAATACAAATTCTACGGCATTTTGAAATTTTCAAAAATAGGGTGTCACCGTTCTAACTTCCGCAAATTTTAAGATGAATCACTAATTTTTTTTTTTATAAATAGAGTATCACAATGGGAAGTTTGGTATTGAATTCGGGAAATATCGCTTGAACGGTTTAAATTTGATGATTTTTCCAATTTTTTTATTTCGGAGTAACCGCGTCGTCTTTTTCCTACAAAGGTGATTAAAAACCAATTTGGTCTGAATGATCAGTAAATAAGAGAACGATCGGAAGAAAAACATTACGAAGGATTGGAGACGATATTTTTTTTTTGCTTTTTTTTTTCCACGAGTATCCGTGCATGCGTGTCTCCGTCTCGTCACATTCCCGCGATCTAATTTCCCTCCGGGATTTGACGTTCGGAGGAGCAGCATTACATGGGTTCGTCAGGGGTCAAAGTAGGGAGACGAGCTTTTCTCTGGTAAAAAGCTCAAAGAACCGAGTAAAAAAAATGAGAGTAACGAAGAAAAAACAAAAAGAAGAGAGGGAGAGAAAAAAAAATTAAAAACACGAGATAATTGTAACCCCGAGGAAGGGGTTGAAGGCTTATGGACGCTGCGCGCGCATTTTTTTTCCTCGAAAGTGGTGCGGCTCGGTTTGTGCTGGCAATGTGCGGGGCGAGAAAACGTACGAGTGGACAGAGGAAAGCTCTTTTGAGAGTGAGACGAAAAATACAGGAAAATCCCCCTCCCCCGCCCGCTCACTATCTCTCTCTTTCCTCGTCTCTTCCTTTCTTCATAGATTTGGAGAATAAAAAAGAGAAAGAAAGAATGAAAGAGAAGACGATAGAATGGAGGAAAAGAGACAAGAAGAAAGCATCTTATGGAGAGGCGGTGAAAGAATACAAGCGAATGACGGAAAGAAAAGAGACATGCAAAAGGCAATATATATGTATAGACGAGAAGCGAGAAAAGAGCGAACAGAGACGAGGATACAGGAACAGCAGCGGTGAAAAATACAGAGGAAAAAAAAAAGAAAAACAGCATTGAAAGGAGAAGAAGGCAGAGAGAGAGAGAGAGAGAGAGAGAGAGAGAGAAGAACGAGGATAGCATGCGAACGATAAAGAGACAGAGATAAAAGCTACACAATAAAGCCAATAGACTAGACAGAGATGCAGGATGTCAGGCCAAGTATATTGGTAAGTATTTCTCTCTCGGCCTCTCCATTTTTCCGTCTCTCTTTTCACGTTCATGTCTGTGTTCTCTCTATATCGACGAACACAACAACTACTAGCAAGCCGAGTGAAGAGCAGGTAGAATCCTCGGGTAGTCGAGTTTGTACTGCAAATGTATGTGCTCCTACATCTATACACACGTATACGTACAGCTGTGCGAGAGAGAGAGAAAGGCTGTTGGTCGACAGTGGCGTAGAATCCGGTGGACGTCGATCTCGTGATGTTTTGCTCCGAAATTTGAGTTTAGCGTTTCAATGCTCGAAAATAATAAATAAAACACTTTTTACAATAGAAAATGAGGCTTCGTAGGCAGGTTTTCGGGTCGTTGGGACGAGTGGTGAGCAGCTGGACCTTTCAGGCGAGATTAATCAGCGATTAACAATTCTTTACGATTCTGAACGAATCTCTAAATGATTTTGATGAAAAAAATCCTTTATATCGTGCTCTGGAGGGGGATAAAAAAGTTTCAATAGCGTTGCATTTTTCGACAATCTCTCACAGTTCAAAGTCAAAGGTATTCCGAGTGCAGGAAAAGGCAAGTTTAGGTTTCGAATCGAGTTTTCCTGCTGCTGGGAGGAAAAGTTTTGAGAATGGTTGAAAAACTAATTAGAGAACGAAAAAAAAGGCTAGATTGTGAGAAAAGAGAGATGGAGTTTGTGTGTTTACTCGAGAGGCACGCTTGTAAATTTGCGGCTTGGAAAGTCGAATGTTCCTTTGGGTAAATGAATTTCGTCGGTGGATTTCTCGGAGCCCTTGATTTTCACGCCAATGGCCTCTCGCGGCTCTGCTCTATTCGCGAGAGCGAGAGAGACAGAGAGAGAGAAAGAGAGAGAGAAAGAGAGAGAGAGAGAGAGCAACGACGATACTAAGAGAGAAAGAGCTCGGGAGCACGAGGTACGAGAGTGAGAGGGAAAGAGTTGGACGACGCAGTAAGGAGGGTGGAGGGTTGGTCGGGT